>JAJGRW010004072.1:0-313306 GCA_025461045.1 Carex parvula | reverse complement strand
GTTAAAAAATCATTACATTTTGCAACAATACCATTCCTGGAATGACCAGCATATCTGGTGGGCAATTATTATTAAATTTTAATTGCAGTAGATAATTAATTGGGTTTGCATTGGTTATTGTAATTCTTGCAGTAAATAATTAATTGTGTTTGCATTGGTTATTGTAGGAAAATGCGAGAATGATTTGTATGAAGTTCGTCTAGTTTCGCAAACTGCACCCTGATTAAATTGAAAAACAAAAGAAGACAACATATATCACTCTTCACTATACTTTGTTATACTAATTAGCAAGGTGCTTCCTTTTTCCTTTGTAATGTTGAAAAGTTTCTTATTTTTGTGTATGACTTTTTCCATGTTTTAGATTTGCATTCCACTATAATAGTGGCAGATGCTTAGTAGCCCTAACAAATACAAGCACAATAAAAAAAATGTACCTTGTTTTCATGCAGTGTTGAGGCTTTGGCATCTGAACCATAGAAGGAAAAATCGACCGTTTCGGAGCGGAATTGGCAGTTCCAGATCGGGATCGGACGGTACCAATTCGATTTCAGACCGAGTTACACGGTTAGTGTAGATTTCGTCAAATTTCGGACGTTCCGGTCTAATTCCAGTCAAATTTCGGTTGTTTCGGATTGAAATAGACCAATTCTACTGAAACGGCCGAAACGCAAATTAAACAAACTCCAAAACTTTTTTGAATTCAACCAAAGTCAACAACTACCACACCATACAACCTTTGTTGTTAAAAAGCACAACTCATTTATATATATGCGAGTTTCAATTTGTACCAGTCCATTACGTTCATGAGAATTTCTGGGAGTGAAAGAGTGTGTTTTCAGTTGTAATGCTTGTATTATATTGTATTACTGGATTATTTGATTGTAATAATTTTTCTAAATTTTCTATCAATTTTTTTCTATTTTTTTAGTGTAAAACAAGCTTCTGGTAAAAAAGTCTGATTTTCCGATCCGATTTGACCAATCCCAACCAATTTTTCCGATCCGGATCAGGATCGAACGATGCCGATCCCAATTCCGATACCAATTTTTCCTTCTAAGATCTGAATCACTTTCTGAGGAACTACCTAAGTCTGAATCTGCTAAAGAGAAAAAGATCTCGTCAATTGCAATAAATACAATTTGAATTTAAAAAATTGCACATGGCAAGAAACCGTAGGGACCACCAGTAAAAAAAACAGCAATATTGACGAAGATATTAAAGAACATAGAGTATCAAAGTTTAAATGAATGTACTTGTCACACCCCGACAACAGGGCCGACAACCCACCGCGCACAACAGCGCAAGGCGTTTCAATTATCATACACAATCTTATAAATATATACATACACTACCAATGACATAGACAAAAGCCACGATACCTGTAAAATCTTTGTGGCATGTCCCGCAGTCTTCTAGTTCAACATCTTGTTTTTGTGTCTTACGTTTTGTACCTAGAACCCACCGAAGTGAAAAAATATTAGAGATTGGAAATCTCTAAGTGCGGTATTCAGTTCCAGTCGAGTTATTCTAAGACCCAACCAACTAAACCAAACCAACACCGAGCATAATTATAAAAGAGCAACATTGATCATCAAGCTGAAGAGACAATTCAAAAATCAATAGTAAACTGCTAGCATGAATGAATGTAGACCAAAATTAGAACCTTACGAAGTAACCAAAAATAAGTTTACCTATGACATTTCATTAACTAAGTTATGCTTATGATAACATAAAATTTCTATAAACTCCAAAGTGCAATGCTCACGCAAGTAAATTAATTATAAATTCAAAACATGTATGAAATGCTAACATATCATATCAAATATTCAAATGCTCATGAATCTTATTGAATGCACAAATGTTCTTGTAAACAATTCTTTTAGCATTTCTATCTTGCGATCCATATTCGACACTTATCTGACTACGGGTCATGCGCTACCACGAATACGGCGCCTACACAATTTCTGTTATGCGCATAATCTGAAATTGTGCGCTTACCACGAATACGGCGCCTACGTGCCTTCAGTTATGCGCTTCCACGAATCAACGGCAACTACATAACTGGATCACGCGCTATCACGAATACGGCGCCTACGAAATTTATGTTATGCGCTTCCACGAATTAACGGCGCCTACATAACAGAAATTACGCGCTTACCACGAATACAGCGCATACATGACCCCAGTCATGCGCTACCACGAAAAGACAGCGCCTACATGACCGGTCAAGTTTCCAAGTTTAATATTCAATCAATACATGAACCCGGTCATGCGCTACCACGAAAAGGCAGCGCCTACATGATCGGTCAGTTTTCCAAGTTTCAATCAAGTACAAATATGACCACGATCATGCGCTACCATGAAAAGACAGCGCCTACATGACCAATCAAATATCCAACTATAATATTCATTCAAATGCACACATGTTTATATGTTATGCTCAAGTATACCCATGGTTCACTTCAAGACTATGCTAATATACAAGTTCATGGTTCATATCGTGCTTTGTTTCATGTATGCAATTATATTATGCAAAGGTTAATCAGCTCATATCTTATGTCATGTATTTCACAGTCTCTAGTACAACTAATGCCTTGTACCATACATACAAGTTAATTTCATGCAAACAGAAATATGGTTCAGTTCATGATGCAAGCGTATGTCATGCAACTCGTTTATGCAATAAGAATACCAACTTCAAGACTTTAACTACAAGCAATTGGCAACCAAGCAACAGCCAAGCTACATTAATCAAACAAATAATCTCGTGCAATCAGGACATGCAAATTTCAATTTGAGAATCAGGACATGTAACTCCAAACCACTACCATATATATTAATCTTAAGATTACCAACAATTTACTTCTCTTAGGCATTTCACCGAACAGCTGATGTGCAGCAACACACCAGACCCATACCAGTAATTTACTTCTCTTAGGCATTTCACCGAACAGTTGGTGTGCAGCAATACACCAGACCCGTACCAGTGATGGTACAATAATCGCTCAATTAAATCACAATCATCAAGAAATCAACATGCGATCAAAAGCAAACAAAGAAACCCACGAGCATACAACAACAATTAAACAAGTTAGAAGGAGCTAGGAATAACTCGAAATCCGCACCTGTTAACGTTGGGCACGATCGGGCTAGAAGTCGCTCTCTGTTCCGAATCAAGCCTATCGAGTTGCTCAAGGCTGCCCCAAGAACGCCATCAATCAATCAATCAACCCAACAACTATCCTTCTCCTCGGTCTTCCTCATTTCCCGGCCACGTCGAGCTACCGATGCCACTTCTTTCTCGCCTCTTTTCTCTTCTCTATTTTCTGGACTGGTCCCCTCTTTCTTTTCTTTTTTCTGATGTCTCCCAGATTGGAGGGCGATATAGTCAAGGGAACAGAAGGAAGAGAATGTGGGGATGCAGATGATGACACGTGTGAGATATTAAATTTATTTAGATGAGTGGTAAATTGTAGATTCAATGAATTAAAGGAGAGGAGACTGACGGGTGTCTACATGTAATTATTTTAGGAGATTATAACTTGTCAATTATTCTTATTTAATTAATTGGTTACTTTGCACAAGGCCCCTCATTATTTTAGAAATAGAACTTGATATTTTAAATTCTAAGTTTTCATGACCCTATGCTATACAATTAATTTTGAAATATTCTAATTAGAGTAAACCTATTGTAGTCAGTATATGACTTTACAAGCAAATAAATTTTATATAAAATAATCAAATTATTTTACTCAACTTTATGGATAGTACAACTATGATATATATGATATATTCAGAATTTCTCATTTAGCATTTCAAATGTATTTGTAGTCTATTAATTACAAATTTTCAAAATACAGATTTATAAATATACTTGAAACTCTATATTGCTATTTTTAAACACACTTCATTTCAAGTCAACTAAATTTTTCATATATTCTTAAATTGGGATGTTACATTTTTTTACTATTTTTTTAGATAGGTAGAATTTTGATGGTCCAGAATTTTCAGAAAACACTGATTTTTCTACCTATCTAAAAAAATAGTAAAAAAATTCAAAAAAATATAAAATTTAGTTTGCAAGTACATATTCATATGGATATCACATTGAACGGTTCGGATCGACCGTTAGGATTTTAAAAAGTACCATATTGAGCCGTAGTACACTAGCCATCCGTGCTATGCATAGCACCATAGCCTCACTCTTACTTTTAACTCAATTCAAATTTTCCAATTTTTCATGTGCTAGATGTGCTGTATATACATGTACATGTGTATGTATGGTCTTATGCCGTGATTATTATTGATATCAAAATTTGTTTTTTTCTTGTTCAATTTTTAAATAAAAGGTATTGAAATAATTTAGATTTTGAAGGAATCCAAATATAAAGGGCCGCAATACGAAATTTTATTGTGTTGACAAATAAAGGAAAATAGGATCCGATTAGCCTTTGATCTGTTAGGTTTTTTATTTTTCATTGGTCATTTTTAGAATAAAAGCGAGTAACAAGTACCTCCATATTTTTTCTATTTTTAAATATTGTATCTTACTTAGCATAAATTAGATATTTTTAGGCAACTATTAAATTTTTTTGTAAAAAAGGCATGACAGAGCCTCTTGTAAATTAGATTGAAAAATTCAAATCATAAATAAATTTTGTAAATTATTCTCAAATTTTCAATCCAACCAAACATACCTTGTGTAGAATGTGCCCCGTGCATAGTAGAACCCTTTATTTCCTTGGAGATTTACACAACAACAAATTTCAAACACCTCTTCTTAAAAACCAAGGACGTGTATATATGGGCTGCGATTCATAAGATGGAGGTATATAACAAACTCTCTTAGCTGTACCGGACCAAGTAGAACGATCATCACAAACTCTTTTTATTATAGGCCCAAGATGAAGCGTCAAGGCCCAGCCAGACAGAGTGCTTTGCAATTACAATTACACGCGTCCCTCCATCCTTAAATCTTCCTGACAGGTGGCAGTCAACTTTTCTAGTTAAAATATAAGATACTGGAAGACTAATGGCCAATTATAGTACCCAGGTGTTAACTGGTACTTAGGTGGTTACTGGTGGTATCTGGTTTTGGATCGATGATAAGTAGTGTGTAGGTTGGGATACTAAGTGTATGGTATTTCTAGTGTGTAGGTGAGGTATACTAAGTGTATGGTATTTATAGTGTGTAGGTGAGATATACTAAGGGCCCGTTCGGCAGCCTGCTAGGAATAGGAATAAAAAATTTTGCACTACTTTTTACTGTTCACCGTGGGAAAAGAAAATTCACTCAAGAGGTAATTTTTTTTTCCCACGGCAACAGTGTTGTTGCCGAACTGGGCCTAAGTGTATGGAATTGATAGTGTATGGGTTGAAATGGAATACCAAGTGTCGAGGCAAGGTCTGGAACACCAAGTGTCGATGCTAGTATATAGTATGCTATAATAGAGCTAATCAATATAACAGATATCCAATAAGTAATAAGGTTAAGTCTTATAGTTGTAAATGATAGTATAAGAATTATAAGTAGTATACATATAAAAGATATCTAATAAGTAAGAAGTATTATTAAGATAAGACATAGTTAGCAACATTTAAGAGTGGGTAAGATAGAACTTCCTTTTGTGACATACTTAGTAGCATTTTCTAAGGTGTAAGATGAACTTACTTTTGTGACATACATAGTAGCATTTAAGATGGTGCAAGAAAAACATACATAGTAGCATTTTGGATGGTGTAAGATGAACTTACTTTCACTAGTACAAAAAACTCCTTCACCGACCCTCAATCACCGACTGTTTTAATATGTAACAGTCGGTGTAGAGACTGCTGGTAAAATCGTAAATAAGAACAATCTCAACACCGACTGTTCTCTTACAAAAAACCGTCAGTAAACCAACACCGACTGTTTTTAAAAAAAACAGTCGGTGTTGCTCATACCCTACACCGACTGTTTTTTTAAAAAAACAGTCGGTGCTGAGCAGTCACCAACACCGACTGTTTTTTTAAAAAACAGTCGGTGTTGCTCGTACTCTGCACCGACTGTTTTTTTAAAAAAACAGTCGGTGTTGAATGAAATTTTTCGGAACCGTCGGTGATTTTCCTTCCGAACATTTTCGTTCCCGGGTTTATATCTTTGGATTCCTTCCGAAATTTTTTGTTCCCGGTTTATATCTTTCATTTCCCCTTCTAAATTTCATTTCCCTGTATTTACCTCTTCTTTGCGATAAACCCTCCCGAAACCAAAATTTCTTGGTCTCTCTCCGCCTCCGCTTTGCTGTCTCTCTCCGCCTCCGCCTCCGCCTTACTGCCTCCTCTCTCTCCGCCTTAGCTGGAAATGGAAAGTATTGTTTGATCGGTCCCCAGTCGCCGCCGCCGTCGCCAACCAGAAACGGCGACCTGTCGTCAACCAGAAACGGCGACCTGTCGCCGCCGCCGTCGCCAACACTAGCACTACTCCAGCTCGCCTTCTGTCTCCGTACCCAAACCCTAGGCCCTTTCCTAATGCTGTGATTAACCCATCTCATTCTCAGAATTCTGTCGCCGTACTCCAGCTCGCCTTCTGTCGCCGCAGCATCACCATCCGGAGTGCTTTCCTCTTTTGTTTATTTATATGTTGGATCAAGTTCTTTCTGTTAGTTTGACAAGAGAGAATTTCATTAGTTGAAAGTGAAAGATGTCTTTTATCTCCTCTTTTTAGGTCAAAACGCGGACATGTAGCAAAGGCTTCCCAAGAATCAGATATTCAACCAACAACTTTGGCTGATAACAAATTGGCAGCTCGGGATCAAGGCATTGATGGTCTTGAGGTGCTGAAAAACAGGTTTCACAAATTCAAGGAGAGTGACAACCTGTAAGTGAACTTGTATGTAAATTGTTTTATATTTGGAAAATCAGGAATTTTACAACTTGATTTTACTAATTTGTGGCTGTTCTTTCTCCTATAGGGCAAATTCTGATTATTATAAAAAGCTTGCTCAGGGCCAAGATCCGAAGGTATATCACAGTGACTATTGGGTTTATGTTTGATTTTAAATTAACACTAAATTAGAATAAAAGACTTGTAAATAAACCTCAAATTAACATAAGAAAAAATGATTAATTTCACATATGCTGTTGCAAAATAGTGACTATTGGGTTTGTGTTTAGCGGATAAATATGGATGCACGCATATAGATTGACTTAGTTTTGTCTGACGAAATGTAAACTGATTGCATTGCCCTAGTTTATTGGTGGATGGGTTTCAACCCTGGTTTTTCCACATTGTAGGATATGTTCATGGGGCTCATTTCCATGGTATCAGGTCAGCTGGGCTAATATGTTGGGATAAAATTAATATTTCATATGATTGAGGAAATCAATTGGTTGTTAAACCTTACTTTCATCTGGGTTGTGTCATAGTATTTGTTACTTGGTTGCACCAATTTCTTAAGTTAAGTCATGTAATAGCATTTTTTCTGCATAATGCACAGCAGGGGTAGTGTCGGAAAAGTAGATGTTATATTTAGATTAAACTGTATTTTTAGAAAGTAGTGGGTGGTTATTGTTAGGTAGTACATTAAGTAGGTATGAATTTCTGTAATTTTGTTGTATGAGAAAATACAATTGTGCATTTTGAAAAATCAGTTTTCTGTTTACCAGCAGTTTTCTGTTTACCAGAATTTTCTGTCAACAGTTTTTCTATACTTTTTTTTTGAGGAAAAACAGTTTCGTTATACCAGTTCGTACCAGAAAAGGATGCAGCATACAGCCAAGTTTCCAACATTTTAGCCCGAACTAAGACATGACCGTATTTCCAAAATTGGGAATTGCATGTAGTAAAATTAGAATAAATTCCAGCTTAATTGCACATGGAAACAGTATTTTTCTGATACAGAACAAACAGTATTTTTCCTTTTACCTGAATTTGCATGCCTTTTGTGGATTGTACTAATAAATCTAGTTCCTTCTCATGCAGGGTTTATCTGAGATGACACGTGTAGTTCTCCTAATTAGCTGCCCTCCAGTCCGTAGAAAATGCTTGTTGAATCAGCAAGGTGATTTATCAAGCTAACCTATTATGCATCACCCTTTCAGTCTTATTTCTTATATACCACATATGTGCAAAGTTATGTATTTGAATTTTATCCCCCGAATTAGGACATATGAAACATGTACAGTACACTATAGAAATGTGCATTGAACTGAGCCACACAGACACAAGCTTCAAAGTTACCAACTTGTTTAGAGCAATACAAAAGCGTTGAGACTGGGATGATACATGCTTTATGTAAGCTGATCACATACATTCTCACTAGTGAATAAAAATACTAAACAGGTTGGCTTGTTTGCATGTTGATCACATACATTCTCACCTTTTTAACAAGAGAACCCTTTTCATTTTCAGCGCACGGCCTTCTCCAGATCCAGACCCGTTAACAAGGTGACTTAAAGGATAATTTTAAAGGATATAAGTTTGTAATTTAATTGATTTTAATTTTCAGGGAAGTTATATGGTAAAATAAGGTGACTTAAGGATAATTTTTATATGCATTGATTATTAGTATCTTTGCTTACTTTTTAATTTCAGATACATAAAGTTGGTGAAGAAATATGGGTTGGAGATCTCTCAACCCGGACTTGAGTCCAATAAGGATTTTGCTTACCAAATTACGCAAAGAAGAAATGACACCGAAGTTCATAAGTAAGATTAACAATGCACATGCATTTTAAGAATTGATAATTACACTATTTAGAAGTATTATATTCGGTTTTGAATATGCAGAAATTCTTGTGCTTCCTTTTCTTTTGTATGTAAACTATCTCTATAGCAACAATAGAGAGATTGAACAATTATTTGGCTAATGTTGTTTGGGAAAAGCAGTGTCATATTCCACCACTGTCATAACTATTTGGCTAATGTTATTTGGCTAATGGTTTTAATGCAGGTGTCAAAGCATCACCAATAAGGTATTAACTATTAAAACCGATATGCACTTCTTACAATTCTCGCAAGCTTTATTTGTTACTCATGCATAAGGGCAAGGGAAACAGTGAAAGAGCTTTTTGTTACTCTCGCAAGCTTTATTTGTAACTCTAAATCAATGGTATATTTTGGTTATCAGCTGAACTGGAACTTGCCAACATAAATGCTTACAGCCTTGCACTGTGCTGGTCGGCCACACGACCTCTGGTTTATTTGGTTCGGGTGCCCCCGGAAGGTTTTCAATTCTTACCAATACATAAGAGTTCAATTTGGACCATCCCTGTATTATTAGTATCTATAGCCTTGTAATGTGACATTGATATATATTATTGATTGAGCCTATATATAATCATGCCAATTAGTGTGTGATTGGTATATTTAACTGTGTATATAGTGTGTGAATAATTAACAATTTATTGTGGGCTTATGCATTGTTGGTGCAGATAACATATGGAGATCCAAGCTATCGGTTGGGTTTGCTGACGGATCTCAACTTATGGAACATAAACATTCATGTAATAGGTTAGTATTTATTTGGCTTCTAGAAGAACAGTATTCTGAAAAAATGCTGGTCAGTATTTAGGATTGCTTTCTGACGATTTTACATAACACACCTCCAGCCTACAGTATCTATATTTCAAAATCGGGGTTTAGTCTATGCATAACCTAGCATGTGTCCAAATTGGTTTAATTTGTACGCATTAGTGCAGAACTTTGGTTAAGTTAGAATGTGGCGAGGTTCAGCTGACCAAAATAAGTTTTTGTGTTGACACTATAAGGTGCAGGTGTTATGCACCAGCTGAACTTGCAATCCTTAAGAGTACCCCTAAATTTGTTCTCACTTGTCAGTTCTACATGATGTCAAGATTTTGTCGAAGTTAATATAAAATCTCGGACAATAATATGTGCTTGTAGTTCATAAAGTAATTTGTTCGAGTTAATGCGAAAGGGCATTTTTCTTTGTGCAAGTAACTCACAAAATGTTGTCTTGTACTTTACAAATATGGTAAAATATTGGGGGTATGATTAGCAAATATTTCTCTTGCTTAAAGCATTTATGTTGCATTAGTGATGAATCCAACTTTTCAAGTATATGAGGAATAATGGTTTGTTAGTTTGCGGCAGTGGTACTTACACTTTGGGTATATGACATCAGTGAAAAGGGAAATATATAGCAAGCATGACTAACTCATGATTTACACGCATATATAAATATGAATTGCAGGATGGATCAACGCGGAAAGAGTGATATTGGAGGAAATTCAAATATTTGTTCTTTATTTATTCATTGAGGGAAGAAAGTAAAGTAAATGAATGGTTTGTTTTCTGTTGTTGTACCACAACATGGATCATTTCTCATTTTTTATGTATAATTTTTTTTGTAGCTTTTAATTGAAAGTAGCTAATCAAAGTTGTTGTATAAAAGTTCTATTTGGTCATAGTAATTTTGCACTAATATATGAATTTGAGAGCATTAAATGAGTCATTTGACTGGGCTATCCTTTGATTACTTTGCAAAATACAAGTCACTGAATTTCGGCTTGCCAGTTGTCACGTCTACAGGTGCAAAAAAAAAAAAAAAAAAAAAAAAAAAAAAAAAAAAAAAAAATTCGGTGCTGGCACCTACACCGACGGTTTTTTCAAAAAAACAGTCGGTGTTGGGCGCCTACACCGACTGTTTTTTACAAAAAACAGTCGGTGTTGGTCGCCTACACCGACTGTTTTTTACAAAAACAGTCGGTGTTGGGTGCCTACACCGACTGTTTTTCACCCGTCAGTAAAGAGTTATCTATACCGTCGCCGCCATCACCGACGCCTCAATAACAGTCGGTAAAAGGGTTTTTTAACAGTCGGTGAAGGGGTTTTTTGTACTAGTGTTTCATTCTTTCTTTCATTCTTTTGACATACTTAGTAGCATTTTATATGAACTTACTTTATGACATACCTAGTAGCATTTTGTATGGTGTAAGATGAACTTACTTTTAAGAAGTATTATTTAAACTAGTTTTTGATTGTATCTTCTGAAAGGTTTAATATCATATAAATAACAAGGTCAAAGTTAAAAGAGTATAGAATGACATACGTCTCAAAATAGTACAATGTATTAATAAAATATAAGATACTGGAGGACTAATGGCCAATAATAGTTAAATGCACAAGTATAGAAAAAATTTGGTTCATAATGATACCACAACCCAAACCCGGCCCGCTGGTAAACACTTACTTGTGAAACCAATTAAGTGTTATTCCTAATGCAATTGAAGTAGTTAATTTGGCAGGTTCTTGTGACTCCATGATCCATCAATCTGTTATTTTTGCTCATTAAATGTGGTGCGATATAAAACCAAAATGGCGTGCCATTCAGGATTCAGTGCTATGGAATAGCTTATTACAGGTCAGACCATTATTTACTGGGAAACTCACATTGACCATTGAGAAAACTGGCCGTGCATGCCCGGCAGTGAATTTACTCATGATTTACAGGATGGTTAAATCACACTTCATCAACTAATTACTCATGATTTTCAGTACAATTAATTGATAGTGCCATGATGAATGTTCTTTATATGGATGGGATCAGTAACATGTGAACTTTATACCTGTCCAATATCAAGTTTTTATATAGTGCATAGATGTGATGAACAGGTGTATTCCGCAAGGGTCGGCATACATATGTGATATGTATTTACAATTAATTATCTCCACAAATAATATATATGCTGACTAATGTATTTACAATTAATTATCTCCACAAATAATATATTATCAAGCTCTAAGGTTATCGTTTGCTCTTATTATTGACTAACACATAATGAAGAAAATAAATAAAAATTAATCACATTGAAAGAAAGTGATCAAAATAATATTTCAATACCCGTTGCAATGCACGGGCACTTGACTAGTTAAGGAAAAAAAGAAAACAATTTGCTTGTTTTCATACACAATTAATGTGTGAATGTAAAGTGAACATAAACATGTCTGTTCTTACATATTTTTTGTATGATATGTTCGGTTGAACCTCATATTAATTACATGACTCATTAGTTTAAAAGTATAGCAGATTTTTTCAAGAGATAACATACTTTTATCTTTTTATTCAAGTAGTCGTTATATTAATTAAGAAATATTGAAAACAAAAGTTTACCTGATATGTTTCACCTTTTATTATGAAATATTCAAATAACTCTACGTAGATAATTAAGAAGAAATAATCACATATAAGTTATTGGAGAAAACCTATATTGACATCATATTCTTTTATTAGGAAAATTTGCAATAACCTAATATTTTGCCAAATTTGATATATGTATTTTTAAGTTTTTTCTTAAAACACTTTAATTTGTGATATATTTAACTTAAATAATTTCCAACCTCATTTAGATAACTTACTCTTCAAAGGCCCACGTTCGAGATTATTAGTTATCAAATGGTTATTTTCTCTTTAATATTTTTTTTAAACATTGCCTAAGTAGTAATTAATAAATGAAATTAATAACATCACCAACTGTTTTGTGAATTTTATTTTTAATGCTAAATACAAATTTAATTTCTATTATGTGTATGAGATTAATCTATTCAAAACCAATAGTTATACAAATTAATAAATACAAAACCAATAGTTTTTACAAATTTAATAAATACAAAACCAATAGTTATACAAATTAATAAATACAAATTTAATTTCTAAATACAAATTTAATTTCTATTTTGTGAAATTAATAACATCACCAATAGTTATACAAATTTAAATATTGTCCTTGTTTTAGATTTGTAAATATTTCTAGACATTAATCTATTCAAAACCATATAGTTTTTGTGTATGAGCATTTAACTATCAAAATATCAACATTCTAAAAAAATTAAATTACAAAACTAATATCCAAAAAAATGTGTGGCTCATTTTTTTTATATGTTGTGACAACATAAATTAAAAGTAAATAGATTTTATTATCATTTGCAATATTTGTGACCTAATTATTCATTTTAGCAATACGTTCTTGTTTTTATATAAAATTTTAGATGAAATATGTGTATTCTAATTATTTTAGATGAAAATTCATACATTTAATATTTATGTTTTTTTAATATCCGAAATTTAAATAAAAAAATGATGTAATATATTATATATTACCTAAAATTTGGTTTATAACAAATTAAATTAAATTTACATCAAACATCGACGTTCTATTATGACGATTCAAAGCTCAAAACAAATCATCTTAATTCTAAATTATGCAAGTTGATACTAGAAAAAAAAAACTGGCAATGGATAAAATAGTGAGTTTATTGTTAAATATCAACATACTAAATGCAAAAGCCAAAGCACGTCATCACATTCAAAATACGCAAAATACATCTAGGTTAACTACATATCACCAATCCTTACAAAGTTATCACACAAAAATATAGCAATGGATAAAAATAAATTTGTTGCCAAAATTACATCAATATCAACATCATAAATACGAAAACACAAAGCACATCTTCTTAATTTTTAATTTGCGCAAAAAGTTGTAACTAAAAAAAATAATAGTTGAATTCAGTGAATAAGTTGCGTAAAAGAGCTCAATGTATAGGTTAACTACGTACATATCACCAATCCTTACAAAGTTATCACAAAAAAAATATAACAATGGATAAAAAAATAAATTTCTTGTCAAAATTTACATCGAATATCTACATCATAAATTTAAAAACACAAAGGACATCTTCACAATTTTTTATTTGAGCAAAATGTTCTAACTAAAAAAAAAAAGTTGAATTCAATGAATAAGTTATCCCACGAAGAACCGGTAAAAAAACATGAATTTATTGTCAAAATCTATAAAATAATGCACTCAGCAGTATCAATTAAAAATCATTCCGTAAATCTAAATCGTATTTACGAATGTTAATGTAGAACCCCTTCGCTCCCTTAACAAAGAAACATTCGTGATTGGTTTAAGTTATCCAAAGAGCGCCACGTGTCCTTTCCTTGAGGTGGTTGATGTGCCTCAGCGGGCCCACTGCGGCCATGCTCCAAACTGCTCAGTCTAAAAAAATCAATTTGCAACCTAAAAGACGAATTAAGATCGATTAAACCCAAATTTGAATTCAAAAGTCGACTTAGAAAAATGTACAATTCTATGTTGTTAAAATTGCATCATAAAATTCTATCAAGAGAAGAATCATAGAGAAATGGACTTGGCGAATGGGGGTTAGAGGCTGGTCCGAGTTAGTGAGTTGAATTTGAATAGAGTTGGAGGCAACTCAGATTCGACTCATGAGTCAGTTACTCATGAGTCAGAATTAACTGAAGTTGTAAGTGAGTTGAATCCGAACTGATTCCAAATAAATTACGAATCAAGGGCTTTTTGTGCATCCCTAGAAATTGGAATGCTAGAGCAATGTTTTGGAACTCATTATAGAGCAATTATGACCCGAATTACAATATTATCTTTTAATACAAAGAATTTTTCTCATCCAATTTTGAACTTATAGCCTCTCGCATCAGAAATATATGCCTTTGCCATTAGATCAAATGCGGATTCTTTCTCTCTAAATATTTTAAACTACAACTATTTTATGGTAAATTATTTTCTTTTCAAATGTAAATATCTCTCATTGTAAGATTGAGTTAAATAGAGCAGAAATTCTATATTAATTATATTTTACACACATGCTCATAATTATGTAGAACTTTCAAACTAGATTCATAAAAGATCAATCATTCCTACAATTTTTAACCAAAAAAAAATGATTGTTGCTTCTAGTCCAAATATTTAATTATATAATAGAAAAAATTTAAAATATTGATTTTATATTTTTTTTTGTATTGATCATATATATGATGCAAAAAAAAATAGTTTATTGACAAACTTTCTTTACCGCAAGATGCACATATAATATTATAGTTGTAATGCTTCTTTTTTGTATCCCATACAGTAAAGAATTGATAACAAACTGTTTGTTACATGGTATATATATATAAAAATATTTCATGTGTACATATCTTTCTGCCTTTTTTATTTTTTTTTAAACTGATTCGGTTGCACGTATTTCTCGCAATTTAATGTAGATCAAAGAAAAACGATGTGTTTATGAACCTTTTTTTTTTGTTTGGATATTCTAAAATAGTAAAACAAACATGATTTTGACCTTTAATTTTATACATAATATGCGGCGGGTGAAATATTTTTGTGTAATTTTTGAATTTTTTATCTTTGCATATTACATCATTAAAAGAAGTAATCTTATTGATTATAATGTGATGTAACAAAAAACAATCGATTCATCAAATTTTTTTCAGCACATCATGCGCAAATAACGGACATGGTGAAGGAAGCATTCCAGGTGGCTCAGTCCAACAGTAGAGGTACTACTGCTGTGCAAGAAGAGCAAACAAACCAAAGTTGTCTTTTAGGTTTTTATGAATCTTATGTGTTTTAAGTATGCTTTTCTTTTTCTTCTTTTCCTTTTTTTTGAGTACTATGTGTTTTTTTTTATGGTCGGTCAGCAAAGCTGACGACAATATATTAATTAAGAAAAAGTTATTTACACAAGGCCCTAAATGCAGTTAAAAATAATCTAGCTAGCAGTAATTGCCCCAAGCATTTTACAAAAATCAGAGCCCTCATATCCCCTAACTCTCCGTCGGTTACCGTTGAGCCCAAAAGTTGATATCCAAGATCGTATCATTTATTAGTATACACACCGGTCTGCTCTTATCCGAGAACAATCTCCTGTTTCTTTCTCTCCAAATGGCCCACACCCCGGCTGCCCATATTCGATCCCATAGACACTTAGCAGTGGTCGATAGGGACGATCTGCCCCGAGTCCATGCTTGGATGATATTCTGGCCCACCGTTGGTCCCAGGTTGAAATTGTTTCGAAGCCCCGTCTAGAAGGTAACCGCAAATGGGCACTCCCATAATAAATGGTCTCTTGTTTCTCGGTCCGTGGAGTTGCATAAATTGCAGCCCTGTTGTACGTTGCACCCACTGACGGCTAGTATTTCCTGTGTGAGTATTCTGTCTGCCAACATTAACCATAAAAAAATTTTAACCTTCGGAGGTGCCCGTATCTTCCATAGCCGTGTGTGGAATTTGCAAATAAGGCCCTTGTTATGCATGAATCTGTATGCTGAGGCGCATGAGAAGTTTCCTTCGGCCGTCCATCTCCAGTATATGCGATCTATTATCTCCGTGGATACTCGAAAGAACGGAAGCTGCCTAGCCAATTCGGCAATGAAGAAAGAATGAGAGGCAGTTAGTAAATGTTCTGGGGTTGTGATGTTGTGCAATCTTCTTAGCGCCCTAGGCCACAGTGAATCTGGTTTACTAGCAATTAGCCATATCCACTTGGTCAGCAGGGCTTCGTTGATGTTAAGGAAGAAGTTGATGTTAACAAAAATTGGAAATACTGGGACCCAACTGAGGTCCTCTGGGAGATTAGATTTTGTAATAGGAATTAGGAACTTAGTTGGGATTTGTCAAGGTCCAGTTAGTAGATTGTGCAAAGGGAATATATGTGATAGTAGGAGGAAGTAGGGTATGATGGAAGGGCTGAAGGAGGTGTACCATTTCTTATTTAATGAAATTTAAATTTCTTGAATTCTTGACTTGGAATGTGAGGGGATTAAATGAAAAAGAAAGAGAACAACAATTCGAAAAATGATTCTAGATGAAAAGCCACATATAGTGTGTTTGCAAGAAACAAAGTGGTCAGCCCTAAACACAAATTTTGTTAAGCAAACAGTTGGTAGGGCCCTGGATCAGTATTTACTGGTACCAGCACAGGGCACAACAGGGGGATACTACTGGCATGGAATTCATAATTTTTCACCAAGGTAGGCCAACAATCTAATAAATATTGTCTTTCGGTAGACCTAGCCATCAATATGGACGATACAATATTCAGGGTTACAGGCGTATATGGGCCTGCTAACATTCGGGATAAGCAAGCCTTCTATGCAGAACTCTGGGGAGCCAAACCAGTAAATGACTTGCCATGGCTGGTACTTGGAGACTTTAATGTTACAATGAACGCACAGGACAGGCCAGATAACACTAATCACCTCCATCACATGATAAGATTCAAAGCAGTCACTGATCAGCTACAATTATTGGATCTAAGACTGCAAGGAAGAGCCTACACTTGGTCCAATGACAGAGAAAATTTGACCTTTGCCTGGTTGGACAGATTCCTGGTCTCCACCTCTTGGGCTTCCTCCTTCCCCAACACAACTCAGATTGCACTTCTTAATATAGCTTCAGATCCCTGTCCAATAGTGTGTGAAGCTCAGACCAAGTTTCCTAGCTCTAACATCTTCAGAATGGAGAATGCATATTTAAGTTCTCAACAGTTCATACAATTGATACAAGATACATGGTCCCTCTCCCCCACAGCTCAAACACCAATTGAGTTAGGCAATAAGCTGATACAGCTGAGGAAATAAATCTTAAAATGTAAGAAGCAATATACGCAGGAAAAACAACAACAGATTGATCTTTGCAAGCAATGTTTACACTGGTTGGCACAGCAGACATAAATTAGATCTCTTACCAGGGTGGAACAATTATTAAAGGAAATGATATTGGAGAGACACTCCACTCTCTGTCATATTGAGGAGCAAAAATTGTTAGAAGTGTTCTACAGGCCATAATATTTTGGGCCATAATTAATAGTTAATTATTAAAATTGAATATGGATTAAACCATATTGGGCTTAATACAATATGGGCCGAAATTCTGCTAACATTCTCTCTAACGATCTAGATAGATGCTGCCAATCTGGACAGGTGCAACCAAGTGGTGCAATTGAATAAGTGCGAACTGACCTCTCTGCTTATATATATGAGTACATCAGATCAAATTTGTTGTTGTTCAATAAAACATATATCTACCAGATCGAAAGAGAGAAATAAAGAAAAGTTCGAAGGGGCTGTCTGTGTGGTGCTAGTACATCAACTGACGGAAGTTTGTCAACTTGTTCGTGTGGATACTGATAGAGACGCAACTGCTATCGCTAGAGCATACATCTGACAGGAAGAAAGAACAGAGAAGGGTGACTGCTTCTATGACTAGACAAAGATATCCGCTGCGCGTCTAGTGGTAAATTCTATATTAATCTTGGAATTAGTTTTATACATGGATTCTGGTTTTCGGATAGTGAACAAATCATGAATTGAATCGAATTGTTGCACAAATAACCTACCCGAAACCTTACAGTGGTATCAGAGCCACTTGTGTAGAATTAATTCTAGATTATTGATTGTTAATTAGATTAACGTCTGAATTGAATCAATTGGATTGATTAAATTATACTAATTAATATGGCGTTTTTTCTGTGGGTTATGGAATTAATAAATAATCATATCAATTGGATTGTTCTGACAGAATTATATCAATTGGATTGGTTAGAATTTTAGGTTAATTGGATTAATCCGAAAATACTGTTTTATGGAAACTGAATCAATTAGACTGGTTCTGTTATATGATTATTTTATGAAATCTGAAGAAGAATTGTTTCACGTATTATAGTATTACTAAATTTTTTTTCTGTTATATGATTATTAAAAGGGAAAGTAACCCCCTTTCGTATCGTCTTATACATGAGCCCATATTTAGAATTGGATTCTATATCTAACTTTGTTTTGCAGTTATGGAATATGTGAATAGTATGACCCCGTTGCCTTGTGTGACATGTTGTAATGAATGCATGAATGATGTGTGTAATTGCAGCCTATGGTGCCCCGGGAATTAATTTAATTTATAATTAAAAAGTGACTTGCATGTCACTTATTGTGTGTCATTTATGCGGTCTGCGAGACGTTATTCTTAGGACATAATTGTATTTTCTTTATTGCCACTAGAGTAGTTATATGGTTAGTATAAAGAAGATTACATGAAGGATGGATGGTGGCTATTGTTAAGTGGAATCTTACAATGGAGAATATCATGCCATGGATCATACTATTCCACTTATACATTGGGCTCATGTTATTTAATTTAATTGTTTATTTGCATGTTTTTAAAATAAACAACAAAGTCCTTTACAGAAAAATTAAGTTTTCATGCCTTTCTAAAATCTCTAACCTATCAAGGTTTCGATCGCTAATTGATGGGCTTGCCAAAGCAAGGTATCGTTCGTTATCTTAATGAGGTAGTTTATGAGTGTATATGGACCTAGCCATCAATATGCACGATACAATATTCAGGGTTACAAGCGTATATGGACCTGCTAATATTCAGGATAAGCAAGCCTTCTATGCAGAATTCCGGGGAGCCAAACCAGTAAATGACTTGCCATGGCTGGTATTCACCTCCATCACATGATAAGATTCAAAGCAGTCACTGATCAGCTACAATTATTGGATCTAAGACCGCAAGGAAGAGCCTCACTTGGTCCGATGACAGAGAAAATCAGACCTTTGCCAGGTTGGATAGATTTCTGGTCTCCACCTCTTGGGCTTCCTCCTTCCCCAACACAACTCAGATTGCACTTCCTAATATAGCTTCAGATCACTGTCCAATAATTCGTAATTCGCATTTTATTCGTGAATAATTCGATCAGCCGAATAATTCGCCGTTCAGTTCGGAAACACCTAAAAAAATATTTTATTCGCGAATAAAACGCGAATTATATCTCTATGGTTGGGTCCCATGAAATTTCTTTTAATCGACAATTTCGGCTAAATTAGTTTTATATTTTTATATTGTAATTTTTTAGATGTTATGTATCTGTTACAATTTTTTCCTTGGATTCTTGTAATATTCCTAGGTATTTTTATTTTTTCAAAAGCCAAAGTCTTGGAGCAGAGTTTGAAGGATAATTTAATACATATTTAAAAAAGGTCACAAAACCACATTGTAGTTTGGACCCGAATTCTAAGCCAACAATTAATACATAATTTTTAGCAGGAAGCTTATTCATGCAACATAATTTTTTATCGATTGATTTTCTGTAATATTTTACCTAATTATTTAAAATATGTATTCAAAATACAAGTATTTATTTAGGTAAAATCCCCTTCTTCTTCTTCTTCTTTTTTCTTTTCATTTTTTGTATGAGTAACGTGATTAAGTATGCTAGCTATATGGACCCAGAAATAAAAGTTATATTATGCTTTGGTTATAAATTAAACATCAGTTATGATTTTTTTTTTTTTAAATTAATGCTTCAAACCGTTATGTAGTTTTAATAATATAGAATGATTGTCACAACTAAGTTCGCAACAATACCTGTTTTTATATTCCTATTCTTTTCTGAAACTCTTTTATAAAATTCCGTCCAACTCAAATTAAAGAAGTACATTAAAATTTTCTTCCTTGTGAGATGCAAAAGTAAGTAACGTCCTTTTCTCGATTTTTGGTTTTTTGGCTAAATTTGTCAACGAAAATAGATAAGGAGTGGGATAATAATTTATGTCCTTTGATTTTTCTAAATTTATTTGTTATTTTCCTAGAAGTTTAATTTATTAAATAGAAAATAGTCTAATTCGTCGACACTTGCTCGACCTAGTCTTTAAATATTTTCATGATGTGTGTGTGGATAATGTGCAGTAGAAATGTAGCTATAATATTAAATAAAGCAACGAAATAAGATTGCTAGTTAATAAAATAACAATTGGCAGATTTCATGCACATCATGAGCAAATAAATAAAGCTACGAAACACCTACGCAGACCTAACTGAAGGACTGATTGACCGATTTTTTTATTAATCGAAAATAAATAAATAAAATATCGTGAAAGGGGATTGATTTGGTGAAATTTTGATATCTAGGTAAACCGGGATTGATTATCCCATTCCACGGGACGGGACAATTTATCCCGTCCCACTAATTCAAATTCGTAACCCGCTAATTTCTTCTTAAGTTAATAGGTTAAGCAGAGAAAAAAAAAATCTGTGAGATGGGATAATCTATCCCGTCTAGGGGTGATTAATGCGCGAGCATGAGCGAGTTGGGGTATGCTCATGCTCGGCTCATTAGCTTAATGAGCGAGTTGTTAATGAGTGAGTTGCCGAGTTGTCGAGTTGTTTAAAATAAATCATTCAAAAACTAATTTTCATTTATAGAATTTAACAAATTGTCATAATACAACCTAATTAAACAGTACATAATTTAACAAAAAATTGTCCGTAAGCAAATTTAACAAGATCAAACAACTATCTTTTTGTCGTTCTCACGGCTCTACATGTCACATACTCAAAGCTATCTCCTTATCACATACCTACAAATTTGCATTATCAAAACAATAATAAAAATGTAGAATTTAGAAATATACAAATTCAGAACTGTACAAATCCAGAACGGTGTATTAATGATCAATTTTTTTGTGATCAAATTTTGGGTTATATTTTGAGACTAGTGTATTGATGAGTATGACCCGAAACCAAATAAAATTAAGGAATAGTGCATTGAATTGGAATTGCAATTCTGCTTATTTTAGAAAAATTTGCAAATTCTTAATATTATTTTTCTGGATATACTAACAGCTATTAGAGAAGTGGATTAGATGTGGCAGGATTTATGTAACTCAGTTCTTAATGAGCGAGTTATGAGCGAGTTGAGGTATGCTCATGCTCGGCTCATTAAGTTAATGAGCGAGTTGTTAATGAGCGAGTTATAGCGAATTGATAATGAGCGAGTTATAGCGAATTGTTAATGAGCATTTAGTGAGCGAGTTATGAGCGAGTTACGAGTTATGAGCAATTTACTCACCCCTAATCCCGTCCCACAATTTTTTTTTTGTTTCTTATCTTCTTAGTTAATAAGTTAACAAAGTGAAAAATGTGGGACATAATCCGTTCCACAAAAAAAAATTTCTTAGTTAATTAGATTAGTGGGGTTACAAATTTGGATTAGTGAGACGGGATAAATTGTCACGTCCCGTGGGACGGGATAATTTATCCCGTTTTACCTATATTTGAATTTCCAACATAAACAACACCCTATCGCGATATTTTTTATTTTTATTTTTGATTAATAAAAAATCGGGACTGATTGAACCTCATACAATTAAATTACTGTTAGATGACATGTCAGCAGATCTAACTGAAATATTAAAATCTCAGTAACATAAGGGGCTGATTGAACCCCAAAAAAAGAGTTCATAAACCCAATTAAACCAAATCGGATAGTTTAGGACCAAAACCAGACTTTTCTCTTTTTCTTCTTCTTGGCTCAAGGTACAGGGTATTGTGGTAATTTAGAATTTATGATGGCAGCCCGTTAATAATTTAGAATTTCGTATATTTATTGTAGTAGTTTCAACCGGGCTTCGGACCAGCTACTCGTGTCCTTCTCCATTCCTCTGATAATAAGAATATCTTACTGATAAAAAGAGAAAAGACAAATCTATTGCAAGATCCTTTAATTTATTCAAAAAAATTGGAAAAGAATGTACCTTATTAATACGGGGTTGGTAAGTTATGAAGCATGTATCTGATTTATTTCTCTTATGAAAGCAGAGTGTTTCAGAGAAGCCACCTGCCACCTGCCACCACGGCCTTTAATGGACTTGTCTGTGCAGGAATGAGTCACAAATAAGAATATCTTACTGATAAAAAAAATACCAAATCTATTGCAAGAGCCTTTAATTTATTGAATAAATTTGAAAAGAAAGTACCTTATTAATACGGGGTTGGTAAAGCAGAGTGTTTCAAAGAAGCCACCTGCCACCACGGCTTTTAATGGACTTATTTTTGAGAGAAACACGTAACCCCGGATGCTCCTCCAGCAAATCAACTTTCTTCATTTCTAGATGGTTTTGTTTTTTCAACATGAGTTGGGGTTCTATTCTCTTTCTAGAGCCTCCTTACGTTTCAGAGCAATCGGCCACCACGGCCTTCAATTCTCTTTCTTCTCAGAGAAGAAGGTAACTCTGGAAGCTCCTCCAGCAAATCAGCCCCATCGATTGCCAGCATTTCAAGCACAGTGAGTCTCCCCATTGTAGCAGGCAATGACTTCAGAGACCTTGCATGATAGATAGATAACTCCCTTAGAGAAGCAGGTAACTCCGGAAGCTCCTCCAGCAAATTAGCCCCATCGATTGTCAGCTTTTCAAGCACAGTGAGCCTCCCCATTGTAGCAGGCAATGACTTCAGAGACCTTGCACCAGTGATACATAAGTCCCTTAGAGAGGCAGGTTACTCCGGAAGCTCCTCCAGCAAATCAGCCCCATAGATATATAACTCCCTTAGAGAAGCAGGTAACTCCGGAAGCTCCTCCAGCAAATCAGCCCCATCGATTGCCAGCATTTCAAGCACAGTGAGTCTCCCCATTGTAGCAGGTAATGTATTGAGATTTCTCAGATACCAGAGAGTCAACCTCTTGAGGGTACTGCTGTTTTGCAGAAACCATTGCTCCAGCAAAGCCTCCATCCATGAACAATAGGAAACATCTAGGGTGCTAACAAAGCTTAGGCTTCTTAGTGGTTCGATGAGGAGGAGAGAGAGGTTATCAATGTGAAGGTCCTTGATCTTTAAAGAAGCCAAGCTACTTCCTCGGTCGGCGCCATGTGCCTGTTCCCTAGATGAATGTTTAACGAGCTTCTTGCATCCTGATATAAATAGCTCATTGAGAGATCTGAATGCATTTTCTGAGGAGGGAATACGAGAAATATTTGCACATTGATCAATCTGAAGATTAGTGAGGGTAGGAAGGCTTGATGCTGATTCCAGCAGTGGCTCATCAACTTTACCGCAGTTTTTTATTGAAAGGTATTTGAGTGCCATGGGAAGGAGGGTGCTCTGGTTATCAACTGCCATTAGCATTGGGCAATCACTTATTGTCAATTCGGGTAGCGATACAAATTTCCCAAATGAACCCATTGGTAGATGTACGAGATTCTCACAACCTACGACTACTATCTCCTCGATAGCTTGCAAATCTAGGTTGTCTTGCTGCAGAAATCCATGCAAGGATATTAAGTTGGGGCACCTTACTATCTCCACTACTCTTAGCGATGATTTCAGGGATAATGGTGTAGGAGTGTTATTACCAGAATTTTGGTACAAAGCTCGGAATTCAATAAGAGAAAGTGGCATATCAGGTAACTTGTCCAGATTTAGTTTGAATTTGCACTTCCAGCTGTAGTTCGATGACTGTTTCAACCGGTCATCACCTGTATCCATGAAGGAAAAATATTAATTAAGAGCCCTCAAAGAGGTCCAGTATGCAAGTTTGGTAAATAATTAGTGTATGTAAACCAAACAACAGGGAAAAGAAAGTACCTTATTAATACGGGGTTGGTAAGTTATGAAGCATTATCCTGCCGCATGTATCTGATTTATTTCTGTTATGAAAGCAGAGTGTTTCAGAGAAGCCACCTGCCACCTGACACCACGGCCTTTAATGGACTTGTCTGTGCAGGAATGAATCACAAATAAGAATATCTTACTGATAAAAAAAAAAACCAAATCTATTGCAAGAGCCTTTAATTTATTCAATAAATTTGAAAAGAAAGTACCTTATTAATACGGGGTTGGTAAAGCAGAGTGTTTCAAAGAAGCCACCTGCCACCACGGCTTTTAATGGACTTATTTTTTAGAGAAACACGTTACCCCGGATGCTCCTCCAGCAAATCAACTTTCTTGATTTCTAGATGGTTCTGTTTTTTCAACATGAGTTGGGGATCTATTATAAAAGTAGAGTGTCCTTATGTTCAGAGGAATCGGCCACCACGGCCTTCAATTCTCTTATATTTCAGAGAAGCAGGTAACTCCGGAAGCTCCTCCAGCAAATCAGCTTTCCAAATTGTTAGATTTTCAAGGGCAGTGAGTCTCCCCATTGTAGCAGGCAATGACTTCAGAGACCTTGCTTCACCAATATATAATTTCCTTAGAGAAGCAGGTAACTCCGGAAGCTCCTCCAGCAAATCAGCTTTCCAAATTGTTAGATATTCAAGGGCAGTGAGTCTCCCCATTGTAGCAGGCAATGACTTCAGAGACCTTGCTTCACCAATATATAATATCCTTAGAGAAGCAGGTAACTCCGGAAGCTCCTCCAGCAAATCAGCCCCACGGATTGTTAGATTTTCAAGCACAGTGAGTCTCCCCATTGTAGCAGGCAATGACTTCAGAGACCTTGCATCACGGATATGTAACTTCCTTAGAGAAGCAGGTAACTCTGGAAGCTCCTCCAGCAAATGAGCCCCATCGATTGTTAGACTTTCAAGCACAGTGAGTCTCCCCATTGTAGCAGGCAATGACCACAGAGACCCTGCACCAGAGATATACAAGCCCCTTAGAGAAGCAGGTAACTCCGGAAGCTCCTCCAGCAAATCAGCCCCATAGATAAATAAGTTCCTTAGAGAAGCAGGTAACTCCGGAAGCTCCTCCAGCAAATGAGCCCCATCGATTGTCAGATCTTCAAGCACAGTGAGTCTCCCCATTGTAGCAGGCAATGTATTGAGATTTCTCACACGCTGGAGAGTCAACCACTCGAGGGTACTGCTGTTTTGCAGAATCCATTGCTCCAGCAAAGCCTCCATCCATGAACAATGGGAAACATTTAGGTAGCTAACAAACCTTAGGCTTCTTAGTGGTTCAATGAGAAGGAGAGAGAGGTTATCAATGTAAAGATCCTGGATCTTTAAAGAAGGCAAGCTACTTCCTCGGTCAACACCATGTGCATGTTCCCTAGATGAATGTTCACCGAGCTTCTTGCATCCTGATATATGTAGCACTTTGAGAGATCTGAATGCATTTTCTGAGGAGGGAATACGAGAAATATTTGCACAATCAGAAATCCATAGAGTAGTGAGAGTAGGAAGGCTTGATGCTGATTCCAGCAGTGGCTCATCAACTTTACCGCAGTTTTTTATTGAAAGGTATTTGAGTGCCATGGGAAGAAGGGTGCTTTGGTTATCAACTGCCATTAGCATTGGGCAATAACTTATTTTTAAATTCTGTAGCGATACAAATTTCCCAAATGCACCCATTGGTAGATGTACGAGATTCTTGCAACCTCTGACTACTATCTCCTCGATAGCTTGCATACCTAGGTTGTCTTGCTGCAGAAATCCATGCAAGGATATTAAGTTGGGGCACCTTTCTATCTCCACTACTCTTAGTGATGATTTTAGGGATAATGGCGCAAGAGTGTTATAACCAGAATTTTGGTACAAAACTGGAAGAGAATTCAAGCCCACATTACTAATTCGGAATTCAATAAGAGAAAGTGGCATATCAGGTAACTTGTCCAGATTTGGACAATCACGTATCTCAAGAATTTTCAAGTATGGTATTTTCCCACAAAATAATTGGTTTTTCCAAAGAGGACAATTAAGTAATTTGAGGGATGATAGGTTTAAAGGCGGTGAATCCTCCATCCAATTAGGAGATCTTTGACCATTATAATTGTTAATTGTCAATTCCATGAGACTGGGAGGGGGTTGGAGGTAATCAATGATTTTCTCAGTGAGAATAGGATTGCTCCCTGAGGTCCATTTCAGGGAGAGCGACATGAGATTATTCTTCCCTAATAGGTTGGCACTCTTAGCTTCAGTATGATCCTCTATATTCTCAATGTTTTCAATAATCAAATGTCGGAGGTTCTTTAGTGTGCCCAGTTCATTTATATGTTGACCACTCTCTTGTCCAACAAAAAGGTTAACTCTTGGAGAGATGTCAGCTTGTGAACTCCATGAATGGTTTGCATTATCTCCTTTGGAAGCCTCATATAACGCAACCTAAGTAGATTGGTTATTCCAGTTGTTTCAATTGCTGAATAGAATTCAAACAAATTATCTCCTGGAATTTCTAGTACTTGCAAATGATAAAGTTTGTAAACTGAAGCAAGGACATAATAAGGTACATGTCCCTTTGCGGACAGGTAGCGAAGGTGTACCAAACAGCTTATCTCTTTGGGCATTTCACTCTTACTGAATCCACATATTTTCAATAATCGTAAACTTTTCTTAATTAAATTATTTGGAAGAACAAATGAATCCGAATAACTGGTTACAACCAAGCTGCGTAAATTTTCAAGATGGGAGACCTTTTCCATTTCATGTTCATCTACATAAACATGTCGTACAGTGCTAGGTATGGTAATTGATTTATCATTAGGTTCTATGCTACAACATTCTCCATAGGAAACGTTTTGGGCCAAATCATGCACCAGATCATGCATAACATATCTCTTACCTTTTCCTGATTCAACATATTCAAAGAATGACTTCCTTAAAAGAAGATTGAAGTAATCTTCTCCAATATCTTCTGGCCTTTCTTCTTGACTTGATTGTTGCCGGATGAATCCAGAACAAATCCACATTTTGATCAAGTCATCTTTATCAAACTGATGATCTGGAGGAAATATGCTACAAAATCTAAAGCATACCTGCAAATTTGCGGGTAAATGGAAGTAGCTCAATTTCAAAACCTCCACCACATCCTTTGCTTGCTCTAAGTTAAATAGAGACCCGTGATTCAAAACTCTTCTCCAATACTGGTGGTCCATACGTGAATTCAGCAAGCTTCCGATCACCTTTGCTGCTAATGGACTACCTCGGAGCATTTTTAGTATTTGATCTCCAATTGCTTGCAAATCTCTATGATTGTCAGGGTTAAAACCACGAAATGCATAGCTTTGAAAGAGCAATCGCAACTCTTGCTCTCCTAAGCCTTGCAATGATAGAGATTCATGCTCTGTACTTATCACACTTGCAAGCAAGTCTGCCACTGATTTCATTCTAGTAGTAAATATGATTTTACTACCTTCTTGTACAAACCTCAAAGGAGCGATCAGTTGGTCCCAGTCGCCCCTTTTCTCATCATCCCATATATCATCTAAAACGAGAAGAATTTTCTTTAAATGTATATTTTGTGTCAAGGTTTCTTGAAGCGCATTTAATGGTTTATTATAACAATTATTTTCTCCCAGTTCACCAAGCATCTTTCTCGTTATATCTTCAACACTGAAGTTGGTAGAAACACAAACCCAAATTGTTTTGTCGAAATGATTCGACCCGCGCATCTCTTGATATGCATATTGTACAAGGGTGGTCTTTCCTAGTCCACCCACCCCGACAATACCAAATGAAGAGAGGCGGACATCAGTTGGCCGCTTTAGCCAATCAATTATCTTGTGTTTCTCATCTTCCCGGCCAAACAACTCTCTTTCAACTATAAAGGATGTAGTTTCGCGACTTAAAACTTTACAGGTTTGTTGTCGTGATTCAGAAAGATCACGAATACCTAGCACAGTGGCAGCTTGAAGGAGATTCTCCACACCTTTAGCAGCCTGATCCAACATTGCTACAGCCTCCTTCAACCTCTCCAAAGTATCATCATTGATAGTAGATGGTTTTCTCTTCTTTGAACTAGAAGCGGATCCACCCGCCTCATCTCGGTCTTTCACCATATCCTCCAGTTTTTTGTACTCCAACTCATCAAGCACGTCTTCAGATGCTTCAACAGCCTCCCTAAACTGCTCGACCCATTGGGCAGCATCCGGGTGCTTCATCTTGAGTGCTTCAGCAATGCCCATGACAGCTGTGATCTGGGGAAGAGCTGCCTGTAGCCTCTTTAGCTCGGCTTTACTGTCAGCTGGCAGGGCATGGTCACGTAAGTACGTAAAACCCGTGCTGATAAGTTTCCCGACAACAGCGGACCCTGCCCACTCAGCAACTTTCCAGGCAGCGGTTGAAAGAGCCATCTTGAAGTTTCTTCTTTCTTCTACTGAGGCAGCTTCCTCAAAGCCGCTGGGTTTTTTTTTTTCGATTTTTGTTTTTTCCTTGCTAGTGTCGCTTGGGAATGACAAATAACAAGTAGCAAAATGTTTTTTTTTTTTTTTTAAACACGTACTAAATTGGTGATCGAGAGAACAGATCGATTGAGAATGAAGATAGCAAAAGGCAGAGATTGGTTGGTTAATAAAAAGCAAGAGATATGTGAAATAGAGAATTTGGAAAGAGATACCGTGTACCCGATGGCAAGAGATCGAGCAGAGGGCTGAGATGAGAAACAGAGATTTGGAAGCGTACCCTACAGCAAGAGATCAGAGAGTCGGAAACAGAGATTGCAAGGTAGATTGAATCTAGTTGCAAAAGAGAGGAGAGGAGATGAATAGAGATTGAATGCAGAAATAGATTGAATCTAGTTGTGTAAAAGGTGAATAGAACGCATATATCTACAGCTTGACTTGAAAACCTCAAGTCTTTTGCATTATTGGAGAATGACAGATGCTATGTGGCATTCACAGAGTTACAATCCCGGCAGGTGAATAGAAAGCACTAGTCAGTGACCCGCCACACTGTCAGTAAATGCAGTATTGGATTTTCTGAGAAACAATTTGTTGGTGGAACACTTACTGCTTCAATTACTTTAGCCCAGTGACTGTCAGAAGCACTTTATTCCATCATAAAGAGAGAGAGGACCCTACTCTGCAATCCGTCCTTTTTCTAATATTCACATTTGTTTTTATTAGAATTTTTATTAGATTGAAACACAAGGAAACACAACATGTGCCCAAACAATAATGCACCTGCAAAGCTATAAGAGCCTATCAATGACTTTACACATGGGGTCATGAATAATTGTTTTACAAAAAGCTATAAGAGCCTATCAATGATTCATTACACAAAACAGAGGATCGCTAACTCATCCATAACAACGAGTTTAAGATTAGAGTTTGTTTTACAAAATCAAGATACAAAATGGAAATTGCAATTTCCTTATTATTTATCCACAATAATTTTATTTTTTGTTAATTGCTTTTGAACCATCAGATAAAATATGGTCATTATGGGAAAAAAGTATAATCGCTTGTGTTATGTTTAGTAATACATCAATTAAATTGTAATGATAGAATTAGATATCCAGCAAAGTATAGTGGTGTCCATCTATAAAACATAAACACTAGAAAAAAATATACCAGAGTAAGGTATAAGCAAGAAATTGATTCATGTCTCACATATAAAAGCAAGATATTGATTGATTGATTGATTTGATACCAAATGAAATGGGAGGTTTTTTATGAAAAAAAAGAGGAATGGGACAGCCACTACGCCACATGCATTTGCATTTTAATTTGTTTGAATTGAGTTATGTTGCATTTTTAGCAAAGTTTCCTTTTGCAAATTTCTTAATTATCAGAAAAACCTCAGGAAACAAAAGTTGTAAAATATAAAAAAGTATGACAAAGAAACAAAAATTTAAAACAACTAGGCTTTATCTGATTTACTGTTTCAAAATTTCTTAGAAGGCTCATTAGCTCTATAAAATAATCAAATAGGTAATACATCAAACATCAATAAAACCTAGGGGTGTAAACAGAGCAGATTCAGAGTGGATAATGCTGATACTAAATTCGTATCCACCTTTCAATAAGCATATACGAATACGGATATAGATAGTAAACAGATGTCAAATTTCAAAACCAAATCCGCCTTAAACAGATACGAAGCGGATAATTCATAAAATACGGATTCAAATACATATACGAAACGAATAATTACAGAATAATTGAGTCTTATAAATAATTCACTCAAATAATCCACTTATATAATATAATACAAGTATTATAATCAAAACATAGTTTTTTTTTTTAACTAATACCACAAAGAAAACAAAAAAAAAAAAAGTTGTTTGGTTTTATGTTTACTCAATAGTCCCACAACATAAATGAGTTTTGTGAGGCCATACTCTCCTAAGTCATGTGATGAGCTTGAGTTTATGCTCTTTGAGAAAAGTGTTGCCCTTTTGAGAAAATCAAAAGCCACTGGGAAACGTAAGAGGCGCCAACGGATTCTAATATAGATTAAATCTTGATACCGCTGTGGCTTCTGCTTTCCGGATAGTTAGCATAGTGACAAACAAAAAATTTGGGTTCAGTTCGGCGGAGTCAAAAATTCGTAATTCGCATATAATTCAGATATAATTTAGAAATAATTCGGTACAACAAGAAAGTAAAAAAAAGAAAAATTGAATAGTGGAAAAAAAAAAGGAAGAATTTTATGTAATCTCAAAATTTTCAAAATTACTTTTATTAAAATATATATCTGATGTAAAACAACTAATTAACAAATCCAGAACAATATGCTCTTCTAAATTTGGAAAACCTAATCCTTGCTATTATTTTGAACTAAAATAATTTGTAACTAAAATTAACTACGCCCATTAATTAAAGATGAAACCTTGTCTTTATCATTTTCTCAACAAAATTAGTTATGCTCGGCGCGCAACAAATCTACAAATTGCAATTATTAACTTTTAACAAAATCACAACAGTACAAGTGCACAACCACCATGTATCCAATAATTGTAGGATATATAAACTCATATTATTCATTCCAAAATTTCAAACCTAAGACGTTCTAGCATAATTCAATTCGAAAATTTTGAATATACAATATGGAGTTTCAACCATCTCTCAAGCTGGCTTTTCTGTCAATGTTATTGTTACATTTTGCGGCAAATAATGGTATGGTATCAGCTTTAAGCTTGTGTGGAATGAACAACGATGATATCACTGCTTGTTTGCCATCTGAGAGGCTTCATTCCGCCACGACCAACACCTAACTGTTGCAGAGCCGTAAGAAAGGCCAATCTACAATGCTTTTGTTCTTACAAACACTCTGTTTTGATTCGTCAATTGGGAGTTAATGTCGATCAAGTCAGAAAATTGCCAGCTAAATGCAGCATTGTTCGGCACCCGAGCTGTTAAAATCTTAAGATATAATGATCTATTGATTTTGTATTGATGATGCATTGATGATGCATGTTGTTGATTTCCATGCATATAAAGTGTAATATTTAATTTGTATGATTGTCAAATAAAGATGATGACGCATGTTGTTGATTTACATGCATATAAAGTGGGAAATATAATTTGTATAATTGTCAAATAAAGATGATGTGTCAAAGTTGTGTTTTGTTCGTATACATGTGCAGATCTTTGTTCATGCTCGAGGTCCTAAGTCACCTTTAAAATGTTAAAAATATTTTATTAGATAATATGAAAAATTAACTGATTTTTTTTATATGTAGTAGTCCTTGTATATAAAATAATAAATTTAAAGGGCATACAAGTAAAATTTAAAAATTAGCGGATGGCCGTTTCATTTTCAATTAGGCGCTTTTGGTTTCCTAATCGCACATAGCAAAAAAATGAAAAGCTATCACTTTTATCCCTTTTCAGCGTTCTCCTTTTCAATTTGAAACAGACCTTATTTTAATTAATATGAACAAAAATATTTTGACAATTTTTTATTTACATACATGTAACAATTTCAATAGATCTAAGAACAATTTCAAATTATGGAATATCGACTTTATTATTAATAGAACAAAACAATTTTAAAGAATTGAATTATTAGTTTGAATCTTACAAATTACAGTATATATGGTGAATTGGTGAACTTATCCTATACAAAGAACTACAGAAGAGAAAAAAAAAATGCAACAAAACTTTTGTATACTCCAGATTTATAAACTTAAATCTATTTTTTTGAATAAGAAATCACTAATCTCATCTAAGAAGAAATTATATCTATCTTTTTTGGAAGTTGAGCACTTTGATGGAAACACCGAAGAGGACAGCGAACAGAGCTGCAAATCCAACTACCATAACTGCAACCACCGGTAGAAAATCGTGACGGAATCCAAAATAACTCTTCAAAAACTCTCTCACTGTTTCATTTGATCCATGAAGCGGGTCATCTATGTCTCCGAATTGTGATGTGACCAACCCGTATAGTGTCCATGAGACGGGGCAGGCCCAATAGTACCAACTCCACCATACTGGCATGCTCTGCAAATGAAAGGGCAATTTGGTCATTTTTTAACAATGAAAATGTTGAGATTTTTAGTGAGCAGATAGTACAATTTATCAAAAGAACTTACGGGTCGGGCGATGATAAATCCGGAGAAGACATTCCAAATGCCGTAAAATGCCGCAGAAACGATGGCAGCGATGTTGTAATTAGGAGTCAAGCCGACACAAAGCATCCCGTAATATGTGAAGTAAAGAAGCGTGAAGTACATATAGAATAGATACCAGAAGAATTTAGCTGCTGTCCACTGAAAGTTCATCATAGAGTACACAATTACTCCGTAAAGTACCGATTGTACCAGCACATATGGCAGCTCGATTGTCACCTGAATATGTTGCACAAAGAACAGTTAGTTTAATTTTTTTGTTTTTGTTCTCCTATTTAACTTGTTATATTTTGTTATCATAAAGAAAGAAAGAAGATACCTACCTGTCCAAATGCATAGGGAAGAGCAGAGTACATTCCGGCAGCTCTTTCCCGATAAAACACAGATCGCTCAATGGCCACAACTGGTTGGACTGACATAGAATAAGAGATACCCATAAATAGCACAGCAGCATACATTGATCCCATTGCATTGAACAAGTCCTGTTGAGTGTTCCTTTTGCCTCCGAGGCGCCAAAATATTGTGCCAAACATGAGAGCGATAAGTACAGAGAAGAAGAAACGAATGACAGTATAAGGAGGATTTCTCCAATAAGACAAATGTTGTTTCCAGAGACACGCCTTGCATTGTGTCACGAAAGATTGCGAGTATTGGGTTGGAAAATGGAGGTCGCTAGTCCCGGGAGGTGGCTTGCTTAATTCCTTTATGATTTCCTTGTTACTCCTGTATAATTAGTTAGTTATATCAGTTAATTATTTATAAAATATGAGTAATTTGTTATAAGGTAATTATTTATGAATATAACTTACTTGTAGAGTTCAGAATTCCGATAAGTCTCTGCAAAATCGATCTCCAAAACTTCCTCTTGTGCAATTGTCGACACTTCCAACATCCATGTAGCAGGATTGTATCCATCCTTTATCTTACTAACTCCAGGAATTGACTAAAAAGATAAAAACAAAACAATTAATTTCTCTTTTCTGATTTTAGACCAATAAAATTATGAAAATGACCTTATATAATTTTTTATTCAGATTAGCCTACCTCGAAGTAACTGATTAAGTCTTTGGATTGGTGACCTAATGGGCCGACATAAATCTCTTCACCACCTCTCTTCATCAGGAACAACTGCATTTAGATAGAAAAGAGCAAATAAGATAAGAATCTCCTGCAATGAATGTCAATTAAAGCACACACAAAAATAATAAGCAAATAATTGATGTTTCTCACCTCATCGAAAGCCTCAAAGATATCAATGCTCGGCTGGTGAATGGTACAAACAACAGTTCGTCCCGTATTAACAGTATTTCTAACGGCTCTCATAACAATTGCAGCAGCTCTAGCATCAAGACCAGAAGTCGGTTCATCCATGAAAATAATTGATGGATTAGCAACTAGCTCAACAGCTATGGTTAGCCTTTTCCTCTGCTCTGTTGACAGACCGTTTACACCCGGTAACCCAACTAGTGAATTTCTAAGCGGTTTTAGTTCCACTAACTCCATCACCTCCTCAATGAACATCTATACATTTTTTAAACAAAAGTATTTAGAACATAAACCAACAAGTTATATGGAAGTTGAATATAGTTTTATAAAAAATGTGTACCTTTTTAGTGTTAGAATCAACATCATGAGGTAGTCTAAGCCATGCAGAGTAAACAAGAGACTCATAAACGGTCAAATTTGGTGAATGTATATCATTCTGTTCACAGTATCCTGAAACTCTTGCGAAAGTCTCCTGTTTCTTCGGGTAACCTGAGATGGAGATTTCTCCCTCGATGTACCCACCGGTTTTCCTACCAGCTAAAACATCCATTAGTGTGGTCTTGCCCGCTCCGCTAACACCCATTAAGGCAGTCAGAACACCTGGCCTGAAGGATCCGCTAACTCCTTTTAGTAGCAGTAGTCTATCTTGTTCTACTCCTTGTGTTTTCATTTCCTTTAATCAATAAAACCAAAAAAGAATTATGAGAACAGGTCAAAAAAATTGCTTGAGTTTGTCTTAAGTACACTATATATCAAGGTAAAACATTTACCGCTGGCATATCGACAGAGTATTTCATATTGTCAAAGGCAACAGAGAGTGGTGCAAAAGGAAGAACCATTCCTTTCTGGTTCTGATTCAAGTCCGAATTCGATGCAGATATAATCTCAGACATTTCTCCTGCTCTTGGTCCATCAAGTACCTCTCCAGTTACATTTGTGTGCTTCTCCTTCAATTCCTCTTCTGATAGACTTTGCTGAGCCTTCCCAGCCGCTGTATAATTTTACGAAAAATAGTTGGTTTAGCACCATTTGACAAAAATGGAGGGTTGAAACTGTAAATCAACAACATTAACAAATGCTAGCACTTACGTTTGAGATAGCTCAAGGCCACAGTGAAGAAGAAATTGAATATGATAACGAATCCAATCAAAGCACCTACACCGATCCAATACCATTTTGCCTCAGTCGGCAAGCCACGGTTTTTCAACACTTGAATTCCAAGATATTCTGTGGCTCCTTCAGCATACTAAAAAAAAGAAAAGAAAAAACAAAGTTATAAGACATTTGATAAACAAGTTGAAATTGTACGAAACAAGCAAAAGGAAATGTTAGCTTACATGTTTCCATTTGTGTCCCAAGAATTCATTGATACTCAAAGCATTCATCGCGTACATAAGGGGTGAGATCCAGTAGCCCCAAATCCACCAAGCCCTTATTTTATCTACATCCATTTTCAATTTTAAGCAGTTAGACATAAATGAACCATCTCTTGAAAACTAATTATATGAGAAAAGATAAGAAATATACCATGAGAAAGGATAAAGCCACTCAAAACTAGTGTAACCACCAAAGCAAATGAAGCCAAAGTATTAGCTACAACAGTGTCCCGGCCTAGTGATGCCATGAACCTAAACATGCCAGATGCCATCTGATTCACCAACATTAGTAGCAAATACTGCTTGAAGAACCTTCCCACATTAGGATCAAACCCAATGACATAGTAGTTCAAGAAGATGGTAACAGAGACCTCAACAAAAGAGATAGGTATCTTCAAAATCCAAGACGGGATCGTGTAAGCCCAAGCCGGGAAAAAGAGATAGTCACGTTGTTTGAAAAACACAGGCAGTTTTATGCATGTCAATGCCATCTCAGAGAAGCCGTTAAACATGTGTGTAGACATGGCGAAGAACAGTGCACCCAAGTAAACAGTGCCATCATTTGTAGTGTTATGATGCATACGTGTGCGAAAAAACAGAGTCATTGCTATTAAAGTTGTCACCATTAACTGAAATACTCTGAAAATGTACACAAACGAGTTGCGTTTCATGAGGAGAAATTCCCTCGAGGTCAATGCCTTTAGTAGTTCCATCTTGCTTATGCCGTATTTAGAAGTGGTTAGTGCGGCAGGGTGGCTACTTGACTTGTCAAACGGTACAGCTAACTCTGCTCTGAGCCTCTCACCAACATGGAATGACTTGAAAGCCTCTGCAAATTCACGTACTGGTACGTATTGGTATGGCCTGTGTCCCTGCCAGTACTGCTGCTGGTCTTTTCGAGATGTCACCTAAACCATCAAAGGTTACATATAATAAGTTTTTTTTTTTAATGTCATGACTTTAAAGCAAGTAAATTTTGAGAATTCCTTTTTCAGTTTACCTCTTGTAGGAAATCGGCAACACCTTTCCTTTGTGGGCACTTAAACCCCATGGATTCAAAAAATTCAAGGATATGCTAACGGGGCCCGTGGTACACGACATGGCCATCGGATAGGAGGATGATGTCATCAAACAGGTCAAACGTCTCGGGTGCTGGTTGTAGTAGTGAAATTACGGTTGTTTGCCCCAAAATGCTAGTGATTTGCTTCAAAGACCTTACTATTTGAAATGTGGTTGAGCTGTCCAACCCAGTTGAGATTTCATCCATGAATAACGCTGTTGTGGGTCCCACAATCATCTCACCTGTCGTGACACGCTTTCTTTGTCCTCCAGAAATACCTCTAAGCATCTCATCTCCTACAGTGGTATCAGCGCATATATCTAAACCCAAAATCTACAAAATTCAAGAAAAAATTAAGTAAAAAAACATAGAGAAAGAGGTGCTTTCGTAAATTATATTAAGATGATGGATGTGATTTGTACCTTGAGCACATAGTCAGTAATGATGCTCGTTTCTTGGCCTCCGGTTGATACTGCTTGGAATTAAAAAAAAAAAATTAATGAAATTGAGCTTTTTGTTTTTTTTTTGAAAGTGGTAACCAATTGAGCAATTAATACCTTCATATACACATCAACATCAGCATCAGGCTTGATATTTGAAGCTTTCTCTCTCCTAGAAAGCTCAGATAACATATCTACACACATTTTCAAGTACATACTAATTAGAATTCATTATACAATATATTGACAAAAAATAAAAAATTAGATCTAGCTTTCTGATAAATTTTAATACCGTATCTGGTACCGACACCCTGGACCCGGGCTGAGAAGGCTAGGGTTTCTCGTACTGTCATCTCAGCTATGTGCAAATCATGTTGACTTATATATGCTGCTGTTCTCTGTGCCACAAACTCATTCATGCCATGTCCATTGAATGTAACCTTACCAGTAACCTTTAGTTCAGAGTCTAGTTTTCCAGCCAAGGCCAGAAGCAGTGATGTTTTTCCTGAGCCGGGTGGTCCGAGTAACAATGTCATCCTGGAATTTTTAAAATTTATAATTTATTAAGTAACCAACAAATCAACAAAAAGAATTTATATATGCAATGAAGCCCCTCTGGGGTGGGAATATTATAGTATAGTACCTCTTAGGCTTGATAATTCCACTGACATCATGAAGAATATTATGAGGCATTTTCTTGCTCGGCAGTAAGTGAAGAGCATTCAACATAGACTACAATTAAAAAACAAAAGATTGCAAGGCCATTAGATCCACTGTATTTGTTAAAACATGAATAATTAGTAAAAAGTTGGTGGACCAAAGTAGAAAATTACCTCGAGAGAATTAATGGTAGCATTGATAAATGTTGGCAATCCCCTGCTTCCGACATGGGCTAATGCTTCAATATTCAAATTCTCATAACGAACCTCAATTGTTGGAAAATCGAGCCCGACACTGAAAAAACAAATAATATGATAAATTTAAAAATGAAAAGAACATTTTGCTCTAAGGAACATTTTGTCGAACAGTTTGTGAGCGGCACACTTACCGGTCAATCCTCTGTTTCAACTTGAGCAAGAAGCGTTCATTATCCTCCTCGGCAACACGCACGAGCCGTTGAATGAGTTGGTGCTTCTCAGCCATTCCAAGACTGTCTATGTTGATCTCTTTACCAACACCTCCATCGAGAAACAACCCCTTCTTCATGCGGTTGTAAGTGGGAAGCTTCTCCAATGCAGCCCACTTGAGCGACTCCTCGTCGTCTTCTTCTCGAGTGGACGCATTGGAGAAGACATCGGAGGTCCCCCGGCCGAACATTGATGCACTTCCAGCTCGTTGAAAGATTGAAGAGCTGTTCTGGCGTAGGCTTGGCAGCCTAAACGAACTGCTCGAATCCATTTGTTCCTTATAATTCGTTCCCTTGTAATTATCTTGCTAGCTAGGGTTTGTTTGATTTGTTTGATTCCCTCTGTGTGTGTTTTCTTTTTTGTGTTTGAAATTGAAATAAGGGAAAGAAGGGAAAGAAGGGAAAGAAGAGATTGAATGAATCCAAGGAAATGGGGGAGGCATTTTATATGTAGAGAGGCTGAGGATGGGGTGGTAAAGGAGAACAAGTGAAGAAGGAGAGGGGAACAAAGGTGATGCGCTGCGATTGTAAGTTTGGAGACCGAAGACTCGAAGCGGTCCCAATCCTCTAAAGTAACACAAATTTATATTTAGATCTGGTCCGTTGGATCATAATTCGAGCCAATCTATTATTATCGAACGGTTCCGATTTAAATTTAAAATTTGAGTTACTTGGTGGATCTGAATTCAGACGGGAAGAGAATCGAGATGGATGGTTGTTTTAGAATAAATATAACCAATTTAAAATTAAATCTAACTTAAAAATAAAATCGAATTGAAAAATAAATCCAACCAAATTTAAAAATAAATCTAACCAATTTTAAAATAAATCTAACCTATTTATAAATAAATCTAACATATTTCAAAAATAAATCTAACATAATCAAAAATAAATCTAACCAATTTTAAAATAAATCTAACCAATTTTAAAATAAATATAACCAATTTAAAATAAATATAACCTAATGTAGAATAAATCTAACCAATTTAAAAATAAATCTAACCTATTCAAAAATAAATCTAACATATTTAAAAAAAATCTAACCTATTAAAAAAAAATATCCGAATTCAAAAATAAATATAACTAATTTTAAAATAAATATAACCTATTTTAGAATAAATATAACCTATTTAAAATTAAATCTAACATATTTAGGCTATTTTAAAAATATATCTAACCTATTCAAAAATAAATCTAACATATTTCAAAAATAAATCTAACATATTCAAAAATAAATCTAACCTGTTTTAAAATAAATCTAACCCTATTCTAAAAATAAATCTAACAAAATTAACAATAAATCTAACATATTTAAGCTATTTTAAAAATTAATCTAACCTATTTATAATAAAACTAACACATTTAAAAATGAAACGAATTTTAAATAAATCTAACCTATTTAATATTTTAATCTAACAAAATATAAATATAACATGAAACAAATCGAACCTTCAAATCTTGCGGAAAGTCTTGCGCCTTTGTGGGATGAAATAAATTTGCAACTAAATCTTGCTCCTTTGCGGAATAAAATAAATTTGCAACTATTTTTTTCCTAATAATTAAATTAAATTTGGGAACAAGAAAAATAATGAGAGTATGAGAGTATGAAAAATTGAGAATATGAGAATATGAGATTGAGAGAATAATAGATTGAGAATAATGAGAGTGGTGTGAAAATGAGAGAAGGATGGTAAATTTATAGGGATTTTTTAATTGGGGGAGGGAAATTCTGATTGCTACAGTAATATTGGAGCCGGTGGATTCCAAAATTTCGTATTGCTACAGTAAAATTTCATGTCCAGCGGGTCTGGGTCCGGTCCGGGACGGATCTACGTGTCTACACAGGGCGGGTTTAGATGGGTCTGTGGGAAAAAAGTCAAACCAGCCCGTCCACGGACCGACTCTTGCCTAACCCTGGTCTGGGACGAGTCTGTGCACGGGGCGGGGCGGTTCGGGTCCGGTGCATGGGTTGGCCAGTCCGGTCCTGGACCCCTGGGTGTTTTCAATACACTAACTACAGCTGACTTAGTCCTCCGCAAATCAAATGATAATAATATTCTATCTTTAATTAATTTTGTTAGGCTTCTTAACTGTTTTTTTTTTTTTAAATTAATAATAGCATAGTTAGAGATATTGACTATGAGATGAGGGTTTGACCAGAAATTGTTTGTTCAAACAATTCAGAATTACTAAATAAATGAAATAAAATATTTAGTTTGATGTAAAGGGCGAAGGGGATTGGATTTTGTCCAAAGGGCTTTGGGCAAAGTCTCATCCAAAGCCAAGTTTAAACGTCCGATTTACATTGAGATCCGTGCAAATATATTTAAACTTAATAAATTTAAATGACTCCTTGAATCTAAATGTTCATGCAGATTTTGATGCAGATCAAACGGTTTGGGTCTGACTTTGGATGAGGCTTTGTCCAAAGCTGCTTGGACAAAACCCTCACCCAAAGCTAAGATACCTGATATCACTTTATACCCAATTTGTCCTTCAAATTTTTGTATTTATATCTTGTGCAATAAATGCACAACACAAAAAGGAAACAACAAAATAAATTATAGTGGGATAAAAAATGTTCCTAAAAAGGAAATAATTAATGCACCTTAAAAGGAAACAATTTTATAAAAATATTATACAATGCAAAAAATAAAATACACAAGAAGAATTTTACAATATGTTTTGTTTTTTTTATGTTTGTATGTTTATTTTAAACAAAATAAAATGCACATTTTCTTTTGATCAGTTTCTATTCAAGTTTTCTGGTCTCAGGAAGAAGGAAATAAATGCCATTAATTTAACTCTGATCCTACTCTTACATGTTACCTTATAATTTTTTTGGGTTGTTTTCATTGTGTTTTTTTTTTTTTTAACTTTCTTTATTATAATAAATGGTAATTGGACAGATACACACACATCAGTTTTTTTTTTTTTTACTTTCTTTATTATAATATTTGTTTAATTATAGGTTATGACAGAGCCGGATGTACCAGGTCCTAAACTCCTAATGACCCATATCTGAGGGAGCATCTCCATTGGTAAACAAAACTTTACACAACTAAATTAATGTTTCTTTTCTTTTTCTAGAAAAAAGTGGTATCATAGTAAAGTGTTATTTTGGATGAAAGGTGCATCTTATAGTAAAATGGCTAACTATTGTACATTATCCTTGTCACAGGATTGTGACTGACACTCCAGGCACCACTGATACCACCTTTGGTGGGTCCCACTCAACTTTCCTTACTCACTATTTACAACTTATTAACAGAAGACACCCTTAATTTAGTAACTTTTCTATATATAAACTGTTAAAGCAGGAAGGGCGTTAGTAAGCTATGAAAGCCCAAAACCAAGCATAAGCATACACAGGTTCGTTTTTGTGCTATTAAAGCAGAAGAAGCAGCAGTCAGTGGGCCCGCCTTTGGCTCGGGTGCACTTTAACACCCGCCAGTTTGCCAATGACAATGGCCTCAGCCAACCTGTTGCCGCTGTTTATTTTAACGCACAGAGGGAGACCGCTGCACGGAGGAGGTACTCGTAAGTGGTAACTCAGCAAGTCGACTTACATCGTGAGTGTCCCTCATGGCAGCTCATGTAGTGCAGAGATTTTAATTAGTATATATATCTCTTGCAAATAAGATTTCCCTTGAGAGTATAATACATGGTTATTTGCCATGATTATAATTGTCTCAATGTTGTTTTCATGAATGTTTTTTTTTTTTTTTTTTTTTTTGAAAAAAGGTGAATAGTCCATTTCATATTAATGAAACAAAGTTAAGTTACACGCATATGTCTTTAATATTTGCGCCAAAACAAAATATCCAAGCTGATGTTTTCATCAATGTATTGTGCCAATATATAAATTATGCAACGCGACAGCATTGCCTCTTTATTGTTATTATTTGGTGATTTATTTTTAATTGGTCCCAGTAAACATTTACTTTCGAAGGATTTTCTTTTTGGGTTTAGGGTTTAGGGTTTAATTGCATGATTTTTAATGTTTTAAATAAAGGTAAGTGGTCCAACGTAACGAAATTCTAAGAAAAGTTATAGGATTAGTGACTACTATTATAAAAAAATTACGGTTATCCTATATATAAATTCATAGCAAAAGCACTACATTTATCAATCTACCAAAAACACTACATTTAAAAAAACAATAAATTTTAACACAACACATACCAGAAACACTACATTTACCAATACAAATAACATTTACAATTAAATTACACAAATTGTTACATGAACAACGTTCTAACTAAAAAAATAAAAATACAACACAAAGACTCTGAGACTTTATACATTTACATGAATAATGCATAAGAAAAAATATGGTAAAGGAGTAAAAAAAATCAAAATTAGTAAGAAAAAAAAACTTAATATGAAACTTCAACTCAAATTTTGAGATCATTTCCTTAGTTTTTGGCCATGAAGAACGCAAAACCTCTTGCATACCTCGGTAAATCTCCTTGTTAACTTTCTGAATTAGGGTTGGCCTCTGAAATCAGACACTCAAGTGAAAAGTTTTGCACGTTTGAAGTTTTTTGTCTCTGATCGCCTTCTCGATGAAGATATCATTTTTCTTGCCTTACCCTTCACCCTAGCCTCACTTGTTTAGATGATATGGATTAGAGAAATACATGTGCATGGAATATGTACTTTACAAATAATAGAAATGGCTTAGAAAAGGTATATAGTTATACATTATAACATGAAGGTGCAGATCGATGATGTGAAAAATTGTGTGTTTCTTTCATCGCATGCACATCATACAAATAAATCGTGTATGATGTCAAGTAGGATTTTTTTCGAGAAATCCTACGGAACATTCATGCATGGTTGGTATAAATAAACCGTGTACAATTAATTGTTGGAGCTCATTTATACATGGTTAATAAACAACTATTGGAGTACATTTATATACACTGTTCTATTTTAATTAACTGTGTATGAATGTTGGAGCAAATTTTTTAAACGCATGCCTTCTTGCTTTACACACATATTTAATATAAATTTTTCCTTTTCGTGTATGATGTATCCTATATAATTAACGTCTTTGTAGTAGTGAACGTAATGCAGCATATAAAAATTTCATAGGGCATAATAAAAGTTTATATTGTGAAAGATTACATGCATTATAATGGTTATCAATAATATAAATTGAATATGGGATAAAGAATTAATATTTTTGCTAATTAAACTCTTACTTATTTTTTGATGAAATCTAAACATAAAAATAATAATGATTGCTGGCTGGTACCAGTCCTTAGTCCGTAGCTACCGTGGCCACTTCGTGCCACAACAAAAGTAAATTATTGGAAAACAAAAATTGGTATGTTGATTTTTTGAAGAATAATTTATAATAGTTAAAAGTTGATAATGATTAAAATCTTGTGGAAGCAAATATGTTCATTGATAAATTCTCAATAATATATTTGTTCATTGCTTTGAAATTAATTTTCCTGATCTACAGAATAAAGATGACTATGAAAAACTACCATATGAAAAAGTATGAAAATATACCAACTTGTTATGTTATGATCCAAATTGTTATTTGAGCCCAACGGACTATGTATCTTGCTTATGTATATTCTGTAATTTAGACTATTAGTAAGAGAGAAAATTAATAAATTCAGTTTACTCCAAATCTGTCTCGCCTTTCTTCTTCATTTTCGCACAAAATCCAAACACAACTTTTATAATGTCTATGGCGATCAAAGAGGTGAGTTTATGAGGATGATTGTACACATACAGGATGTTAATTGATTAAGTCAATTTAAATTTAAAATTACATAATATTTTGAGATCCAAGAAAGATACAAAGAAGTAGAAAATGATGAAACAATTAAACTTAGGGGTGGCGCCAGAATTTTACTTGATGAGGATCAATATGTACACTGGTAAATTGGCTTCTGACTAAATTAATTGTGTATAGCAGATAATGAAATAGTTAGTTTAGCTGTCGGTTATAATAAATGGGGTCGTGTTATTAGTATCTGAAAGGTACGATACTTGAGACGGGGGCCTATAATACTTTCTCAATTTTGTAAACAATCGATCTGTACCAAAAAGAATCTTCACTTGGCATCTCATGATTAGACTTTAATTTCCATCTTTCAAGAGAAACTTTTCTCTTTTTTGAGCGAGGCTATGGTAATATTACAGATCCACATGTGATGTGGATCTATATATCTCTATTTCTAAGATTTAATCAGTCGACTCCAACTGTTAAACATAATCATCATATCAAAATTACTTATAAATCAAATTTTATAAATTTTATAACTTTTTATTATTTTTTTAGATATTTAAAATTTTGCTTCTTTTCGATGGTCCAAAATTTTAACATCAAGTGATTTTCTATCTATATAAAAAATAGTAACTTTTTTAAGAAATATAAAATCTGATCTACAAGTACATTTTCATATGTAAAATCGTGCTAAATGGTTAACATCAATTATTTGAACTTTAAAAGTAGAGAAATAAGTTCATGACGCAGACCGTTGTGTAATATGTATATTACCATAGCCTCATTTTTATTTTTTATTTTGCCACCTCCAACTTTGAGCGGAAAAATTTGATGGAATATCGTTTAAACATTGGAACACTAATGTCATAATTTTTTTGACAATAAATGTGAAGTTTTTCCCAATTTTAAACGAACATATGGAAAAAAAGTTGAATGTGCAATGTTGCACCACTAGTCCAAAATTGAAATTATAATCAACATCAACACTTAATTAGCCCATCTTCTAAAAAGCTAACTATTTTCAAGAAGAATAGATAATTCTTGGTAAGAAATTTTTACGTGCTCATGATATATTGTTATATATAACTAACCTTTTTATTTATTTTTTAGATATAATCCTGGCACCTATAGATAGCCAGGAAAAAATGTACATGGAACAGTGGATCCAACTCTTTTTACAGATCATACCCTCTTATATGTCTCTCATACACTAGAGGAGAACCAACAATCAGTATCGGTCAAAAGAAGACATCAGGATCGGACCTGCGTGCGATACTGACTCAGGCGATATTGATAGTATCACTGATCAGGATTGGACAAACAGCCGATCCTGATGTTGTTAATTAAGAACCAGCTTTATTTAATAGCCAACTCTGATGTTGTTTTTTATTTTAAAAAAATAATTTGTATATTTGGTCAGCTACCACATATATTTAAAAATCAACCGTTTGAACTTTAATTTGAAAATAAAAAAATCAATTGGTTGCACCACGGCTCCGGAACAAACGTCTTCATATTAGCCAAAATTGATTTTGAAATTGTTTTTGTCTCTAGACGTATCATTTTTTTTTTTTTTTTGTTGTAGAGGACTGGGAGTTGGATCCATGGAATTTGCTTTAATTGATAATTTTGGATAAGTTGGTTTCCTGTTCCTATAGCATAATTTCAGGAATATAGAAGACACGATTAACACTAGAGTCAGACTCGGCACTTTGCTGTGATTTGTGCAGCTCATAATAATTATTTTTTTATATTTGAGAAAACATTAAAATGTGAAATTATTTAAAATTTTAGGGGGAATTATTTCACGTACAGATCTTAAAATGTGAAATTATTTAAAATTTTAGGGGCAATATTGAAGCGAGGCGCACAGATTTTAATGCGATGCACGCGGTTTAGACGGTAGAGGAACCTTTCAGATTCAAATTTGAGTTTGATGGGCTTTTATATGCTTTTAATAAAGGGTAAAATGGGTATTTTAAAATTTTAGAATGAGTTTTAATATAAAAGACAATAAAATGGGTAAATCTATGAGTTTTTGAAGTTTAAAGAAGGGAATATGTAATTCAAAGTTTAGAGGGGGGAAATACATAATTTTGAAGTTTTTAACGGGTATACGTGAAATTTCCCCTTACTTATGATAGAAGTTAGAAACTCATAACAAGTAATTTAGCGGAATCAATCATAAAGTAATATTGAAAATAAGATGCGTGCAATATTCTTGTAGCATGCAGCGTCTCGTAATCAGATTGAAAATGTAAAAATATAATACATACATACCAGACAGAGAAGGATCGAACAATCTTTTAAAAGATATCCATCCGTATATGTATGGGCTGGGATTCATCAGATGAAGGTAACTAATTCTTTTGGATCCGTTGTTGGGCCTTAATTTAGAAAATTAAACAAAATGCATTTTTTATTATAGGCCCAAGATGACGCGTCAAGGCCCAGACAGAGTGCTCTACAATGACAATTACAATTACACGTGTCCCTCGATCCTCAAATTTTCCTGACACGTGTCAGTCAACTCTCCTACGTGTATCCCTTAGCTACGCAGAATTAACTAAATGACAAAATATGAAAGGAGACAAAAAGGAAAAATAAAGAAATAATCGGTGACACTAATAAAGAGAGATTTAACTTTTAAATAAAAATTATAAATGAAGGGTAAAGTTGTCCACATAATTTTAAAATTGTAGAGATGTTGTGTTGATAACAAAACAAAAGATAGCTGTGTTAATGTCATCACCCCTTTATAGCATTAGCATTTTTTTGGACCCATTGTCGGCCCTCGATGCATTTTATATTTTAGGCCTAAGACGAAGCGTGAAGGCCCAGATAGTGCTTTGCAATTACAATTACACGCGTCCCTCGTTCCTTAAATCTTCCTGACACGTGTTAGTCAACCCTCATACGTGTCGGGTTGCTCCCAAATTCATTCCTTAGCTAGAAGCTTCTTCATATAAATCTTTTCCCAAATCTCACTCTTGTTTTCAGTTCAAGTTACAGTACTCGCTTTTTCTATTTGTTCATCAGTATCAATTTTGTAATAAAACAGAAAAGATTAATGTCAGGTGCACAAGGAGCACAACCCAAGGGGTCTTTCACCGCCACCACGTACCACACTGCGCCTGGTTCGATCTGCCACAGAAGATCCACCAAAAATAGCCATAAGGTCTGACAAGGACGAGCCGGGGGTGCCGGTCAACAAGTTGGAGGATAAGGTCAAGATGCGGTTGGCTTGGGTGGGCCTGTCTTCGGCGCCGGAGCAGATGACGGTAAACCCGATCTCGGTGTTGCTGGTACCGGCTAGACTGCAAAGTTACACGTGTCATGTATGTATATGTATGCGATGTAACTAATAAGTTAGGAAAATGGCAAGGCATATATCATATATGTTGATTATAGAGTAAATAGGATGTGTACCAAATAAATTTTATAAATTCTCATTTTTTTTGTTGTTTACTAATTATTTCTCAATTCAAGAGCCGCTTAGAGAACATCAATTTATATACTTGTGACTTGGATTTTAGCACCACATATCGCTTTCAATATCTCTGTTTATAATTTTAACAATTATCAACATGCAAATTAGGCAAGCCGCTTATCAGCCATTGCTATCAAAATTGGAATGGGAAGCAGAATCAGTTAGTTAATCATAAAATAGAAAGAAGATGAATCAGTAAAAATTGACCGAATCGAATCTGAAACATGGATTTTATTCGAAAAATACTTGTTTTATATTCAAAAGGTAGGAAATAAGTAATAAATTTTTTTTTTCTCAAACAATTATGCTGGTACAATTTTGTCAAACAAATATTTTGTCTAATTTTACTATCAGCAATTCCTATTTTGGATATTCAGTCAGGTCTCAGTTTGGGCTAAAATTCTGCAAACCACCAACTCGGTATTCCCAAGTTTGCAACTAATACTGATACCAACTAGCCCCTGTCTGGTACAATAACCAGTATACTGCAACAAATGACAAGTAACAGACCTAGTTCAAAAACAGTATGGCGCTCTTATAAATAAGGAACAAAAATTTCTTCAAAAGAAAATGAAGACTGAGAATAGATAAATCAAGTGAGAAGTAACCTGACGAAAAGCCCGATTTTTCGCATGTTGTCCTTGTACCCAACAGAGGCACATACAGACTCAGGCCGTAGGGATGCAGTTTACACGAATCATTGCCACCAGAATAAACTTCTGCTAGAGAAGGCTGTACCAGTGAATCATGATTCCAGTACAAAATCACCTAGCATTCCCCCCATTGCTTTCCTAATCTCTAATCAGAATATTAATCAGAAAATGAAACAAGTTAATGAAAATACAGTACCTCTGTAGGTAATGAATGCTAGATTCTATCTGTAATCATGGCCTTTTTCATTCAATAGATTGCCATGTAGCAAAAATCATGTCTTTTAATTTTTTTTTTAGGGATAAAATTGTCAATGAGGATTGGGTCATTGTAGCAACGAAAAGTTTGCATGCTTACCCCTTAAAATTCCGGAAATATCTTTCACAAGTGTTCTCAATTTTCTACCTCTTGTAAGACTGCAAAACTGTCAAATGATTTTCAATGTGTATATAGATCCAATTTTCAACGTGTTCAGTTCTTTGTGTAAACAATTGAATTTGCACACTAATACCATTTTCACATGACCAGTATTATCTCCAAAATCTCATGCCATAACTATATATATACACACATCCAATTAGACTTGAATGTGGCTTGATCCTCAAGACCACCTACCCATTACTGTTAATTAGAGATATGACAGATATGACTAATAACACTAATTTTTTTTTCCCATTGTAGTCTAACCTCATTAATCTCCTGAGCTGAACTAAAAGTTACGCACTGCAGCCCCTCTGTTTTGATTTTGCACTTCCAGCTACAGTTCGAGGACTGTTTCAAGTTTCAACCTGTCATCACCTGTATCCATGAAGGGAAATAAATTAATTAAGAGCCCTCAAAGAGGTCCACTATGCAAGTTTGGTAAATAATTAACCAGCCCCTGTCTGGTACCAACCAGGATACTGCAACAAATGACAGGTAACTTCCAAAACAGTATGGAGCTCTTATAAATAAGGAACAAAAATTGCTACAAAAGAAAATAAAGATTGAGAATAGATAAATCAAGTGAGAAGTAACCTGATGAAAAGCCTGTTTTGTTGCATGTTGTCCTTGTACAAAATCACCTGTACAAAATCACATACAGACTCAGGCTGTAGGCTGTACCAGTGAATCATGATTCCAGTACAAAATCACATAGCAATCCCACCACATGCACTCGCTTTCAATATCTCTGCTGCCACTATAATTTTAACAATTATCAACATGCAAATTAGTCAAGCCGCTTATCAGCCATTGCTATGAAAATTGGAATTGGAAGCAGAATCAGTAAGTTAATCATAAAATAGAAACCAGATGAATCAGTAAAAATCGACCGAATCGAATCTGCAAACCACCAACCAAGTATTCCCAAGTTTCCAAATAATACTGATACCAACCAGCCCTTGTCTGGTACAATAACCATGATACTGCAACAAATGACAGGTAACATACACCTAGTTCAAAAGCAATATGGAGTTCTTATAAATAAGGAACAAAAATTGCTTCAAAAGAAAATGAAGATTGAGAATAGATAAATCAAGTGAGAAGTACCCTCATGTCATCCTTGTACTCTGACAGAGGCACATACAGACTAGTAGGGGTGCTGTTTACACAAATCATTGCCACCAACCCACCTTCTTGGAGCTTCGGCCCGCTTCCTTCCTCAGCTGCTTTTGCCTCTGCTTGGAGCCTTGCCTTTTCTCTTTAAATGCCAAAAAATAAAAATAACAATAAAGAACAAAAGATCGCAATTAATAATCAGTAACAAAAATTATTGAAAGTTAAATGAACTGTTTGGCATAGAAGACAACAACCCACCTTCTCTTTATAACCTTTCTAGCTCTTCTCTTTCTCGCCTTAGCTTCTCAGGGTCCCTTTTTGCAACCTTCTAGATGCATTAGTCATTAATCAAAGTTAGTAACCAAATATAAACGATTCCATATATAAATTCTGACTCATTTAATTTTTTTTTCCAGACTTATTTGGAGCATTGCAAAATTTTTGTTGCCTTGTCCTTTTCAACTGAATATGGACCAGGATATTTTTCTAGGAGGCCATGGTACTATGCATAGCGCACATCGGTCCATATTATGGATCCACATCCCCATTTTCAAACATCAAATAGTCGATTGGAACCACTCAACATGATTCATATAAAAATGTAAATCGAGGTCAAATTTTACATTTTTAACATTTTTTTACTACTTTTTTAGATGGGTTAAAATCACTACAATTGGACGGTCCACAATCTTTAGATCAAGTAATTTTCTACCTATCTAAAAAAATAGTAAAAAGTTCGAAAAAATTGTAAAATTTGGCAATCAAGTACATTTTTATATGAAGATCATATAAAGCGGTTCAGATCTTCTATTTGGACTTCGAAAATAGAGATATGGATCCATAGTGATGTTGGAAACATTGGACGAATTGTGATACCCATATCATATTAAGCTGTTCGGATTGTCTGTTTGGACTTAGAAAATAGGTAAATAATTTTATCATCTCATCTCATTGCAATATCAAAGGAAAGACAAATTTAGACATGTTGAGAAGAGACTAACTAAGATGCTTATTAGTGGTACAACAAAACAATTGATCATTGGTATTTCCCTTGTTTTAATTGTTTTGGTTTCTTTGCCAATGGTCACCAGAAAGGACAGTCCCGGAGCAATTTTATGTTACCAGTCTGTACTGGTAAGCTATAAAACAGTCAAAGTTACGTTACTTTTTTCAAGATCCGAAGCTGGCCCAGAAGCTTTTTCCTGCAGATTGAAGTGTGGAAAAATGTCCATCAGATAATATACCATGAGTACCAAAGTTTAAATGAGTGTACTTTTCCAAATTTAGCCATCATTAAATATCATACGTGATAATCTATTATAATTTCTGGAACAAATTTCTTTTAGGGACTAACCCAAGAAGGATCTAAAATGTCAAGAGCAAATTCATATTAGGGACTAACCCAAGAAGCTTCTTCACATAAATCTTCCTGACACGTGCCAGTCAACTCTCCTACGTGTCGGGTTGCCCCCAACTCTTATATGAGGATGGCCATAAGATCAAGGATGCGGCCGTCTTGGGTGGGCCCATATTCGGCACTGGGACAGATGATGGTAAACCCGATCTCGATGTTGCCGGTACCGGCTAGACAACAAAGTTACACGTGTCATCTATGTATGCAATGTAATCAGTTAGGAAGAAAGCAAGGGATATATATATATATAGAGTATGGCTAACGTGCTTCCTCTAGCATTTCGGCGAAGTGCTTCCGGGGGCATATCTTAGTGTTTGATGTTCAAACAACAAATCCAAACCGTTAGATGTTCAATCTATATTAAAATGTACTTGGAGACCAAATTTTACATTTTTTTACTATTTATTAAGCCACTTTGAAAATTGCTGATCCGGGTGAACAGTAAAAATAATGAAACAAAATTCTGGACCATATAATCAGCGGCTTAATAAATAGTAAAAAAATTCCAAAAAATGTAAAATTTGGTCTCCAAGTACATTTTAATATAGATTGAACATCTAACAGTTTGCATTTGTTGTTTGAACATCAAACACTAAGATATGTCCCCGGAAGCACTTCGCCGAAATGCAAGAGGAAACACGTTAGCCATACTATATATATATATATATATATATATATATAGGGGCTGGCTACTATGCTTATATAAGCATATGCCCACATATGCTTATAACTCATTTTTGCATTTCCAATGTTCAAATGGTCGATCCGACCGTTCATCTTGTTCTCCATATTAATATGTGCTTGGAGACCAAATTTTACATTTTTCTGAATTTTTTTACTATTTATTAAGCCACTTTGAAAATTGCTGATCATATGGTCCAGAATTTTGGAAACACTGTTTTTACTGTTCACCCAGATCAGCAATTTTCAAAGTGGCTTAATAAATAGTAAAAAAATTCAGAAAAATGTAAAATTTGGTCTCCAAGCGCATATTAATATGGAGAACAAGAAGAACGGTCGGATCGACCATTTGAACATTGGAAACGCAAAAATGCTTATTTAAGCATATGTGGGCATATGCTTATATAAGCATAATAGCCAAGCACTATATATATATATATGTTGATTAAATATAGAGTAAAAAAGAGGTGTATGAAATAGATTTTGACAAATTAAACTTGTGGGCCAATTTAATTGAAACCTTTATTCAGGCCTGATTGTCACATGTTGTCCTCGTACTCCGACAGAGGCTCATACAGACTCAGGTTTTAGGGATGCGGTTTACACGAATCATTGCCACAAAAATAAACTTATGCTAGAGAAGGCTGTACCAGTGAATCATGATTTCAGTGCAATATCACATTGCATAAGGTCGGGATTGAAGGAATTTACAGGCCTCATGGTTCCCACCATTGCTTCCCTAATCTCTTAATGTCCATAACTGCTGTTATTCTTGACTTACACCCTGTTTTTCCAGACTGATCTGTCTGATATAAAAAAAATGGATCAAAATCACACCACTAATGGGTTATCGGGGCCCTTTTTAAAGTAAGATCCACTATAAATTGTTTTAGAACAAATAACAGAAAAAAATAAATCAGAGTACATACCATCTGTAGATCACGGCTACCAGAAGTGCTCTCAACAAGATGGGGTCAGGCCCGCACGTCATAGATTATCAGTCTCTCAAACCATGGATCATAAAGTGGGTTCCTTCAGGGTATATATACCTGCATGGCTGCATATACAAATCTCAAATTTAGAATTATTTAGAATTAAACTAAAATGTAGTTCCAACTCAAATTCCTGGAGAGATGTGACTCAGACTCCTTAGAAAAAAATTTCAACTGCAGGACTTAACATGAAAAGGCACAAATTAAAAAGAAAAAAACTGAACAATCAACAGGTTCTGACACCAACTCCCTTCTATTACCAGAATTATGAAAAGAAAACAATGAATAACAAGAATATTGGGCTTTAGACCTAAGCTGAATTAACATAAAGAAAGAATAAAAATTATCCCAATATAAGAGGACAACATTTAAATGCACGGATAAATCTGTACTGGAGTAATAATACTGGTAAGGTTAGATACTGGTACCAGATCTGTATTAATTCAGGGTCTGATCAGAATAATAGAGGTGTTGGAGTTCAATTGATTTCAATCCAGTAGAATTTAATAGAGATGATTTCTAATTGAACTTTGTTGAGCGGAATAACACTCTGATCGGAACACATCATTAAGTGGAGTTCAATTGATTTCAATTCAATAGAATTTGTTGGTATTTTGTATCTACTTTAAGGACCTATCCGTAAAATAGGAATATAGAGAAAGTCAAGGGACTTGAATGTAAGATGTAAAGGCTATATAAGCCCAACTCATTAATGAAATAAACTAAGTTTTACAAATCATTTCATTTCCACTGAATTCAATATAGATGAATTCCAATTGAATTTTGTTGATCAGAATAAAATGAAAAACAATTAAATTCTTCTCAGATTTTTTATTGGAGAGTATACATAATACGAGAGAAATGATTTCATTTAAATTAAAATGACACTTGTGTCACTATATGAAGATTTCTTCCATATTAACACAAAAGGATATTAATTGGATACCGAGTCATCAATGATACCAGTAAATACTATCATACTACATGTTTCCTTTCATTAACTGAAAGTCTTGTTGAAAGTTGATCCAAAATTAGCTCTCTTATTTAGAATTCTGTTATAGTTGTTTTTAGAAGCATGAATGTGTGTTAGTGGATTAGTGGGTCTCTAAATATATATAGGTGTGTCTGTAGTAGGATTAGTGGGTTCTATAATTAGTCATGTAGTAGCAGGATAGGTGCAGGTGTTAGTTTTATTTTGGGGACTGTTTGTAATAGCAGAACAAGGTAGTGGGGTACTAAATTTAGATGATCCAAATTTAGTTGTTGTAGGGCTATAAATTCAGCATGTTGTAATTGAATTAATTAAGAAGTGAAGTAAAATTATTTGTGTCAATCCTTCTTCCTCTGTTTACTCTTCCAACAAGTCTCAGATATCAATACAACAATACAGAAGTAAACAGTATAACATTACTATACATATTCTAACAATGTTCAGTTTTAAAAAAATAAATGAAGATGGAAAGTAACTTCAAAAAAATGATAACCTTAACCTTCATCTTAACACTGGTAAAAAATCTTAGTTAGCCGTTATTGAAAAGGGGCTCAGGATGCTCCAGTACACCTAGTGCCAGTAAATTTGATTCTCCTTGTTACCTCGATTCTTCTACAGTGTGCAGTGAAAAGGAGCTGTCCCTTTGTCCTGTAATACATATCTATACATCAGTCCATATCACAGACAGTACCATTACATCTTTTTCTTATTTTATATATCTTACAAATCACTTGTCTACCAAGTAGAAGTATGATAACTAATATTGAAAATAAGATGATTGCAGTTTTTTCTTGTAGCAGCGTCTCATAATGAGATTCAAAATGTAGAAATATAATATTTTAATTTTCAGCAAAACATCTCAGCCATCTGATTAAGATTAGACGGATAAGAATAGTTTAAAAAGAAATTAAATCCCTCAACAGATGGACAAATAAATATCTCGTAATTAATCAGATGAAAGTGTATCTCTTTGAAGTCTTATCTGCTGTACCTGTACCGCGGGCATCACAAATATTTTTGGGTCCGTTGTGGGCTCACAAGTTTAGGCCCAAGATGAAGCATGAAGCTGAAGCCCCAGACAGAGTGCTGTTCAATTACAATTACAATTACACGCGTCCCTCGATCCAATCTTCCTGACACGTGTCAGTCAACTCTCCTACGTGTCAGGTTGCTCCCCCACCCCCGCCCCAAATAATCTTTTCCCCACTCTTTCTTTCTTTCGTTCGATTTCTACAAAACCACACTCTAGTTCTAGTTCAGTTCAGGTTGCAGTACTAATTGCTATTCTATTTTTCCATCAGTATTAGTTTTCCAATAAAAAGAAAAGATCAATGTCAGGCGCGCAAGGAGCACAACCAAAGGGGTCTTCCACCGCCACCACCAACCACACTGCACCCGGTGATGCCACAGAAGATCCACCGAGGATGGCCATAAGGTCTGACAAGGACGAGCCGGGGGTGCCAGTCAAAATGTTGGAGGATAATATCAAGGATGCGGCAGGCTTGGGTGGGCCCATCTTTGGTGCCGGAGCAGATGACGGTAAACCCGATCTAAGTGTTGCCTGTACCGGCTAGACTGCAAAGTTACACGTGTCATCTATGTATATGTATGCGATGTAACTAATGAGTTAGGAAAATGGCAATGCATATATTATATATGTTGATTATAGAGTAAAAAGGATGTATACCAAATAAATTTTACTAATTCTCATTTTTTGTATTGTTTAATAATTGAGGAGGGTTCCAATGCCTCCATTTTTCATGCCTCCACCATGCCTCCATTTTTAAAACTTTAATAACTCAAAATTTAAAACTTAAAAGTAAAAATAAAACCGTTGGATATGATCTATATCATTTTATCTATGTGCTCATAAAAAATTATCACATTTTGATTTTGTTTTTATGTCACTAGTACAAAAAACCTCTTCACCGACTGTTAAAAAACCCTTTTACCGACTGTTATTGAGGCGTCGGTGATGGCGGCGACGGTATAGATAAATCTTTACTGACGGGTGAATAACAGTCAGTGTAGGCATCCAACACCGACTGTTTTTTTGAAAAAACAGTCGGTGTAGGCGCCCAACACCGACTGTTTTTTTGAAAAAACCGTCGGTATAGGTGCCAACACCGAATTTTTTTTTTTTGCATCTGTAGACGTGACAACTGGTAAGAACAAAACAAAACATTTCACACATTTCATCTAAGAACAGAAACCAATATATATAGTGTAACCATTTCATCTACAAATTAAAAACAAAACAAAAAAACAAACATTTCACACATTTTACACAAGTATGAACCTTCACAAATCAAGCACACATGACACAAGAGTAGAGCCATGAAGAATATTCTTTTGTTATGCTAATAACACCTAATATTGCATGGATCGGGTCGCTGTTCACCTGTCTGATAATCTCCATGCCAACTGTACCCTGCCCTGCTATGACATCTGGGTGGTCAAACGGAGGAATGAATGTGCGATCCCTCCTGCTCCCCTCTTAGTTTCGCGTATGCTTGAGCTTCATCATACGAGTCTCCCTTTAGTACAACAGTGGCACCCAATCTCTCAACTGATTGCCACTGCATATAATTATAATCATTAGATGATATAATAAGCACACATGATATAATTATAGTCATTCTGTATTTATCACTTGGGTGCTATTAGCAAATTACCGGAAAAGTAACTGGTGAGATGTAAATTTTTAAGGTGTAATTTGCATTTTTTTTTGCAAATAATTGGTGTAGCTTGCACAAACGAAAAACCTGTATCTATAATCTTTGAAATAAGTAAAGTACGAGGAAATAATTAATACCTTAATTTCAGGAGTGGTCACGGGCATGACAATGACGGCATCACAATTCAGCTCCCTTGCAGACAATGCGACTCCTTGAGCATGGTTCCCTGCAGATGAGCAGATAACTCCCTTTTCTAACTTCTCCTTTGGTAACTATTTAGATCAGGTTGAACGGTTCAGATCGATTGTTTGGACTTTGAAAATGAAGATGTTGATCCATAGTACGGACCAATATGTGCTATGCATAGTACCATAGCCTCACTCTAAGACCTAAACAGTACTATAACAAGACAGCAGATAACGATACTACTGACTTCTTTTGTGAGTGAACACCAAAAAATTAAGTACCTGAAAAGAAGAAGAGCTAGATTCCACTTCTGGTATAAAAGCAGGGCCATAGAAGCATGAAGAAATATCATGGCAAAGCAATCATTAAATAGTCGTAATACAAATATTGAATGAACTCTCTTTGACAAGCTAAGCAAGACAAAGGCCCACCAAGGGATCTGTACCATCATTAAAAAAGCAAAAACAATTAAACATTGAATGAATTTTCTAGAGGCTTAAAAGAAATTAGCACATGCACCAAAATTATATGTAAATTCCTAAATTATCACCAATTGCAAAAAAAGGACCCTGCAATTTAATTGCCTTTTACAGCATATCTTAATTTATCGATATCGTGTGTAAGAATAAACCTTTATGAACAACAATTTAGTTAGCACAGCATGCAATCCATACCTTTATTTTCTAATAAAATAAATAACTCTTAACCTGTATTATAATTAGCATGAATCTAAAATAAAGACTTGATTCTTAAAGTATGATCTACAAACCTTCCTTAGAAGTGCATTTTTTCTCTGTGATAGAAGAACCTTAAAAGTAACATTTCCCCTCACAAGTGAGATAACCCTACCTCAGATTCTCACTCATTAATGAAAACGAGATTGATAGAAGATACTTTGGAAAAATATGAGAGCAAATAAGTTAAAAAAGGTCAAGGAATACTTTGTGCACCATGTTGTATTTATATATAATTATACAACAAAAACATACCACATCTGTCTTCAAGTATATGAACTGCACAAGGGCAAGATTGATAATGTACATAACGCCAAATAATATCTGCAAGAATTGAACACAATATTCTTTAGTCAAAGGTGGAACGATGCAAAATATGCAATAAGACCCTCAATACAAGTAGTTTTTACGACAACCCAACTAAGACCTACCACGATGGCAATGCAATACACAATTGATATTGTACTTACATAGACCAGTAAAAATGTGAGCTAATTAAAGGCTAAAAGTTCCCTTTAAGCTTTCTCTGAAATCATGTTTTTGTCCAATTGTTCTAGTGATGCCTAATTGAGCTTTATGAGCTTCTATGTAATGAATGGTCCAAATTTGGTACAGTTATACACTGGTACTAGGAATCAGGGACGACAAATGTAACGAATAAAGAATATGTTGAAGTTTACAACTATCTGATTTCTTTTTTTTAAGAAAAAGAGTATATTACTTATGACCTGAGCAGGAAAGACATGGCCTCCAGTGACAAATTTGACAAGAGAGTATACGTAGAGAAACCCAGCTGGATAGACCAAAGGCCCAGTATCTCCTTTTAGCTTGGAGTAGTCTCTCTCTCCACTAAGAAACCCATCTACCTAAAACATATTTCCAAATATTGAAAAAAAAAAAAAGAATTGATTAAGCAATCAAATTAGAGAAAGTTTGAGGTCTAAACTGACAAAACTCCAGAACTTCATGAGAAAATATCATGGCTATTAAAAAAATGCAACACACTCCCTCTTAAATCACCATTGATGTTGAGAGAAAGAGTGAACTTGAGGTAAATAGGTTTACAAATTCAGATATTATCTGCATCCGATTGTCAACTAAAGATTTTATAAACGGGTTACTATTTACATTTGATATGCAGATATAATTTCAGCATCTCGATATGGATTAAGCATTGTTTGATCAGGCCCCTTGCCCCAAATTCACAAACAACAATACATCAAAAATTAGGCATTGAAAGATTACAACTTTGCACCAAATGAGTAGAAATTAACCAGACCCAAATTAGAGAAAATATACTAAAAGAAGGTTTTAATTAGTAGGATGATCACTCACATGGTACATAGAGAATAATCAGTGTTACCAAAATGGCATCGAGGCATAGGAGGAGAGCAGCGAAGTTTGATTTCGGATTCCTAAATCGATCTATTAGGGTTTTAACAGATCGAAAGGGATTTCTACCCATTGATGCGAAAACCTGCTCCTTTCTTTCAGTCCTCTGAGATTGATCAGAGTTGCGCGATGAAAACAAGATCGGGGATTGATTACAAAATCAGTCGGATCCGACCCTCTCTCCCAATTCCCATTTCTCAGCTCGGGTGCTGGTGCTCGGGTGCAAAGCTAAAACCCTTCTCGGTTCGGGTGCTCTGATTTCAGTCCTCCAGCGGTGCTCGGGTGCTGGTGCGGGGCGAGGCAGCAAGGCGAGGTAGCGAGGCGGGGCGAGGCAGCAAGGCGACTCGGGTGCTCGGTGCTTGGCGGAGCCGGAGGCAGCAAGGCGACTCGGGTGCTCGGTGCTCGGTGCTTTGGCGGGGTGTTTGGGAGATCGCGAGGCTGATCGAAAGAGAGAAACTCAACTCAAAATTTTGGGAGGGTTTTCGGCAAAGAAGAGGGAAATGAAATATTTCGCGGCTGATCGAGAGTTATAAACGGGAACTAAATTTTGTTAGCTCAACACCGACTGTTTTTATAAAAAACAGTCGGTGTAGGTATCACCAACACCGACGGTTTTTTAAAACAACAGTCGGTGTTGGTAATTGTTCAACACCGACTGTTTTTTACAAAAAACAGTCGGTGTAAGTTATGAGCAACACCGACTGTTTTTTTAAAAAACAGTCGGTGTTGGTTTACTGACGGTTTTTTGTAAGAGAACAGTCGGTGTTGAGATTGTTCTTATTTACGATTTTACCAGCAGTCTCTACACCGACTGTTACATATTAAAACAGTCGGTGGTTGAGGGTCGGTGAAGGGGTTTTTTGTACTAGTGTGTGAATCAATAAGTTGAAAAACCAACGTCTAGAAATTATCCACATTAGTACGTTTTTTACAAGCTCTTGATGACAACCAAAATAAAATTGAAATGTCATAATTTTTTACACGTGTATAGATATAATGATGTAGATCATATCCAACGGTTTTATTTTGACTTTTAAGTTTTAAATTTTGAGTTATTAAAGTTTTAAAAATGGAGGCATGGTGGAGGCATGAAAAAATGGAGGCATTGGAACCCTCCTCTTAATAATTATTTCTCAATTCAAGAGTCGCTTAGAGAACATCATGAATTTGTATACTTGTGATTTGGATTTTAGCACTACATATCGCCTTCAATATCTCTGCTGCCACTATAATTTTTTAACAATTATCAACATTAGCTCAGCTGTTTAGTTTTTTAAACCTGAGGGCAAGTGTTTGTGAATTTACATGAAGTATGTATCAGCCATTGCTATGAAAATTGGAATCGGAAGCGGAATCAGTAAGTTAATCATAAAACTTATTTTATGTTCAAAAGGTAGGAAAAAAGTTACAAAAAAATATTTTGTCAAACAATTATGCTGGTACCATTTTGTCAAACAAATATTTTGTCTAATTTTACTGTCAGCAATACCTAAGTTTGGATATTCAGTCAAGTCTCAGTTTGGGCTAAAATTCTGCAAACCACCAATCAGGTATTTCCAAGTTTACAACTAATACTGATACCAACCAGACCCTGTCTGGTACAATAACCAGGATATTGCAACAAATGACAGGTAACAAACACCTAGTTCAAAAATAGTATGGCGCTCTTATAAATAAGGAACAAAAATTTCTTAGAAACTGAAGACTGAGAATAGATAAATCAATTATTTATTTCAAACTTGGTAGTGTCTACCAAGAATTAAAAAAAAAAAAAGAAAAAAAAGAAAAAAAAAAGAGAATAGATAAATCAAGTGAGAAGTAACCTGATGAAAAGCCCGATTTTTCGCATGTTGTCCTTGTACTCCGACAGAGGCACATACAGACTCAGCCCATAGGGATGCAGTTTACATGAATCATTGCCGCCAAAATAAACTTCTGCTAGAGAAGACTGTACCAGTGAATCATGATTTCAGTACAAAATCACATAGCATTCCCACCATTGCTTCCCTAATCTCTAATCAGAATATTAATCAGAAAATGAAACAAGTTAATGAAAATCCAGTACCTCTGTAGGTAGTTAATGGATGCTACATTATATCTATAATCATGGCTTTTTTCATTCAAGAGATTAACATGTAGCAAAAATCTTGTCTTTTTTTTTTTAATTTATTTTGGGGATAAAATTGTCAATGACGATTGGGTCATTGTTGTTAACTATTCAATAAGCAACTATAAGTTTGCATGCTTACCCCTTAAAATTCCATAAATCTCTTTCACAATTTTCTGCCTCTTGTAAGACAGCGCAAAATTGTCAAATGATTTTCTTGCGCTGTCAAATGATTTTCAATGTGTATATACATTCAATTATCATATTCGTTCCCAACGTGTTCGGTTTTAAAATTGCGCTGTACTAATGACTTAGAGATATGACTAATAACACTTCTTCTTTTTTTCATTTGCTAGTCTAACCTCATTCATCTCCTCAGCTGGATTAAAATTGCACTGCGGCCCCTCTGGCAATTTTGGACTTCTTTCCTTTGAACTTGGTAAAATTGCGCTGCAGCCCCTCTGCTTTGATTTTGCACTTCCAGCTGCAGTTCGAGGACTGTTTCAACCGGTCATCACCTGTATCCAATATGCAAGTTTGGTAAAGAATTAGTGAAGGATACCTATAATTGAAACCAAATCATCAGGTGAGAGAGTTGGCATCTAGCCCCATAAGGCGTTGCAGATTAGTTCAAATCACATTATAATCTCATTGAAACCTCATCACATTATAATCAATAAAGATTGTCACAGATGCAGATTAGTTCAAATCAAGACAACATACTTTCTTATTCAACATAAATCTGCCAACAGGTACCAATTAAAGGCAAAGATACACTAGTGGTATGAAAACCAAAACAGGTACTGCTGGCCAGCACCACTTTAAAAATTGATCAAAATAAAAAAAAGCAAAAGAAAAGAACAGCTAAAAATAATTTCAGCTAACAACATCAGACACTTCAACAGGGAATATAGGCAAATTAGTCCCAATAAAGTGGACGCTTTGTGAATTTTGTGCATGTTAGAAATGAAGTTTGGACGCTTTGTGAATTTTGTGCATGTTCTTTTAAATAAGAACTTTCGCTTTTTATCAAAATAAACCTTCCTTTTGTTGTACAGTTTTAGTTATTTCAGTTCTTTTTGCAACCGGGTCCTTCTCCATTCCTCTGATAATAAGAATATCTTACTGATAAAAAGAGAAAAGACAAATCTATTACAAGATCCTTTAATTTATTCAAAAAAATGGGAAAAGAAAGTACCTTATTAATACGGGGTTGGTAAGTTACGAAGCATTATCCTGCCGCACGTATCTGATTTATTTCTGTTATGAAAGCAGAGTGTTTCAGAGAAGCCACCTGCCACCTGCCACCACGGCCTTTAATTTATTCAATAAATTTGAAAAGAACCACGGCCTTTACTGATAAAGAAAAAACCAAATCTATTGCAAGAGCCTTTTAATTTATTCAATAAATTTGAAAAGAAAGTACCTTATTAATACGGGGTTGGTAAAGCAGAGTGTTTCAAAGAAGCCACCTGCCACCACGCCTTTTAATGGACTTATTTTTGAGAGAAACAGGTAACCCCGGATGCTCCTCCAGCAAATCAACTTTCTTGATTTCTAGATGGTTTTGTTTTTTCAACATGAGTTGGGGGTCAGAGCAATCGGCCACCACGGCCTTCAATTCTCTTTTCTTTCAGAGAAGCAGGTAACTCCGGGAGCTTGTCAAGCAATTCGGCTTTCGAAATTTGTAGACTTTGTAGGGCAGTGAGTCTCCCCATTGTAGCAGGCAATGACTTCAGAGAGCTTGCACCCGTGATATCTAACTCCCTTAGAGAAGCAGGTAACTCCGGAAGCTCCTCCAGCAAATCAGCCCCAAAGATTGTCAGCCTTTCAAGCACAGTGAGTCTCCCCATTGTAGCAGGCAATGTATTGACATTTCTCACACCCCAGAGACTCAGCCACTTGAGGGTACTGCTGTTTTGCAGAAACCATTGCTCCGGCAAAGCCTCCATCCATGAACAATCGGAAACAAATAGGTTGCTAACAAAGCTTAGGCTTCTTAGTGGTTCGATGAGAAGGAGAGAGAGGTTATCAATGTGAAGCATCTTGATCTTTAAAGAAGCCAAGCTACTTCCTCGGTCAACACCATGTGCTTGTTGCCTAGAAGAATGTTCAACGAGCTTCTTGCATCCTGATATGCGTAGCACATTGAGAGATCTGAATACATTTTCTGAGGAGGGAATCCGAGAAATATTTGCACAATCAGAAATCCAAAGATCAGTGAGAGTAGGAAGGCTCGATGCTGATTCCAGCAGTGGCTCATCAACTTTCCCGCAGTTTCTTATTGAAAGGTATTTGAGTGCCATGGGAAGGAGGGTGCTCTGGTTATCAATTGCCATTAGCATTGGGCAATCACTTATTGTTAACTTCTGTAGCGATACAAATTTTCCAAATGCATCCATTGGTAGATATACGAGATTCTCACATCTTCTGACTATTATATTCTCGATAGCTTGCAAATCTAGGTTGTCTTGCTGCAGAAATCCATGCAAGGATATTAAGTTGGGGCACCCTTCTATCGTCACTACTCTTAGTGATGATTTTTTAGTGTTATTACCAGAATTTTGGTACAAAGCAGGAAGAGAATTCAAGCCCACATTACTAATTCGGAATTCAATTAGAGAAAGTGGCATATCAGGTAACTTGTCCATATTTAGACAATCACGAATATCAAGAATTTTCAAATATGGTATTTCCCCCGAAAGTAATTGGTTTTTCCAAAGAGGACAATTAAGTAATTTGACGGATGATAGGTTTAAAGGCGGTGAATCCTCCATCCAATTAGGAGATCTTTGACCATTATAATTGTTAATTGTCAATTCCATGAGACTGGGAGGGGGTTGGAGGTAATCAATGATTTTCTCAGGGAGAACAGGATTGCTCTTTGAGGTCCATTCCAGGGAGAGCGACATGAGATTATTCTTCCCTAATAGGTTGGCACTCTTAGCTTCAGTATGATCCTCTATATTCTCAATGTTTTCAATAATCAAATGTCGGAGGTTCTTTAGTGTGCCCAGTTCATTTATATGTTGACCACTCTCTTGTCCAACAAAAAAGGTTAACTCTTGGAGAGATGTCAGCTTGTGAACTCCATGAATGGTTTGCATTATCTCCTTTGGAAGCCTCATATAACGCAACCTAAGTAGATTGGTTATTCCAGTTTTTTCCATTGCTGAATAGATCGCAACCCCATTATATCCTGGAATTTCTAGTACTTGCAAATGATAAAGTTTGTAAACTGAAGCAAGAAGCAAAGGTCCAGGTCCCTTTGTAGACAGGTAGCGAAGGTGTACCAAACAGCTTATCTCTTTGGGCATTTCATTGTTTCCGGATCCACATATTTTCAATAAACGTAAACTTTTCTTAATTAAATTATTTGGAAGAACAAATGAATACGAATTACTGGTTACAACCAAGCTGCGTAAATTTTCAAGATGGGAGACCTTTTCCATTTCCCGTTCATGTACATAAACATGTCGTACTGTGGTAGGTATGGTAATTGATTTATCATTAGGTTCTATCCTACAACATTCTCCATGGGAAACGTTTTGGGCCAACTCATGCACCAGATCATGCATAACATATCTCTTTAAACCTTTCCATGGTTCAACATATTCAAAGAATGACTTCCTTAAAAGAAGATTGAAGTAATCTTCTCCAATATCTTCTGGCCTTTCTTCTTGACTTGATTGTTGCCGGACAAATCCAGAACAGATCCACATTTTGATCAACTCATCTTTATCAAACTTGTGATCTTGAGGAAATATGCTACAAAATCTAAAGCATACCTGCAAATTTGCGGGTAAATGGTAGTAGCTCAATTTCAAAACCTCCACCACATCCTTTGCTTGCTCTAAGTTAAATAGAGACCCGTGATTCAAAACTCTTCTCCAATACTGGTGGTCCATACGTGAATTCAGCAAGCTTCCGATCACCTTTGCTGCTAATGGATTACCTCGGAGCATTTTTAGTATTTGATCTCCAATTGCTTGCAAATCTCTATGATTGTCACGGTTAAAACCACTAAATGCATAGCTCTGAAAGAGCAATCGCAACTCTTGCTCTCCTAAGCCTTGTAATGATAGAGATTCATGCTCTGTACTTATCACACTTGCAAGCAAGTCTGCCACTGATTTCATTCTAGTAGTAAATAATATTTTACTACCTTCTTGTACAAACCTCAAAGGAGCGATCAGTTGGTCCCAGTCACTCCTTTTCTCATCATCCCATATATCATCTAAAACGAGAAGAATTTTCTTTAAATGTATATTTTCTCTCAATGTCTCTTGAAGCGCATTTAATGGTTTATTACAACAATTATTTTCGCCTAGTTCACCAAGCATCTTTCTCGTTATATCTTCAACACTGAAGTTAGTAGAAACACAAACCCAAATTGTTTTGTCGAAATGATTCGACCCGCGCATCTCTTGATATGCATATTGTACAAGGGTGGTCTTTCCTAGTCCACCCACCCCGACAATACCAAACGAAGAGAGGCGAGCATCAGTTGGCCGCTTTAGCCAATCAATTATCGTGGGCTTCTCAACTTCCCGGCCAAACAACTCTCTTTCAACTATAAAAAAAGTAGTTTCACGACATAAAACTTGACCTGCTTGTTGTCGTGATTCAGAAAGATCATAAATACCTAGCACAGTGGCAGCTTGAAGGAGATTCTCCACACCTTTAGCAGCCTGATCCAACATTGCTACCGCCTCCTTCAACCTCTCCAAAGTATCATCATTGATAGTAGATGGTTTTCTCTTCTTTGAACTAGAAGCGGATCCACCCGCCTCATCTCGGTCTTTCACCATATCCTCCAGTTTTTTGTACTCCAACTCATCAAGCACGTCTTCGGATGCTTCAACAGCCTCCTTAAACTGCTCGACCCATTGGCGAGTACTCGGGTCCTTCATCTTCAGAGCTTCGACAATGCCCATGACAGTTGTGATCCGGGGAAGAGCTGCCTGTAGCCTCTTTAGCTCGGCTTTGCTATCGGCTGGCAGCTCATGGCCACGCGAAAAACCCATGCTGATAAGTTCTCCGACAACAGAGGACCCCGCCCACTCAGCAATGGTCCAGGGAGCGGTTGATAGAGCCATCTTGAAGTTTCTTCTTTCTTCTACTGCGGCAGCTTCCTCGAAGCCGGTGGGTTTTTTTTTCGATTTTTGTTTTTTCCTTGCTAGTGTCGCTTGGGAATGACAAATAACAAGTAGCAAAATGTTTTTTTTTTTTTTAAACACGTACTAAATTGGTGATCGAGAGAACAGATCGATTGAGAATGAAAATAGCAAAAGGCATAGATTTGTTGGTTAATAAGCAAGAGAGATGAGAATTAGAGATTTTGGAAAGAGATACCGTGTACCCGATGGCAAGAGATCGAGCAGAGAGCTGAGATGAGAAACAGAGATTTGGAAGCGTACCCTACAGCAGGAGATCAGAGAGTCGGAAGCAGAGATTGCAAGATAGATTGAATCGAGATTGAATGCAGTAACAGAGATAGATGGGGATTGAATTTAGTTGTGTAAAAGGTTAATAGAACGCACTAGTCTACAGTTTGACTACAAAATCCCAAGTCTTGTGCATTATTGTAAAAGGTTAATAGATGCTATGTGGCATTCACAGTGTAGAAATCCCGGCAGGTGAATAGAACGCACTAGTCAGTGACCCGCCACACTATTATTGGATTTTCTGAGAAACACTTTTTTGGTGAGAAACACCTTTTGTTTTGTGTGATACGGTTACCTACTCTGCAATCCGTCCTTTTTATAATATACACATTTGTTTTTATTAGAATGTTTTATCTTCCAAAAGGACGTTTTGGTTGAACTTATACATCACTTGCTGTCACAAACTAAAATTACTGTAATATAAACAATGAAATTTTATAGAAGAAGAGAGAAACTTTTTTGGATTGGGAAGTGGGTTTCTTACAAAACCCAAAACATAGTGTTCTGAATTGAGAATTAATTTAGTTTTCAGCGTCCAATCAGGAAGCGACAGAGCCCGTTTCTTTTATTTGTGTTCACATCCGCATGGTACTTTGGGTTAAAGCTGCTAATTAGTGCTTACTTTAGTGCTTACTTTAGTGTTACCCAATGAAATTTCTAATTTACTCCGAAGGTGAAGAGAAAAAAATTAAAAAAAGTTTATTATGATGTTGTACAATAAAATTTATAATTTCAATATAAATTCCAACATCTAATTTCTCATATCATTGGAAATTTCTAATTTCAAAATAAATCACTAAAACCAGTACAATAAAATCAAGTTTAAAACTTCCATACCTGTGAAGAATTGGCAGCGACAGAGGGAAGCAAGAGGATCGGATGAGAGGTGCCAAAGAGGCGATTTAGGGTTTAGGGTTTTTTCCGTTTCTCTTTCTGTTTCGCGTAGGGTTTGGGGGAGTGGGTTGGCAGCGACACAGAGAGGGATGGAGTTATGGTATGAGCAATTTAGGATAAAGATTTTAACAGAGATGTTTTTGCTTCACAAAGTGCAAACACCATATGTAGTTCAGCTTTCATTCTATAGTATGTGCGCTGCATGAAGTGAAAACTACTCTGTTAAAATATTTACCTGAATTTAGACCGGTGGACTTAATTTTTAGGTAAGTTTTGAGTTTTTTTTGTATAAATTTTGTAGAAAAATAAGAAAAAAATTTATATTTTAATCTAGTGACTAATACAATATTGAATATATTTAAAACTTAATTTATAATTTTTTTATGAAAATTTAACATTAATAGAGTTATCTTTATCTTTATCTAAAAAATAAAATGCTACAATAAAAAATGTTGAATGGATTTTACACACACATAAAATTAGCTCATGATGGACTGAACCAACATTTGATTTAAAAAAAAGAAGAAAGGTAATATTCCCCAAAGCTTCGTCCCCAGATTATCCCCGAAAGTTTAACTGCCGAACTCCAACAACTTCTAACGACCTTTCTTTTTAATGAAATTTCCAGATCTGATCTTCTCTCTCTCCAAAAACGAAAATTCTGATCTCTCCTCCCGATCTCTTTGCTCCCTCCGCTTTGCTCTCTCCCCTCTCCTCTCCTCTCAACTCCGCTCTCTTCAACAGCTTCGATCTCGCCTGGGTCTGCTCCGCCCCTCCCAATCAACACCACCGCTTGTGACGGTGACGCACGACGGCAGCAACGGCAGCGACGGTGACGCTCGACGGCAGCGAAGGTGACGCTCGACGGCAGCGACGGTGACGCTCGACGGCAGTGACGGTGACGCTCGACGGCAGTGATGAATTTCTTGGCTGCATCTGAGCATCTCTTGTCAGATCTGCCCGATCCTTTGATGATCTCTAGTGAATCGGGCCTAAGAAGCATCACAGTTAAGGAAAATGTCTTTCTCTCACACACTCACACACATAACTCCAGTGTTTCCTAAATTGAACATGATTTCTCTTTCCTTTTTTTATTCTTTGCTATTAATCTGAGTGTTCTCTTTCAATCTTAAGCTAATCAGAGTCCAGCACTTTGCCTATTGAAGCGGGAATTGGGATTATCTGATGTAGCATACAAATACTTCGTGACTTTCACGTTCGAATTCATCAGAGTCGATTTGGATTGAAGGCTAGCAGTGAACTTTAAATTCGGTGAGTTATTTAATAATTTTATTTTACAGGATTGATGCAATAGATTTACAGGTTGTAGTTATTATTTTACACGATTATTTTGTTTAGGATTCACTTTGGATTTTGATTTAATGCCAGCATTAGTTATTTAGTAATTTACAGGATTCATGCAATACATTTACAAGTTGTAGTTATTATTTTACAGGATTCATGCAATACATTTACAGGTTGTAGTTATTATTTTACAGGATGCATGCAATAGATTTACAGGATATAGGTACAATTTTACAGGATTAGATTAACTGTGATAGATTTAGTTTACAGCAGATGTGCAATTGTACATGATACATATCACAATTTTACAGAATACATACGACAGTTTTACAGGTTACATAATTTAGACAGTTTTTACTGTGATTCACTTTGGTTACAGTATTCTTTTACTGTGATTCACTTTAGTTTACAGCATATGTGCTTATTTTACAGGATACATCTAACAATTTTACAGGATATATAGGACCATTTTACAGGGTACATATAACAATTTTAGATTACAACTTATGTGCAATTTTACATGATAAATTTCACATGATACATCAATAATTTTGCAGGATACATATAACAATTTTGCAGTATGTTGCTTTGATTGTTTGCATCTGCTAATGGTTCATAACTCCAATATTTAACCTTGCTTATTTTTTTTTTTTTTGCAGGATGATATATCAAAAGAGCGTGTGGTTCTAGAGATAAAACTTCTAACTCATCCGAATAATGTGCACCAGAGGATTATGAAGTGAAGAAGCCATGTTTGTATTGATGTATTAGCCATGTTTTTTTGTTAAATTTTTCTCTGTGCTTGTGAACAGTATGATGTTACAGTATGTTAAGAAGTGAAGAAGTCATGTTTGTATTGATGTATCAGTGGTAACAATTATGGGTGGTAACAGTTATGGGTGGTGACATCTTATAGTTGATTGTTATAGTTTATGGTTTTGAACAGTTTATTTTGTGATTAATATATGTCAATTTTATAGTTTGCATCTGCTAATTTTACAGTATGTCAGTTTATTTTGTGATTAATATATGTCAGTTTTATATTTTGCTATTAACATATGTCAGTTTTATAGTTTGCATCTGCTAATTTTACAGTATGTCAGTTTATTTTGTGATTAATATATGTCAGTTTTATATTTTGCTATTAACATATGTCAGTTTTAAAGTTTACATCTGCTAATTTTACAGTATGTAAGCCTTATTTTACATGATATAGATCGATATACAAATATTAATAATTGAAGAAAAAAGAGAAATACGAAAAAAATAAAAATAAAATTTTAAAATTTAATATCAAAAAAATAAAATTAATTTTGATGCATAAAAATTAATTTTGCACAATTTTAGGTTTGTTTTTGAAACCTTCTAGAAGCCGTCAGTTTTTCAAGTACAGCCGGAAGTACAGTGGCTTTGCAAGTTGCTAACTGTTTGCAACTAACTTGAGGACCACTTCCAACTAACTTGGATTGTTGGACTTTTAAACTTCTTATTATACATGATCTGTCGTTGAAGTTACAGTATTGGTTGCAGAGTTTTACAGTATTCGCGCAAGTCAAATGACAGTTTTTTTGAGGAAAAACTGGGGATTGAAGCTTGGGGACAATTAGTCGGATCCTAAAAAAAAATAGAGCTAAGGTAAGGCAAGACATTAGTGTATATGTTTCAACGTTTATAAAATGTTTTGAAAATTTATTGGTCCAAAATCAACGATCATTGGTATAAAACTAGATAATACTTTAATTGTATGAAATTTAATATATATTTTGATCCAAAACATATCTATAAACTTAACATTTTTATTTTCAACCTTATTTAAATTAATTTTTATTTTTACAATAGTGGACAAAAAAAAGAAAGAATTTTATGTAATCTCAAAATTTTCAAACTTACTTTATTATTAAAATATATATCTGGTGTAAAACAACTAATTAACAAATTCAAAACAACATGCTCTTCTAAATTTGAAAAACCTAATCCTTGCTATTATTTTGAACTAAAATAATTTGTAACTAAAATTAACTACGTCCATTAATTAAAGATGAAACCTTGTCTTTATCATTTTCTCAACAAAATTAGTTATGCTCGCGCAACAAATCTACAAATTGCAATTATCAACTTTTAACAAAATCACAACAGTACAACCACCATGTATTCAATATTTGTAGGATATATAAACTCGTATTATTCATTCCAAAATTTCAAACCTAAGACGTTCTAGCATAATTCAATTCGAAAATTTTGAATATACAATATGGAGTTTCAAGTTTCAACCATCTCTCAAGTTGGCTTTTCTGTCAATGTTATATTTTGCGGCAAATAATGGTATGGTATCATCTTTAAGCTTGTGTGGAATGAACAACGATGACATCACTGCTTGTTTGCCATCTGTGAGAGGCTTCATTCCGCCACCACCAACACCTAACTGTTGCAGAGCTGTAAGAAAGGCCAATCTACAATGCTTTTGTTCTTACAAACACTCTGTTTTGATTCGTCAATTGAGAGTTAATGTCGATCAAGTCAGAAAATTGCCAGCTAAATGCAGCATTGTTCGGCACCCGAATTGTTAAAATCTTAAGATATAATGATCTATTGATTTTGTATTGATGATGCATTGATGATGCATGTTGTTGATTTACATGCATATAAAGTGTAATATTTAATTTGTATGATTGTCAAATAAAGATGATGATGCATGCTGTTGATTTACATGCATATAAAGTGGGAAATATAATTTGTATAATTGTCAAATAAAGATGATGTGTCAAAGTTGAGTTTCGTTCGTATACATGTGAAGATCTTTGTTCATGCTCGAGGTCCTAAGTCACCTTTAAAATGTTAAAAATATTTTATTAGATAATATGAAAAATTAACTGATTTTTTTATATGTATTAGTCCTTGTATATAAAATAATAATTTAAAGGGCTTACAAGTAAAATTTAAAAATTAGCGGATGGCCATTCCATTTTCAATTGGACGCTTTTGGTTTCCTAATCGCGCCCAGCAAAAAAAGAAAAGCTATCACTTTTATCCCTTTTTTCCAGTGTTCTCCTTTTAAATTGAAACATACCTTATTTTAATTAATATGAACAAAAATATTTCCATGATTTTTTATTTGGAAGCGACTAATTGTACCCAAGCTTTTGTACTCAGGCTTTACCCAAAAAAACTGTCATTTGACTTGCGCGAATACTGTAAAACTCTATAATCAATACTGTATCTTCAACAATAAATCATGTATAATACGTAGTTCAAAATTTTAACAACCAGTGACACTTGCAAGTGGTCCTAAGTTAGTTGCAAACCTTTAGCAACTTGCAAACTATTGCATGAAACTTGTAAAATAACTGATACATTTTATAAAACTATTGCATGAAACTTTTGTATCTTTTGTATACTCCAGATTTATTAACTAAAATCTATTTTTTTGAATAAAAAATTGCTAATCTCATCTAAGAAATTATGTATCTTTTGTGGAAGTTGAGCACTTTGATGGAAACACCGAAGAGGAGAGCGAACAGAGCTGCAAATCCAACTACCATAACTGCAACCACTGGTAGAAAATCGTGATGGAATCCAAAATAACTCTTCAAAAACCCTCTCACTGTTTCATTCGATCCATGAAGCGGGTCATCTATGTCTCCGAATTGTGACGTGACCAACCCGTAGAGTGTCCATGAGACGGGGCAGGCCCAATAGTACCAACTCCACCATACTGGCATGCTCTGCAAATCAAAGTTCAATTTGGTCATTTTTTAACAATGAAAATGTTGAGATTTTTAGTGAGCAGATAGTAGAATCATAGAAGGAAAAATCGGTATCAGGATCGACACCGACCGATCCCGATCCGGATCGGCACCGACCAATCCCGATCAAGATGGGAAAAATCGGTCGGGATCGGCCGAATTGGATCGAAAAATCAGACTTTTTTGCTAGAAGCTTGTTTTACACTAAAAAAATAGGAAAAAATTGATAAAAACATTTAGAAATGATTTTTAGGAAAAATGCTTAAAAACAGTCAATCTGTGGTTTAATGGTTTTCTCAAATTGAAATATGATATATAGAAATGAGTTGTGGTTTTAAACAAGAAAGATTGTGTGGTTGTGGTGTGGTGGAGTTGAGTTTGGTCCCCATCCTAAAGGGCGCGGGTTCGAGTCTCAGAGAGCAAAATTTTTTTCTTTAGTTTGGTTAATTCGCGTTTCGGCCGTTTCGGTGGAATCGGTCAATTTCGGTCTGAAACGGACGAAATTTGTCTGGAATGAGGCCGGAACGGACGAAATTTGATCGGAATCTTCACTAACCGCGTAACTCGACCTGAAATCGGATTGGTACCGTCTGATCCCGATCCGGAACGGCCGATTTTGCCTTCTATGTAGAATTTATCAAAAGAACTTACGGGTCGGGCGACGATAAATCCGTAGAAGACATTCCAAATGCCATAAAATGCTGAAGAAACGATGGCAGCGATGTTGTAACTAGGAGTCAAGCCGACACAAAGCATCCCGTAATATGTGAAGTAAAGAAGCGTGAAGTACATATAGAATAGATACCAGAAGAATTTAGCTGCTGTCCACTAAAAGTTCATCATAGAGTATACAATAACTCCATAAATTTATTAAAGCTAAATCTCTCAGCCATGTGATTAAATATTAGACGGATTAGAATAGTATTAAGAAAGTTAATTAATTATATCTCTTAACAGATGGACGGATTAATATCTCATAACCAGATTCCTTGCCAATTTAATTTTGAAATTTTGAGCAATCCAAAGAAAAAAGTGGAAAGGGTAGAAATTTAATAGTACTTTGAAATAAGTGCAATACTGTCCTTTTAATTTTTTATATGGACTGGGATTCATCAGATGAAATGAAGTACAACTCACAAAAATATTTGGAATCGTTGTGGGCTTATAAGTTCTAAAAATGAAGTAAAATGCATTTTATATTTTAGGCCCAAGATGAAGCTTGAAGCCCAAGACAGAGTGCTGCGCAATTACAATTACACGCGTCCCTCCATCCTTAAATCTTCCTGACACGTGTCAGTCAAACTCTCCTACGTGTCGTTTCTAGTTACTAGTAGCTTCTTCATATATGTGTGTGTATATATAAATCTTTCCCAATTTTTTCTCTGTCGTTCGATTTCTACACACCACATCTCACTCTAGTTCAGTTCTGAAACAGTTTCAGTACTTGGCTATTTCTATTTTTCCATCAGTAACAGTTTTGCAAATAAAAAAAAATATATCAATGTCAGGTGCACAAGGAGCACAACCAAAGGGGTCTTTCACCGCCACCACCTACCACACTGCGCCTGGTGCTGCCACGGAAGATCCACCGAGGATGGCTATAAGGTCTGACAAGGATGAGCCGGGGGTGCCGGTCAACAAGTTGGAGAATAAGGTCAAGGATGCAGCTGGATTGGGTGGGCCCGTGTTTGGTGCTGGAGCAGATGATGGTAAATCCGATCTCGGTGTTGCCGGTACTGGCTAGACCGCAAAGTTATGTCATCTATGTATGCTATATATGTAATCAGTTAGGAAGAAGCCAAGGGATATTTATATGTTGATTATTGACTAAAAAATAGGTGTACCAAGTAAATTTAAAGTGAAAAATTAAAATGAAATTATGAAATGCCAGAGCATGAAAACATTGGAAAATTAAATTGGTTGACTGAATACCTTTCTTGAGCAGCCGATTTCACTGTCCATTTTGTGCTTGCCTGTACATGGTTTTCTTTTGTACCAGTGATGTAACTTGTGTTCCATCATATGTCCCAGTGGTACCATGGTGTCCTTTTCAGTTGGTACCAGAAGTACCTGGCCTTCTCTTGTCTTTCTTACCAGCGCCACTGGTACTGTTACCATTCCTGTCCTTTCGTACCAGTCGTACCTAGTCTTCCCCCTGCGGTCTTTCAGACATGCGGTACCGGGTCTACGTACTGCTGTCTTTCGTACCAGTGGTACCGGGTCACCCTCTTCATACAAATATTTGGAACTACAAATATTTTACAATAAATGATTTAAAATTTTTAAATATAAATCTCTCTCATTGTAAGATTGAGTTGGTTTTTGATCGAGTTAATTTGGTTTTTAAAAAAGTTGTCCGGTCTTTAAATACAGCATAAATCCTATATTAATTATAATCTACGCACATGCTCATAATTATGTAGAACATATCAAACTAGATCCATAAAAAATCAATCATTTTTACGAGGGTGGAGCCAGATTTCAGAATTTGGGGTCAGACCTGAATTTTATCAAGTATATAAATTTTTTCTGTTACAAATAGCCGTTAAATTTATGCCTATTGTATTTTACTCTTAATTATATAAAAAATAAGACGTAAATACAAAAAATTAAAAATAAATAAGACGTAAATTCAAAAAAATTAAAATAAATAAGGTAAATTGACTCCATTTTTATATGGGGGCTCCGCCTAGGGGTGTCAACGGGTACTATACGAGTCGCGTGGAGGCATTTTCATACCCGTACCAGTTATTATAATGAAAAAAAATCTTTACCCTTACCAGTTTTTTCGAATACGGTACGGATCGGGTAAACGAATAAAAAATTATCATTGACATCTCGATTTGTGATTTCGATAAAATATTTTTGAAAACAAGAAAAAAAAATAATAATGAATACAACTAAATTTTGCATGCTTACCCCTTGTAAAAATTTTCACATTTGTTCTCAACGTGTTCGGTTTTTTGTGTAAACAATTGAATTTGCACACTAATACCATTTTCACATAACCAGTATATTTTTGCACACTAATAGCATGTCCAAAATCTCATGCCATAACTATATATATATATACACACACACATCCAATTAGACTTGAATGTGGCTTGATCCTCAAGAGCACCAAGCCAATATTGTTTATTATACTTGTTAGCAAGTATCTCCTGTGGCAAATAGGGCTGTACTATTGAATTAGAGATATGACTAATAACAGTTTGTTTTTCATTTGTAAATCTAACCTCATTGATCTCCTCAGCTGGATTAAAATTGCGCTGCAGCCCCTCTGTGGCAATTTTGGACTTCTTTCCTTTGAAGTTGGTAAAATTGCACTGCTGCCCCTCTGTTTTTATTTTGCACTTCCAACTGCAGTTAGAGGACTGTTGCAACCGGTCATCACCTGTATCCATGAAGGGAAGACATTAATTAAGAGCCCTCAAAGAGGTCCAATATGCAAGTTTGGTAAAGAATTAGTGAAGGATACCTTAAATGAAAACAACTCGGCAAAAGACCAGTGTACGTAATATATGGTACAAAAGCATCTTTTTCCAAATATCAAATTTGTTTGACATTTGGGTATGGGTATGGGTATTGTACAGGAAGTTGTGCAAGAACTTAAGGCCACACACAAGTCAAAAATTTCTAGAATTTTTTTGAAGGGTAGCGGACATTTGAATTTCATCATATAAATTGAGTCAAAAGTTTCTAGAACAAAAACAAAAGTTTAGAGGGTAACGGACATCTGTTTTATCATAAAAGAAAACTAGATATCACCTGATTTACAAAATATGAAAGGAGATGGTTGAAATCGTCAATATGTCTATTGAATAATTTTATTCTCTTGAAATAATTAGATTGAATGGCTCTTTAATCCATTATTAAACAAAAATAAATTGTAGAAAAATTGAATCAATAAATTATATGAATATCTTAAGTGTCTGTAATTTTTTTCTTGTAATTCAAATTATTTATAGTTGATTGGAAACACACACACACACACACACACACATATATATCGCTTAAATGCTCATAAAAATTGATTTACAAAAATCCCATACCTTTTGAAATATAAACGACCAACAGATAACCTCTAATCTAACACCTTGTGCCATGTCACCATGTGAGGCATGCATGAATGATGAAACCATAAATAAAAGAAATAAAATAACAAATTAACATTCTCCAAACTATCAAACGCGGTTTTGAAACGATAGAGAAGTTGGTTTGAATTCTTCAACGGCCTCTGATCAGTGGATTGGATTGGTTATTTTTTATTATTATTTTTTCTGGAGATGGGAGTTTGAATTATGCAACCAAACACAAATTACCCAAACACGGTTTTGTTGTAACATAATCGATGGTGTACATAGATATTTAAATTGAAATTGAGAGTGATTGAAGGGGATTGTGGTGACTGCGTGCATGTGCAATTCTATCCTATTGACTGTTAACCATAAACAATTATTCATCTATGTGGAGACTGGAGAGTACTGGGAGTTGGGTCCACAGTGACAAATGAATTATTCAACTTCGGTTCAGCGGGGTCAAAAAATTGTGATTTGAAAATAATTCGGGTATAATTCAGGAATGATTTGGTCTCACAAAAAAACCATAAAAAAACTCAAATTTTTTTTTTTCGCGTTATATTCTAATGGCATCGTAAACCCACCAACAGAGGAGACTACCATACAGCTTTTCACTTTCGATATGAACTCGTTGCAGTTCATCAATGATAGAGCAAAAAAAGTTTTTGTAAGTGGTAATTTTGTATATTCACCAAACCTGATTATTTTGAAGTTTGTATCAACAGTTCATATTATATTAACAGTACCAACCTTGGCATAACTAGAATAGCATGAATTTAAAAAAAAAAATCTACTTCAGGTTTGAATTGGGCAAAACTATTTTTATTATTGTTAATTTCATCTCCTGTTAGATCAAGAGTAAAAATTGGGTATATTGTATAGAGGAGAGCACAACTGTAGTGGATGTGTAATATTTTCTCACAAGGCATGGAGGCAGATTCAGTAACTAATCTATACTACATATTAACAAAATTACATCAATTTATTTTGTATTAACTACATTTATCAATAATGTACTTTAACCAGCTGTTGCATCTCATAGAAGATGTTACTGAATGGAGGGCCGATGAGGCAAATGCTAACAAGAACGAGAGCACTTTGTATATTGATGCTATTGGGGGATCAAGCCGTGGCAGGTTGCGAGGCTTTGGAAGCGTGCTTGACGATAAGCTGCCAACAGCAACTACACGAGCCAAGGTAACCTGTGCACCATCTTCTGTTTCTGGGGTGACAAATAATGGGTCCGCGAAAACTTACACTGATGAAGAAGTGGCCGCAATCTTAGCACAAGAACGAGATCGTCGTCTTAATGAGGAGCGGGAAGAGAGGAAAAGAATGCAAGCAGAAAATAACGTCATGTTCAAGCAATTATTCGCAATTGTGGGGGTGCAAAGGCCTAACTTACAGGTACAGTACGGTATTATTTTCAATTTATATTCCAGGTTTGTTAGTTTTGAACTAATAAATTTCTCTAAAATAATTACTTCTGAATGATAAATTTCAATTGCTAAAGGTCGTATTTTAGTGCAACTATCTTTATTAGTTGTCACATAGATTCACCAATTAACTTGGTAATTTTTTAAGACACAGTGACACACAAGAAAATATCAACATGGTACCAATCAAGACCTTAATTTTATAACTAATTACTTCTTGGAAGTCTCCATTTGCTTGGTTATTTCAAATGCTCCTTAATTAATCAATTGATTAGTTAGTTCTTGTGATTCATGTGTTAAAGTATTGTTCAAAAAAATATATTTTACGGTCAATTTCTGATTTTTATATTTGTTGTCACTTGATTTACACTAGTACAAAAAACCCCTTCACCGACCCTCAACCACTGACTGTTTTAATATGTAACAGTCGGTGTAGAGAATGCTGGTAAAATCGTAAATAAGAAGAACGTCAACACTGACTGTTCTCTTACAAAAAACCGTCAGTAAACTAACACCGACTGTTTTTAAAAAAAACAGTCGGTGTTGCTCATACCCTACACCGACTGTTTTTCACAAACAACAGTCGGTGTTGAGCAATCACCAACACCGACTGTTTTTTTAAAAAACAGTCAGTGTTGTTCATATCTACACCGACTGTTTTTTGTAAAAAACAGTCGGTGTTGAGCAGTCACCAACACTGATTATTTTTTTAAAAACAGTCGGTGTTGGTGATACCCCACACCGACTGTTTTTTAAAAAAACAGTCGGTGTTGAGCGATAACAAAATTTAGTTTCCGGTTTATAACTTTCGATCAGCCGCGAAATATTTCATTTCCCTCTTCTTTGCCGAAAAACCTCCCAAAATTTTGAGCGAGGTTTATCTATTTCGATGAGCCTCGCGATCTCCCAAAAACCCTGCCTTGCTGCCTCCGGCTCCGCCGAGCACCCGCTCAGCCGGGTTCAGGGTTTCCTCTTCGACGCAAACCCCTGATTGTCCCTTTTCTTCTCTTTTCTTTCCATTTCCCGCCTTCGTCCTAAATTGGAGCTCTTCCCGCGGCCACAACCTCTCTTTTCGTCTCTCCCGCTCCTCTTCCGCTGTTGCCACATAATTAGAATAGGTTCGCCGCCGATCTTCTACAAGCTGACGTTCCTCCCTTCATCACTATTTCGATCTCGTTGATCTTGAAGCATTTCTTTGCGAGCACAAGGGTTCTCAATCTGAAGGTAATAACCCCCTCCAAACTATTTAAAATTTGTATCAATTGTTGTTGGATTTGTTTTTTCTTCATTTATTTATGATTTTGAAACAAATTCCTAGTTTGACAACAAGTTTTTTTATTTTTTATTTCTTTTTCTCTGTCGTTGGTGCTATGTTCCCTGTAATCAATTTCTTCTGGTGCTCATCCTAGGTCTCACGATCAGTTCAGTTCTCGCCGAATCTATCCACTAAGCTCGGGTTTTGTTTTTTTCTTTTTTACTAGATCGCTTTGTCTAATGGTGCCTCCAGCTCCAGATCTTTCTCCTCTGCGCTCAATTATGTAAGAAATTTCGATTGTTGCTCTGAATTTGATTTGGTTGAACTGGTGTAATTCTTTTTTGCTTTTTGCTTTTTTGCTTTTTTTCTTTTGTGACTTTTGATTAGCACCTTGAATCTCCGGATAATAAGGCGGATATGACATGGGAGTTCTCCAAGGCCAATATGGAAAAGGTAACTTTTATCTTTCTCTCATCAGAGACAGTATTCTCTGAAACAGTCCACAGAATTAAAGAGGAAATTAAAAATGAGTATGCTAGTTGGTTCTAAGAGCAACAGTAAAAACAAGAATTAAAGACAAAAAATAACTGGTACTGGTTCAGTATCAGTTCTTGTTTCTGGTACGGTACCAGTTATGGTTACTGCTACGGTACCAGTCTGCTTATTGGTACCAGTTCACATCCCACAGTTCGGTACCAGTTCTGGAGTGTCAATCAATAGCTTCATGTTATGCTTACATTTTTTTTCAACTTAGCTGCTACATTTACTTTTATTTCACTTTCATTTCTTTTTTAGGGTTATAGTTTACATTCCTTTTACATTTCTCTTATTTTACTTTCATTTCTTCCTTCATTTTGTTTTTGCTATTTTTTAGTTTCTAGGACTTTGTATAAATAATGACACTAATTGTATCTTTTATAAATGAAAATGGAATTTGAGGGCTAGACCCTCATCTTTCATTCAAATTTTGTTTAGTTACCTTTGCTAGTTTAGAATCAGTATAATTAGTGGTGCCAATGTTTAGTTTTGTATTGAATTTAAGACTGTATTTTGTATTCTATTTCTATTGACAAAACCAAATTGGTGAAGTCAATGAAATCTTCAAGGACCTCGCTGTACTTGTTCATGAACAAGGCTCTGTCATTGGTTTGTGTTCTTTTACTTATTACTTTTTACTTTTCTATTTTATTTTGTTCACTTTCTTATTCTCCCTTTTGGGGGGTTATTGCTTGTTCTTTTGCAGATGATATAGACTCCAACATAGAGAATGCAGCAGCAGCAACTGTTCAGGCGAAGACTCAGCTTGCCAAGGCCTCCAAAACCCAGAAGTCTAATTCATCTATGGTAATTCATTTCTCACCACTCCTGAATTTTTCATACTTGTCACTTTATATTGGTGTCTGTCTGCCAGTTCGTATAATTCATATGCAACCTTGTGTGTTGACTTAATTTTCCAGCTTTTTGTTTATTATATCTACAAAGAATAATTTTGCTTTAAATTGGGTTAACTTGAGGTTTAATTCATTGAGGCTTAATTAAGGTTTAATTCATTAAATTCATTGAGGCTTAATTGAGGTTTAATTCATTAAATTCATTGAGGCTTAATTAAGGTTTAATTCATTGAGGCTTAATTGAGGTTTAATTCATTGAGTCGCCTGATTACATAAAATGGGGCATGGAGGTAATCATTAAATTCAATTGTATTCTATCTTTTTGGGTTTGATTGGTATGGAATGGTGGACCATGAGAGTGATTTTAATATCGTAGATACTATAGTTTTTTAGTGTTCTGGTTTCGTTTACTGGTACTGCAGTAAAGTGGGTCACATGGCGAATCAGTATTTGGCCAGGTTAATTTTGTATGTCAGTTTCTCGTTTCTATAAGGTCAGTTATAGACCACTGAGAATAAGCTAGTATTTGGTCAGGCATTGAACTGGTAAAAGGCTAGGGTTAATCTTTTGTTTTTGTTTTTGTTCTTAATATGTGTGATTCATTTGGTAATTTTGTAATTCCTCCAGGACGCTAGAGATGCAAATATTGTAGCCGATTTAGAGTCAAAGTTGGCGGTCTGAAAATATTTGAGATGGAAGTATTTATCATTGGTAAGAGATTCCCAAAAAAGAATATTTGTGGATGGTTGTTGGCTTTACCTCTTTTGAAATTTGCCCTGTATACTTGGCTGTTCAATTTATGGTGCTTGATTTTGGTTATTTAGGTATAGAGCATTTCTCATGATCTCCTCAGTTGGCTAGTTTTAGCTTTTATGTTATTACTCCGATGTGGGCATGATACTGATTGTAATGTTTGTTTTTTTGTTTTGTTTTTAATTTGTAGATGAAATGGTTACACTAGATTGGTTTCTGTTCTTACCACGAAAATAAATTTATCTATCCTGGCTTATGTAGTTCTGAACTTCTTAGCTGAGTTTCATTTCAGAAGATTGCAACGACATCAAATTCTTAGATGTTTGACAGTACTCGTGCTTTCGCAAATCATATTGGATTATGTATTCATATAGTTGAAAATATACTGGTTTCTTTTCAAAAGATGGAGGAGATAAGTTTGACCAGTACAAACTTTTTTTAACCGTGAGTAATTAAAATGTAAGATGACCCAAATTTTGGCTTGCCAGTTGTCACGTCTACAGGTGCAAATAACAGTCGGTGTTGGGCATTTTTTGAAAAAACAGTCGGTGTTGGGCGCCTACACCGACTGTTTTTTCAGAAAAACAGTCGGTGTTGGGTGCCTACACTGACTGTTATTTACCTGTCAGTAATGATATATCTATACTGACGGCGCCATCACCGATGCCTCAATAACAGTCGGTATAAGGGTTTTTTAACAGTCGGTGAAGGGGTTTTTTGTACTAGTGTTACTGTGTATTTCTGATTGCTAATTTTTCATGTGAATGAATTCATGTTTAACTTAGGCTCAAGGTTACATTCATGAACCTCTACATGTTGGTATAATGGGGAATACCACTAATTTGCAGGTGAAACTGTAAACTTAACTAGATGATGTTAATAGTACTCACTAAACAAATGTTTAAATGTCCATATTCTAACAAAATCTTTCCATGTTTAATGCTTAGGGTCAAGGTCCCACAACTCTACCTCAACCTCATGAAGGAGCTTCAGGAATGCTGAATGCCATCTCTCAGGTATCATATCAATAGTTGGAACCTTATTTTTTTTTTAAACATATGTTGTATTATGAAAGCCTTTTGTTTCTGGCTTTTTAGGTATCGTACTTAAAAACATTAATAGCTGACATAATTTAGCTAGTATTTGGTGATCTCTATTCCAAGAATTATCCTTCCTCTAGAAGGCAGCCCGGCTGATATAATTACTCGTGTATAATACTTAAAATGTCCTATATTATGAGGATAAACTGAGAATAATCAAAATCTATTTCAGCATGCAATAGAGTATAGCAGTTCTGGTATCATTTTTAATAAGTCAAAATAATAGAGTTTAATTGGTAAAAGTTACATTGGGTTTCTAAATGCTCCTAGAACTTGCTTCTCCATTCTCTAGCACTATTGAATAAGGTTTTATTTGAATTATTTAATCTTCTTTTACCAAGTTTTGTCCAAAAAGCTTCATATGTGTACAATAATTGCAACATGATTTACAGTATTGTGTGTTAGTAGTATCTATGAATTTACTGTAATTGTTCCAAAGCTGGCAAAAAAAAAGGTAGTGTTACAATCCAAACATGCATGTGCTTACCCTGCATCTTATGCTTCTCCAGTCTTGGTACAACATTATCTTCCAGTCTTGGTACAATGACAGTAAATTCAATGACAGTGCCAATACTAACTTACAATCCAAGAGAAATTTACTATAATGCTAGTCCGGTCTTGGTACAATATATTATCAATACTATCTTACATTCTATACTAATGTAGGGTCTAGCTGCTGATTTTATAGAATCAAATGAGAGAGGCGCTTTCCAAGCACTCCTCAATGCGCAATCTGGACAAGAGGTGGCAACGTGTCAACTCGCACTCAACCAATGGTTTGGGGAAGAAAATGAGAACAACCGGCCTTTCTAGTGCAGGGTTTGTCAACCTTAATCACAGAAAATAAGTATTTTGAAGCTTAAAATGGTGGCCCCATTTTTGTAAATTTTTGGTGATGGGTCGTGCATATATTTTTGGTATAGAAACATGTTATTTATAGTTTTGTGGTTGCAATCTTTTTTGGTCTTATGTTGTCATGCATGCTTGAATTTACTATGTTGATAAATGATATTAAAATGCAAATCTCCATGTTTTATTGTGTTGTTGTTCTTATTATGTTTCAATGGCAAAGGTAAAAGATTTTTTGGTTGCCACTGGGTTGGTACCAAATTGGTACCGGTACCAGATTGGTACGGGGAGGATTATAAAAATTGGGCGTGCTGAAATTTTGCTGGAACGTCACTTTTTTCCATCGGAATATCCATACAAATATGGGGTAATACATTGCATGAAAAAGGTCCAAATGATATCCTTGCAAATAATCTGGTGGGGCCCACCTTGGTTAATCTTGCAAATAAACAGGGGCCCACCTTCTCTACCCATGTAATTATTTAGTTCACTTGCCTTGCAATAGACCGTGTGGGACCCACATTCTTCAACCTTGCAAATACTAAGATGGGGCCCACGTTCTTTATCCTTGCAAATACTCCATGCCAAATCTCAGACTTTTAGTAAGGGTAGTTATTACATGGGCAGTCTCATGTAACAAGATAGGGAAAAGTTATTACAAGGGTAGCCCATGTAACAAGTCAAAATTCGAGTATTTACATGGAGGCTTGTTCCAAGGGTAGTTCTTACAAGAGTGGCTCATGTAAAAAGCTTTTTTGGGGCTTGTTGCAAGGGTGAGCTCATGTAACAACCGAAATTTTGTCCATGTAAGAAGTCAAAATTCTAGTAGTGAAATTCAAGTCAAAAAATTCTAGAATTTTTTTTAAAGGATAGTGGACATTTGAATTTCATCATATAAATTGAGTCAAAAGTTTCTAGAACCAAAAAAAAAAAATTAGAGGGTAGCGGACATCTGTTTCACATAAAAGAAAACCTGATATCACCTGATTTAATTACAAAATTACAAAATTATAAACTATGAAAGGAGGTGGTTGAGATCGCCAATATGCCTATTGAATAATAATTTTATTCTCTTGAAAAAATTAGATTGAATGGCTCTTTAATCCATTATTAAACAAAAATAAATTGCAGAAAAATTCAATCAATAAATTATATGTATATCTAATTACATGCCTGTAATTTTTTTGCTTGTAATTCAAATTATTTATAGTTGATTGGAAACATATATATATAAAAATCCCATACCTTTTGAAATATAAACGACCAACAGATAACCTCTAATCTAACACCTTGTGCCATGTCACCATGTGAAGCACGCATGGAACCATAAATAAAATAAATAAATTAACAAATTAACATTCTCCAAACTATCAAACGCGGTTTTGAAACGATAGAGAAGTTGGTTTGAATTCTTCAACGGCCTCTGATCAGTGGATTGGATTGGTCATTTTTTATTATTATTTTTTCTGGAGATGGGAGTTTGAATTATGCAACCAAACACAAATACAAACACACAAACACGGTTTTATATTGTTGTAACATATATATATAATCGATGGTGATAGATATTTAAATTGAAATTGAGAGTGATTGAAGGGGAATTGTGGTGACTACGTGCATGTGCAATTCTATCCTATTGACTGTTTACCATAAATAATTATTCATCTATGTAGAGAGTACTGGGGGTTGGGTCCATACTGACAAATGAATTATTTGGGTTCGGTTCAGCGGAGTAAAAAATTTGTGATTTGAAAATAATTCGGGTATAATTCGGGAATAATTTGGTCCCACAAAAAAGTAAAAAAAAACTCAAATTTTTTTTTTGCGTTATATTCGGGAATAATTGGTAATTCGCGTTTTATTTGTGAATAATTTGGTCCGCCGAATAATTTGTCGTTCGGTTCGAAAACACCTAAAAAATAATTTATTCTCGAATAAAACACGAATAAAATGCGAATTATATCTCTATGGTTCGGTCCCATGAAATTTTTTTTAATTGACAATTTCGGCTACATTAGTTTTAAATTTTTATATTGTAATTTTTGAGATGTTCTGTATCTGTTACAATTTTTTCCTTGGATTCTTGTAATATTCCTAGGTATTTTTTTTTTCAAAAGCCAAAGTCTTAGAGCAAATTTTCAAGGATAATTTTATACACCGACATTTTTATTAATATCCAACGTTAATTAGAATTAATATTTATGCTCAGAATTTCCGACTTCCGCCAAAAATGTCCAAACCGGCTATTTTATGGCCGGTTTCCTCTTTTTTTATTTTTAGAGACACTATGAAGAACAAAATAATGAAATCTAACACTGAAAATTTGAATTTTTTGTTTAAATTATTTGTTAGATTACTTCTTTTGATTTATAATTAGCATATTTATACTAAAATACACTAGATTACTTGAAATTATATTGATTACACTATATTACAATAAATTATGTTGAATTACACTAAATTACGTTAAATTACGCTAAATTACAATAACTTCGCTAATTATGCTGAAATACGGTAAATTACGCTAAACTACGCAAAATTACGCTAAAGTAGACCGATTTTGTGTCATCTTTCATTAATCATAAAAAATAGTATAAATAATTCGGAAAATAGTAAAAATTGGTATTCTACAAGTTCATTATGTAACTAATTTACTGAGCTAATTAGATTGAATAATAGAAATAAAAATCTTAATCGGAAACTTCAACTCAAGTTTTGTGGCTCTTCCCTTAGTTTTTTAGCAATTCTGAATTTTGAAATCTGAAATAACAGGCACGGATGCATGCGTCTTTTCGCAAAAATTTTGAAAAGTGGTCATTTGCTGAAATCGGACACTCGAGCGCCGTTTTATGACCGTTTGAAGTTTTGTCGTTGTTTTTCGCCTTTTCAGTGAAGATATCGTCCCTATTCGTATGTAATTTAGCGTAATTTACCGTATTTTAGCATAATGTAATGTAATTCAGTGTAATTTAACTTAATATAGTGTAATTCAACATAATTTCAAGTAATTTAGCGTATTTTACTATAAATATGCTAATTATATATCAAAAGAAGTAATCTAACAAATAATTTAAACAAAAAAATTCAAATTTTCAGTGTTAGATTTCATTATCTTGCTCTTCATAGTGTCTCAAAAAAAAAAAAAAAAACCAGCCATAAAATGGCCGGCTTCCAGGGAAAAAAATTGGCCATTTTATAGCCGGTTTGGGCATTTTTGGCGAAAGTCGGGAATTCTGGGCATAAATATTAATTTCTAATTAACTTTGGATATTAATAAAAATGTCGGTTTTATACATGTTTAAAAAAAGGTCATAAAAACACATTTAAGTTGCAAATGAATTTAGCAGGTTGCTAGCTTATTCATGCAAAAAAAATTTTCCCCTAATCTGATTGTCTGATTTGGCCTTTTAATTCATGCTTTTCATTGTAAATATTGAATTAAGTTTTTCTTTTGTTGCAGTATTGTGAAGACAAAACAAATGTTGAATTAAGCATGTATATATATTATGGAATGGAGAAAAAGCATGATATAATGTGCACAAATTTTGTTTTTTAGCAGATTTAAATATAACGAGATGTAACCCGACATTTTGTTGGTAAGGCTCACTTTTTTAATTCTTTCTTACTTGATGCAGCTTCCCTACTGTGCTAATGTGCATAATTACACATTTAATTGTTTGCTCAATTTCTTTAACCTTTCTTCCTGCAAAATTTCTCTCCACTGTATCATGTATCATTCAATATGTAAAAGTTCATTTTCAACTCTATTATCTTTGAATTGATTCAATTTCCGCATATTAATCTTATTTCTAGATTATTAGAAAAAAAATATTTAAAATGGACTGACAAAAAAGAATTGGCATTAAGAGCTGGACTAAAAAAATATGAAATTGGCAAATGAAGGAATATACTTAAAAAGAAGTTTTCTTCTTATATCCTATAGGAATAGAATAAATAGAGAACATTTTCTTTTTTATAACGTTACATTTGCATTTTCTAATTAGGAGAGTTTCAGAAAGTGATCTCCACTGATTTGTTCACTCGGAAGGATTTTTTAATGTGCTTCTTTAATTTGAGTTGGATGGAATTTTATAAAAAGAAATTCAGTAAAAAGTCGGAATACAAATACAGGGTTTAATTGTTGCGAACTTATTCTACTTTTTTTTTTTTTTTAATTTAGTTGTGACAATTATCCCATCCTCTAAATATTTAACTTTAACAAAGGCAATTCATATTACGACTGTAATTTAGTTAATGTAAAATAACCAAATATTTTTTACTTTTTATTTTTTACTAGTCAAGTGCCCACACATTGCGGTGGGAATTAACAATATTACATTAATTTTCTACAAGATTTAACTTGTGCTAGATTCATGAAAATATTTCAATAAGAAGTTAAATATAAAACACATTAGTAACTTCTCCTGAATTCTGTAACAGAGGTTAAGGACAATCCTTAATTATGAGAAAGAGGGTCCACATGAAAGAGGTATTTATTGAAAAATATACCTAATAAAATATATCTCCATTCCATTATTAAGCACGTTGGGTGTTCTAATCCACCAACGGCTACGATTGAAAGATAAATTTTCGGATTGAATATCGGCCTTCCAATCAAATAATCTGTCTTTCTGTGATTAAATACATTTTTTTTATGTGTAGAGGTTTAAATTTAGTTAAAATTGTACCCGCCACACGTATTGCCACACGTACTTGAACACATAATGTTGTGGCTAGAATTAAAACATTTGTCGCTCATCCAAAAGAACGGAACGGAGAAATTGAAATCAACGCTCCGTTAGCCTAGGGTTCCTCCCTTTCCATCCCGCCTCTCTCTCTCTTGGAAATTCAGGAGATTTCTTCTCTCCTCGCCGCTCTCATCCGCCTCTTCCGCCTCTCTTTCTCCTCTTCCGTCGCTCTCATCTGCTCTCTCGCTCTATCACTCTTCTCCTTGGAAACCCTAAATCGAAGAACCCCTCTCTTCCACCCTTTGCTCTATCAGCGCCAGACCCTATCCTCTCTGTCGCCCCCTCTCTTCCGAAGAAGGTAAGTGCCTTTTTTTTATGTTTGTTTATTTTTACTTGTTTAATGTTGATCTCTCTTCCGAAGCAGGGATCAATTAGGCTATAGTACCGAATAGGACCTACATAATTTTTTCTTTGTTTGAAGAGAGATCTTAAAATTAGTTCTCAAATTAGTTAATATCTGCTTGTTACTTTGTTTGTGGCAGTAATTTAAGTGGCGAAATGATTTGGAAATATGCTTGTGAGATTATGGGTGAACCTTAATGGTGACTGTATTGCTCTATGGAGCATTTACTGATGTCCAAATGGGTTTAATTTAACTGCATTCAGTATTAGTATGCAATTAGTGATTAGGTAGCATGAACAGGTAAAGACTGATAACAATTGGAAATTGAAATGATTTAGGTAAACAGCTTAGCATTTCATCAAACAGTTAGCAAATTGTCTAGCAAATCCACACGCTGTCGGAGACCTGCTACCCGTGAAGCCACACCTGACACTGAATCTGACTATGACACATCACTACTTCTAGAAGAAACCATAGTGAAGTGAAATGTAAATACTTCCTTTGTTTAAAATTTATAGTGTTGATGTGAAAATAGGTAGTAACAAATAAAATTGAAATTAATTTTTTACCAGTTACTTTATACAAATTTTTGGGGTTTGCAAATAAAAATTGAAAATAGGTAGTAACAAATAAATTTTTTTGGGGTTTGCAGATACTTTATACAAATTGAAGTTTCTACTTGCTTTGCATCACAGATGAATGTTTTTCTGTACTAATCATCCATAGGAGCAGCTACTTAGTGCAAAATTATATATGCATGATAGTAGCAGAATGAATAAAGAGTTCCCATTTTTGCTCTTTGTTAAATTAAACTAATTTGTAATTATGTTGTGTCTGTTAATTTGTTGCAGTGCTGGCTGAAGAAGCAAAAGGATGTACTAACGCCAGAAATTGTGTCGAGTGGCAATCATTTCATGTGGACTTCTGGTCTTGTTTTTGCAAAAGGAGAGGTACTTGTATTATAGGATCACAATGATTTACAATTTCAGGATTCATTTGGATAAGGCAGAAAGAGTATATTTATGGCCTTATTTTTCTGATAAAGAGTTGGTCCCGAGGGTTGGCACAAACTATGAAGCCAAGTACTATTAATTTTAAGCAAAATCTGAGAAGATTTCATTTTTGTTGCTTTATGTTTAGCTATAGTTTGATAAGTAGCGAATTATTGCTCATGTATATTTTTTTTTTCTTCTCCGAACATGATTGCTATTAATCAATTAACAAACAATATAATTTCATCTCTTTTATTTTCTTTAAACTGTTTTCTTTCAATGTAGGGTTTTTTGGGGCTTGAAACAAGTCATGGAACACTTCATATAAGTAAGTTTTGTATTCACTCTTTTGATATTTGTTGTTGACCTGCTATTACCATGCTTTGACTATACTTGTCTTGTTGTTAATCATGTGAGTGTAATAGTTCTCTGCAAAGCAAACCAGAAAAAAAACAAAAGCAAACAAAAGTTAGCAGTTTGCTATGGTATTAACTCTTAAACAGCAGGGTATCATTATTATGCCATTACTAGGCTAACCTGTGCCAAGACCTACAGTAAGTGCAAACTAGTGCTGGACTTGGTTTTATAGTTGTATTTGTCAGTTATCATTTTTTTTCCAAGTAATGACCTGACTTTAATTTTAATAATAAAATAGGTTTAAATAAGCCAATTCTAATTCCTCAATTAAGCCTTGTTACTGCCATTTCCATTTCATCCCTATTCTTTCATGGTAAATACCTTTTTTCAGCTATTCCCTGATTGTGCACCACGATCAGTGGCTTACATAACCAAGCTCCTTGGTGCGCGCTCTTGTGCTGGCTGCCGCATTGTCAGGGCTGAAGATCAGGGACAGTCTTGGGATTCTAAAGGCGATCATCGGGGGCAGGTTTCTTTTCGTCAGTCAAGGCAAGGCAAGTCTCCTCTCTTCTGATTCTTTTAATTTTTACACACTAAAAGTAAGTTTATATTTATACCCCTGCTGAATTTAAAAAATCAGACATTTTCCCTGACAAAGCAGAATTGGTGCAGTCTTCCGAAAAATGTGAAATATGATATCTACTGTCTTTCCCTAATTTCTTGTGAAAAGCATTGGCGCCGAAAGGCTATACAGAGTCATTTTTCTATGCTAACTGATGTTTCCTTTTGAAACATACTTGATAATTGCTTTATCAGTGTATTCTGGATATCTGTCCTTTTTCTTTAAGAGTAATAGTGTTGTCTCGCATGAATGTGGGTAGGGGGTGATGTTTTTATCAATGTTTAACATGCAGCAATACCATGTCATTACTAAATCTTTATTTATTTATTTTCATTTTGTAGTCGGCCAAGCGGCATCTGACACAGAGCAGAAGGAAATTTATGGTATCATAAAAAAGGAGGTATGCTTGACTATTTCATGCCTTAATTCTTAATGATTTTACTTTGGTTGGTTAATTTTTTACCTCATTCGTCTTTTTGGTACTTTGTACGTTACTGATGCTCATCTAAAAATTGTGGACATTGGGACTGAAATAAACAGGTAAATTGGAAGATGAATTCAATGGAAGACAAACAGGTAAATTGGTTCTTATTAGTCAAGTGTTCAAGTGATTTAGCTCTTCATTGGTCTCTGAGAATAAATTTGTATATCAGTTCTAATTTTTTTTTCTAATGGCAGAACTTTTCATGCGCTGGTGTAATGTACCTCTGCCAATTTATCGAGGGAAAGAACTGATGTGAGCGATGGAAGAAATAGTTTTCTCAAGAGATGTTAACAAGAACAATGCATTTGATTCTTGTCAGGAGGGACGCTGAAGAACTAAAGCATAAGTTTCCCTTAGACGGATTTACCATTGACAAGTTCTGAGGAAGGATTTGAGCAATATTAAACTCGGATCTTGGCTGGTACAGTAGTTTGATTTGGTGTTGTGGTCCGAGAAGTACTTGTATTATAGGCACTTGAGTTTGATTTGGTACAGTTGGTACAATAACTGCCAATCGCGAAAATAAAACCAGTAATCAAGAGAGCAAGATTGAGTGAGAGAAAGGTGTTTCTCCAATCTATTTTTTAAGGAAATATGTCATTTATGAAAATAATTATCATCTAATAATTATTCTTTTTATTGTTCTCTTACAATATGTCCCTGTCGCATATATTTTTATTTAAATTTAATTAAAAATATATGCTCCCCGAAGCACAACTTGGAGTTCTTAAGAAGAGCCTTGGAGTAAAGACTTATTTGAATGTGTTCACTGTCATGAATGAGGCAGCCAAATATCCTAAAAAATTCGGTATATCTTCAAATCTCTTCTTGTCTGCCTCTATCATCTCAAAGTTAGCATCGGCTCAGTCATGAGGCTGTTGAAAGAGCATCCAACCTCACTTGTCAAAATCTTCCATTGGTCTTTTGTATTTTACAAAGGGTCACCAATTGTTGGTACAAAGAAATTTAGATGGTACTTGTCCGAGTGGGAGTCCTTCATCATTAAATCAGTTTTCGATCTCTTTCCAGTAATGGGCTCCTCCATTTTTTACCCCAGTTTGATCTTTGTTCTTTATCTTCTTCTCTATGCCTTTTTTTCTGTCAGGTATCAAATATCTATGTTCAATTTCTTAAGCTAGAGCTGTTGGAAGAGAGAGTATTTTAGAAGCGGTGTCTGAATTCTGATCTATTTGTTATCAACTTCTCATTAGTGGGTGCTGGTACAAGCATCTAGGACGATGCTTGTGCTTTTTCAGTGAGATTTCAATAGAGAGATCTTATTAAGGTTCAGACAGAGAAACAAGAGAAATGCAAGGGTATAATGGTCTATACTTAAATTTCAAAGTTTTAAATATTATCATTTAATTGTTTTTGGAGATATTTGATATATTATAGAGTTATAGTGGGTAAATACGTGAGTTTGTACAATTTTATAGAATAAATATGTAATTAGTAATTTTGGAGGGAGAAATATGTAATATTGATGTTTTTGAGGGGATCTATGAAATTCCCCCTATCAATAATGTCACTGTGGAATTTTACAGAGATATCATGAATTAGAGTACTTCATACTCTCGCCTCTATGTAAACCTTCCAATTATAATAAGTAATTGGTTGCAGTGAGACATCCATTTGCATATATAAAAGTAGATCATTAGTTGAGATAATCTATTTAAAATAATATGTTTTCTTTATTGGGCATTCCAATTCTTTTACACTAAGAAAAATTAATCGGACATTTTATCGAAATATGCATTATGTATGAGAATTTTTCTTCTTCTTATAATACGTCCCCGTTGCAACGCACGGGCACGATACTAGTTTAGAAATAATACTGTAAGAAAACACCACCGATTGTTGGTTCTCAATTTTTTTATTCACACTTTGTTTACAAAAGATAACGGTCCATGAAATGAATGAAATTATTTTGTATATTACCACTAATTTGGTTCATTCATTTTTGTTATGTTGATTTCGTATCAAATTAACGCGAAAAATAATGTGGATGGTTTGAATTCATAGTATGAACTTGGGATTTTGAAATATTAATTAAATAGCCAACAAAGTCACGATAAATGGTCAAAAAGTTATGATACTAACCATAATGCGCTACACAATTGTAATACAACCATCAAGTCGGCCCCACTCACAGGTAAACTTTTTCATTTTTTTGGCTAAAGTTAGATGGACGTGTTCCATGACAAGATCTTGCGCCGTATTAAGCAATCCATTATGTTTTTTTTTTTATAATGGGGAAAAATTACAGTATTTAATTATACACAAGAATGTAGACAAAGGAGAAAAGCAAATAATAATAATAATACATATACTAATATGTAGCAAGTTATTGTTTACAATATTTAAATCTAATAAATTAGTTATAGAAAATATGAATAACCACACTAATTATTTAGGACTAATTGGTTTTTTAGTGAAGCTAATTAATTTTTGAGACATGTTATTTAAAAAAACAGAGCACTTTTTTACACAAATTCAAAAAGTTTGTTTTCTTATGGAATACTAAAGGTAAAAATTGCAGTGTGGAATTTAATATTACTTGTATGACGCATAATAATTTGGTATTTGAATGTAGGTTTAAGCTAAAAATATGAAAGGTTGTACATATTTATCGTTTTATTGTGTTTGTTATGAACTTTTTTTATGCAAAATTGTAGCCTTTTTTCATTGGTAATAAAAACTGACCAAATCACTGCAAAATATCAAGTATAAAGTCAAAATATTAAAAATCTTGTGTATTACACAACAATTATAAATAATTACAAATTATAAATAGTTTTCTTTTGCAGTATCATGTTTAATATCAGATACCTTGATAATATAGACAACAATTCAGCAAAGAAACAAGCACAGTAGAAGAGTAATGAAACTAAGTTATACTAACAACAATTTCTTGGATCAGATAGGACCCAAAACTATTTCTGTCAACACTTGGAATAGCCCCAGCTGCTCTAGCGGGTTTGTACTGGGTCTCTGAAACCCGTTCCAATTCCCTCTTGGCAATCCATTGGACTGGTCTCACCAACTGAACTGGCTATATGCTCTGGGGCTGCTCTCAGCATCTCGATCTCTCATGAATAGATTTCCTTTGTCAATTTCGACAGTGCTCCATCTGATAATGAGAGAAGTTAATATATATAATCTTGTAATATTTCAAAGAGTGATGCAATGGTACTATGCATAGCACAGATTGGTCGTACTATAGATCAATATCACAATTTTCAAAGTGGAAACAATCTATTTGAACCATCCAACATGATCTCCATATGAAAATGTACTTGTAGATCAAATTTTACAATTTAAAAAAAAAAATTACTATTTGTTTAGATAGGTAGAAAATCACTTGAAAACTGGAGTAAGAAGCAAATTTCAAGTTTAATCTAGTGTTATCTCCAAAGAAAAGGAATGGTGCACCTGTTTCTGCCTTTTTCATTGCAAATTGTAGCAATGAAAAACCCAGTTACAAATTATAAATAGTTTTCTTTTGCAGTATCATGTTTAATATCAGATACCTTGATAATATTAGACAACAATTCAGCAAAGAAACAAGCACAGTAGAAGAGTAATGAAACTAAGTTATACTAACAACAATTTCTTGGATCAGATAGGACCCAAAACTATTTCTGTCAACACTTGGAATAGCCCCAGCTGCTGTAGCGGGTTTGTACCGGGTCTAAAACCCGTTCCGATTACCTCTTGGCAATCCATTGGGCTGGTCTCACTAACTGAACTGGCTATATGCTCTGGGGCTGTTCTCAGCATCTTGAGATCGATCTCTCGTGAATGGATTTCCTTTGTCAATTTCTACAGTTCTCCATCTGATAATGAGAGAAGTTAATATTAATCTTGTAATATTTCAAAGAGTGAGGCAATGGTACTATGCATAGCACAGATTGGTCCGTACTATAGATCAATATCACAATTTTCAAAGTGGAAACAATCTATTTGAACCATTCAACATGATCTCCATATGAAAATGTACTTGTAGATCAAATTTTACAATTTTTAAAAAAAAATTATTATTTGTTTAGATAGGTAGAAAATCACTTGATATAAAGATTCTAGACCATTCAAAGGTAGTGATTTTCTACCTATCTAAAAAAAAGTAAAAAAAATCTAAAAAATGTAAAGTTTAGTACATTTTCATTAGGAGACCGTGTTGAATATTTTTGAACTCAGAAACAAAATATTGATCCGTAGTTGGGACCAATCTGCGGTATGAAAAGGACTATATGGTATAAAAAGGACTATGAGCATTTGCAAGTATGATATGAAATCTCTTATTAATTAAGCACGGTGATGTCAAGAAAGAATCCAAAATATAAACCAAGGATTACAATTAGGAGCAATATTTGCCCAAAGAGAGCATCAAATATGTCAAATATCTTGGTCCTAATTCATCAAAATTATCATATTTAGTCCTCTATAATTTGTAAGTTATACTGCGATATAGAGGACTAATTTTGACATTTTTTATATGAAATTTCTAATTCTTGGAGGATATACACATGATATTTCATTTTGCAAGGGACAAATTATAATTCTCAATTGACAGAGTACATGCAATTTTTTTGAAATTTTAAATAGACATACACATAAACCTGCTAATTTGATTAAAATAAAGGTCTCAAATTAAAAGGAAAGATTACTTGTTGCAGGGCTTGACGGGCTGCCTCTCTCTCTTGGGCTCTCCTGCGCTTTGCCTCCTCGGCTTCGGCCCGCTTCCTTGCTTCCTCAGCAGCTTTTGCCTCTGCTTGTAGCACATGATCCATAATCTTTAGATCAAGTTATTTTCTACCTATCTAAAAAAATAGTAAAAAATTCTACAAAATGCATGTAAAATTTGGCAATCAAGACATCTTTATATGAAGATCATATAAAGCAGTTCGGATCGTCTGTTTGGACTTCAAAAATAGAGATATGGATCCATAGTACGGACCACTGTGCGCTATGCATCAACCCAGCTGGTAGTACTTTAAAGCCCTACAAAGGTTGTCATCAACAATAGAAAGGCAACAATTGAAAACCTGGTCAAGAGTCTTTTCATGAGCTTTCAAAATAGTTTCAGCAAAGCGGCCCCGCAAGAGTGCAGCTCGGTATTGTTTGTGAGGTTCTGGCTTTTTGGCAGAATCACAGTCCCCTATATTATTTCATGCAGGATATGATAACACTTAGTATCCTCTCAGATTTATATCACATAGGAAGGCTGACTTTCATTTTTTTTCTTTCTTTTGAGGAAACTTACCATCCATTTGAACATAGGATTGGCTAGGTTTAATGGGTCATCCGCATCGAATTGTTTCGACCCGTTAGATGATTCTGTATGCATAACAAGAATAAAATGGTTATTAGGTAAATAATTTTACCATCTCATCTCATTGCAATATGACAGGCAAGACAAAAATTTTGACATGTTGAGAAGAGACTAACTATGATGCACAGTACACAGAGTTATTACTGGTACAACAAAACAATTGGTCATTGGTATTTCCCTTGTTTTAATTGTTTTGGTGTCTTCGCCAATGGTCACCAGAAAGGACAATCCCGGAGCAATTTTATGTTACCAGTCTGTACTGGTAAGCTATAAAACAGTCAATGTTACGTTATTTTTTTCACGACTCGAAGCAGGCCCAGAAGCTTTTTCCTGCAGATTGAAGTGTGAAAAAATGTCCATCAGATAATATACCAGTAAAATAATTTTTATCATCGAGTAGATGCTTAGTAGCCCTAACAAACACAATCACAATAAAAAAAATGTACCTTGTTTTCATGCAGTGTTGAGGCTTTGGCATCTGAACCACTTCCTGAGGAACTACCTGAGTCTGAATCTGTAAAAGAGAAAAAGATCTCGTCAATATCAATAAATACAATTTGAATTTAAAAAATTGCACATGGCAAGAAACCGTAGGGACCACCAGTAAAAAAAACAGCAATATTGACCAAGATATTAACGAACATGAGTACCAAAGTTTAAATGAATGTACTTTTCCAAATTTAGACATCGTTAAATATCATACGTGATAATCTATTATAATTTCTGGAACAAATTTCTTTTAGGGACTAACCCAAGAAGGATCTAAAATGTCAATAGCAAATTCATATAAATCTTCTTCGTATTAGGGACTAAATAGCAAATGCCAATAGCAAATTCATATTAGGGACTAACCCAAGAAGCTTCTTCATATAAATCTACTTGACACGTGTCAGTCAACTCTCCTACGTCAGGTTGCCCCCAAATTCATCCCTTAGCTAGTAGCTTCTTCATATAAATCTTTTCCCCATTTCTCTTTCTTTTGTTCGATTTCTACAAACCAAATCTCACTCTAGTTCAGTTCAGGTTTCAGTACTTGCTATTTCTATTTTCCAACAGTATCAGTTTTGCAGTTAATAAAAAAAAAAAGATCAATGTCAGGTGCACAAGGAGCACAACCCAAGGGGTCTTTCACGGCTACTACCTACCTCACTGCACCGGGTTCTGCCACAGAAGACCCACCGAAGATGGCCATACGGTCTGACAAGGACGAGCCGGGGGTGCCGGTCAACAAGTTGGATGCGGCTGGCTTTGGTGGGCCTGTCTTTGGTGCTGGAGCAGATGATGGTAAACCCAATCTCGGTGTTGCCGGTACCGGCTAGACTGCAAAGTTACACGTGTCATCTATGTATGCAATGTAATCAGATAGGAAGAAGGCAACGGATATTTATGTATATGTTGATTATAGAGTAAAAAAGAGGTGTACCAAACAGATAGGAAGAAGGCAATGTATGCCTTGTATTATTTTTGTTTACTTATTTCTCAACGGCATTAGAAGCATACGCCAGTGCCAGTGTTATTAAATATTAATATATATTGTAACCAAAATTAATCTTGTGGGCCAATTTAATTGAAACCTTTATTCAGGCCTTGGGCTCACCAAATTTAACCTCTTCAGTATACAATTTGGAAATGAAATTGGGTTCAAATTTAACCTGATGTAAAACCCTGATTTCTCACATGTTGTCCTTGTACTCCGACAGACTCAGGCCGTAAGGTTGCGGTTTACCAGAATCAATGACACCAAAATAAACTTCTGCTAGAGAAGGCGATACCAGTGAATCATGATTCCAGTACAAAATCACCTAGCATTCCCCCCATTGCTTCCCTAATCTCTAATCAGAATATTAATCTGAAAATGAAACAAGTTAATGAAAATCCAGTACCTCTGTAGGTATTTAATGAATGCTGGATTCTATCTATAAACATGGCTTTTTTTCATTCAATAGATTGCCATGTAGCAAAAATCATGTCTTTTTTATTTATTTTAGGGATGAAATTGTCAATGTTGTTAACTATTCAATCAGCAACGAAAAGTTTGCATGCTTACCCCTTAAAATTCCATAAATATCTTTCGTTCTCAATTTTCTGCTCTTATAAGACAGTGCAGAACTGTCAAATGATTTTCAATGTGTATATAGATTCAATTTTCACATTCGTTCTCAACTTGTTCGGTTTTTGTGTAAACAATTGAATTTGCACATAACCAGTATTATGTCCAAAATCTCATGCCATAACTATACATATCCAATTAGGCTTGATTGCTGCTTGATATTGTTTATTTTTTTTTTCATTTGATAGTCTAACCTCATTCATCTCCTCAGCTGGATTAAATTGCGCTGCAGCCCCTCTGTTTTGAATTTGCACTTCCAGCTGTAGTTCGATGACTGTTTCAACCGGTCATCACCTGTATCCATGAAGGAAAAATATTAATTAAGAGCCCTCAAAGAGGTCCAGTATGCAAGTTTGGTAAATAATTAGTGTATGTAAACCAAACAACAGGGAAAAGAAAGTACCTTATTAATACGGGGTTGGTAAGTTATGAAGCATTATCCTGCCGCATGTATCTGATTTATTTCTGTTATGAAAGCAGAGTGTTCAGAGAAGCCACCTGCCACCTGACACCACGGCCTTTAATGGACTTGTCTGTGCAGGAATGAATCACAAATAAGAATATCTTACTGATAAAAAAAAAAACCAAATCTATTGCAAGAGCCTTTAATTTATTCAATAAATTTGAAAAGAAAGTACCTTATTAATACGGGGTTGGTAAAGCAGAGTGTTTCAAAGAAGCCACCTGCCACCACGGCTTTTAATGGACTTATTTTTTAGAGAAACACGTTACCCCGGATGCTCCTCCAGCAAATCAACTTTCTTGATTTCTAGATGGTTCTGTTTTTTCAACATGAGTTGGGGATCTATTATAAAAGTAGAGTGTCCTTATGTTCAGAGGAATCGGCCACCACGGCCTTCAATTCTCTTATATTTCAGAGAAGCAGGTAACTCCGGAAGCTCCTCCAGCAAATCAGCTTTCCAAATTGTTAGATTTTCAAGGGCAGTGAGTCTCCCCATTGTAGCAGGCAATGACTTCAGAGACCTTGCTTCACCAATATATAATTTCCTTAGAGAAGCAGGTAACTCCGGAAGCTCCTCCAGCAAATCAGCTTTCCAAATTGTTAGATATTCAAGGGCAGTGAGTCTCCCCATTGTAGCAGGCAATGACTTCAGAGACCTTGCTTCACCAATATATAATATCCTTAGAGAAGCAGGTAACTCCGGAAGCTCCTCCAGCAAATCAGCCCCATGGATTGTTAGATTTTCAAGCACAGTGAGTCTCCCCATTGTAGCAGGCAATGACTTCAGAGACCTTGCTTCACCAATATATAATTTCCTTAGAGAAGCAGGTAACTCTGGAAGCTCCTCCAGCAAATGAGCCCCATCGATTGTTAGACTTTCAAGCACAGTGAGTCTCCCCATTGTAGCAGGCAATGACCACAGAGACCCTGCACCAGAGATATACAAGCCCCTTAGAGAAGCAGGTAACTCCGGAAGCTCCTCCAGCAAATCAGCCCCATAGATAAATAAGTTCCTTAGAGAAGCAGGTAACTCCGGAAGCTCCTCCAGCAAATGAGCCCCATCGATTGTCAGATCTTCAAGCACAGTGAGTCTCCCCATTGTAGCAGGCAATGTATTGAGATTTCTCACACGCTGGAGAGTCAACCACTCGAGGGTACTGCTGTTTTGAAGAAACCATTGCTCCAGCAAAGCCTCCATCCATGAACAATGGGAAACATTTAGGTAGCTAACAAACCTTAGGCTTCTTAGTGGTTCAATGAGAAGGAGAGAGAGGTTATCAATGTAAAGATTCTGGATCTTTAAAGAAGGCAAGCTACTTCCTCGGTCAACACCATGTGCATGTTCCCTAGATGAATGTTCACCGAGCTTCTTGCATCCTGATATATGTAGCACTTTGAGAGATCTGAATGCATTTTCTGAGGAGGGAATACGAGAAATATTTGCACAATCAGAAATCTGAAGTTCAATGAGAGTAGGAAGGCTTGATGCTGATTCCAGCAGTGGCTCATCAACTTCACCGCAGTTTGCTATTGAAAGGTATTTGAGTGCCATGGGAAGGAGGGTGCTCTGTTTATCAACTGCCATTAGCATTGGGCAATAACTTATTTTTAAATTCTGTAGCGATACAAATTTCCCAAATGCACCCATTGGTAGATGTACGAGATTCTTGCAACCTCTGACTACTATCTCCTCGATAGCTTGCATACCTAGGTTGTCTTGCTGCAGAAATCCATGCAAGGATATTAAGTTGGGGCACCTTTCTATCTCCACTACTCTTAGTGATGATTTTAGGGATAATGGCGCAAGAGTGTTATAACCAGAATTTTGGTACAAAACTGGAAGAGAATTCAAGCCCACATTACTAATTCGGAATTCAATAAGAGAAAGTGGCATATCAGGTAACTTGTCCAGATTTGGACAATCACGTATCTCAAGAATTTTCAAGTATGGTATTTTCCCACAAAATAATTGGTTTTTCCAAAGAGGACAATTAAGTAATTTGAGGGATGATAGGTTTAAAGGCGGTGAATCCTCCATCCAATTAGGAGATCTTTGACCATTATAATTGTTAATTGTCAATTCCATGAGACTGGGAGGGGGTTGGAGGTAATCAATGATTTTCTCAGTGAGAATAGGATTGCTCCCTGAGGTCCATTTCAGGGAGAGCGACATGAGATTATTCTTCCCTAATAGGTTGGCACTCTTAGCTTCAGTATGATCCTCTATATTCTCAATGTTTTCAATAATCAAATGTCGGAGGTTCTTTAGTGTGCCCAGTTCATTTATATGTTGACCACTCTCTTGTCCAACAAAAAAGGTTAACTCTTGGAGAGATGTCAGCTTGTGAACTCCATGAATGGTTTGCATTATCTCCTTTGGAAGCCTCATATAACGCAACCTAAGTAGATTGGTTATTCCAGTTGTTTCAATTGCTGAATAGAATTCAAACAAATTATCTCCTGGAATTTCTAGTACTTGCAAATGATAAAGTTTGTAAACTGAAGCAAGGACATAATAAGGTACATGTCCCTTTGCGGACAGGTAGCGAAGGTGTACCAAACAGCTTATCTCTTTGGGCATTCTCTTACTGAATCCACATATTTTCAATAATCGTAAACTTTTCTTAATTAAATTATTTGGAAGAACAAATGAATCCGAAAAACTGGTTACAACCAAGCTGCGTAAATTTTCAAGATGGGAGACCTTTTCCATTTCATGTTCATCTACATAAACATGTCGTACAGTGCTAGGTATGGTAATTGATTTATCATTAGGTTCTATGCTACAACATTCTCCATAGGAAACGTTTTGGGCCAAATCATGCACCAGATCATGCATAACATATCTCTTACCTTTTCCTGATTCAACATATTCAAAGAATGACTTCCTTAAAAGAAGATTGAAGTAATCTTCTCCAATATCTTCTGGCCTTTCTTCTTGACTTGATTGTTGCCGGATGAATCCAGAACAAATCCACATTTTGATCAAGTCATCTTTATCAAACTGATGATCTGGAGGAAATATGCTACAAAATCTAAAGCATACCTGCAAATTTGCGGGTAAATGGAAGTAGCTCAATTTCAAAACCTCCACCACATCCTTTGCTTGCTCTAAGTTAAATAGAGACCCGTGATTCAAAACTCTTCTCCAATACTGGTGGTCCATACGTGAATTCAGCAAGCTTCCGATCACCTTTGCTGCTAATGGACTACCTCGGAGCATTTTTAGTATTTGATCTCCAATTGCTTGCAAATCTCTATGATTGTCAGGGTTAAAACCACGAAATGCATAGCTTTGAAAGAGCAATCGCAACTCTTGCTCTCCTAAGCCTTGCAATGATAGAGATTCATGCTCTGTACTTATCACACTTGCAAGCAAGTCTGCCACTGATTTCATTCTAGTAGTAAATATGATTTTACTACCTTCTTGTACAAACCTCAAAGGAGCGATCAGTTGGTCCCAGTCGCCCCTTTTCTCATCATCCCATATATCATCTAAAACGAGAAGAATTTTCTTTAAATGTATATTTTGTGTCAAGGTTTCTTGAAGCGCATTTAATGGTTTATTATAACAATTATTTTCTCCCAGTTCACCAAGCATCTTTCTCGTTATATCTTCAACACTGAAGTTGGTAGAAACACAAACCCAAATTGTTTTGTCGAAATGATTCGACCCGCGCATCTCTTGATATGCATATTGTACAAGGGTGGTCTTTCCTAGTCCACCCACCCCGACAATACCAAATGAAGAGAGGCGGACATCAGTTGGCCGCTTTAGCCAATCAATTATCTTGTGTTTCTCATCTTCCCGGCCAAACAACTCTCTTTCAACTATAAAGGATGTAGTTTCGCGACTTAAAACTTTACAGGTTTGTTGTCGTGATTCAGAAAGATCACGAATACCTAGCACAGTGGCAGCTTGAAGGAGATTCTCCACACCTTTAGCAGCCTGATCCAACATTGCTACAGCCTCCTTCAACCTCTCCAAAGTATCATCATTGATAGTAGATGGTTTTCTCTTCTTTGAACTAGAAGCGGATCCACCCGCCTCATCTCGGTCTTTCACCATATCCTCCAGTTTTTTGTACTCCAACTCATCAAGCACGTCTTCAGATGCTTCAACAGCCTCCCTAAACTGCTCGACCCATTGGGCAGCATCCGGGTGCTTCATCTTGAGTGCTTCAGCAATGCCCATGACAGCTGTGATCTGGGGAAGAGCTGCCTGTAGCCTCTTTAGCTCGGCTTTACTGTCAGCTGGCAGGGCATGGTCACGTAAGTACGTAAAACCCGTGCTGATAAGTTTCCCGACAACAGCGGACCCTGCCCACTCAGCAACTTTCCAGGCAGCGGTTGAAAGAGCCATCTTGAAGTTTCTTCTTTCTTCTACTGAGGCAGCTTCCTCAAAGCCGCTGGGTTTTTTTTTTTCGATTTTTGTTTTTTCCTTGCTAGTGTCGCTTGGGAATGACAAATAACAAGTAGCAAAATGTTTTTTTTTTTTTTTTTAAACACGTACTAAATTGGTGATCGAGAGAACAGATCGATTGAGAATGAAGATAGCAAAAGGCAGAGATTGGTTGGTTAATAATAAGCAAGAGATATGTGAAATAGAGAATTTGGAAAGAGATACCGTGTACCCGATGGCAAGAGATCGAGCAGAGGGCTGAGATGAGAAACAGAGATTTGGAAGCGTACCCTACAGCAAGAGATCAGAGAGTCGGAAACAGAGATTGCAAGGTAGATTGAATCTAGTTGCAAAAGAGAGGAGAGGAGATGAATAGAGATTGAATGCAGAAATAGATTGAATCTAGTTGTGTAAAAGGTGAATAGAACGCATATATCTACAGCTTGACTTGAAAACCTCAAGTCTTTTGCATTATTGGAGAATGACAGATGCTATGTGGCATTCACAGAGTTACAATCCCGGCAGGTGAATAGAAAGCACTAGTCAGTGACCCGCCACACTGTCAGTAAATGCAGTATTGGATTTTCTGAGAAACAATTTGTTGGTGGAACACTTACTGCTTCAATTACTTTAGCCCAGTGACTGTCAGAAGCACTTTATTCCATCATAAAGAGAGAGAGGACCCTACTCTGCAATCCGTCCTTTTTCTAATATTCACATTTGTTTTTATTAGAATTTTTATTAGATTGAAACACAAGGAAACACAACATGTGCCCAAACAATAATGCACCTGCAAAGCTATAAGAGCCTATCAATGACTTTACACATGGGGTCATGAATAATTGTTTTACAAAAAGCTATAAGAGCCTATCAATGATTCATTACACAAAACAGAGGATCGCTAACTCATCCATAACAACGAGTTTAAGATTAGAGTTTGTTTTACAAAATCAAGATACAAAATGGAAATTGCAATTTCCTTATTATTTATCCACAATAATTTTATTTTTTGTTAATTGCTTTTGAACCATCAGATAAAATATGGTCATTATGGGAAAAAAGTATAATCGCTTGTGTTATGTTTAGTAATACATCAATTAAATTGTAATGATAGAATTAGATATCCAGCAAAGTATAGTGGTGTCCATCTATAAAACATAAACACTAGAAAAAAATATACCAGAGTAAGGTATAAGCAAGAAATTGATTCATGTCTCACATATAAAAGCAAGATATTGATTGATTGATTGATTTGATACCAAATGAAATGGGAGGTTTTTTATGAAAAAAAAGAGGAATGGGACAGCCACTACGCCACATGCATTTGCATTTTAATTTGTTTGAATTGAGTTATGTTGCATTTTTAGCAAAGTTTCCTTTTGCAAATTTCTTAATTATCAGAAAAACCTCAGGAAACAAAAGTTGTAAAATATAAAAAAGTATGACAAAGAAACAAAAATTTAAAACAACTAGGCTTTATCTGATTTACTGTTTCAAAATTTCTTAGAAGGCTCATTAGCTCTATAAAATAATCAAATAGGTAATACATCAAACATCAATAAAACCTAGGGGTGTAAACAGAGCAGATTCAGAGTGGATAATGCTGATACTAAATTCGTATCCACCTTTCAATAAGCATATACGAATACGGATATATATAGTAAACAGATGTCAAATTTCAAAACCAAATCCGCCTTAAACAGATACGGAGCGGATAATTCATAAAATACGGATTCAAATACATATACGAAACGAATAATTACAGAATAATTGAGTCATATAAATAATTCACTCAAATAATCCACTTATATAATATAATACAAGTATTATAATCAAAACATAGTTTTTTTTTTAACTAATACCACAAAGAAAAAAAAAAAAAAAAAGTTGTTCGGTTTTATGTTTACTCAATAGTCCCACAACATAAATGAGTTTTGTGAGGCCATACTCTCCTAAGCCATGTGATGAGCTTGAGTTTATGCTCTTTGAGAAAAGTGTTGCCCTTTTGAGAAAATCAAAAGCCACTGGGAAAAGTAAGAGGCGCCAACGGATTCCAATATAGATTAAATCTTGATACCGCTGTGGCTTCTGCTTTCCGGATAGTTAGCATAGTAACAAACAAAAAATTTGGGTTCAGTTCGGTGGAGTCAAAAATTCGTAATTCGGATATAATTCAGATATAATTTAAAAATAATTCGGTACAACAAGAAAGAAAAAAAAAAAAAATTAAATAGTGGACAAAAAAGGAAGAATTTTATGTAATCTCAAAATTTTCAAAATTACTTTTATTAAAATATATATCTGATGTAAAACAACTAATTAACAAATCCAGAACAATATGCTCTTCTAAATTTGGAAAACCTAATCCTTGCTATTATTTTGAACTAAAATAATTTGTAACTAAAATTAACTACGCCCATTAATTAAAGATGAAACCTTGTCTTTATCATTTTCTCAACAAAATTAGTTATGCTCGGCGCGCAACAAATCTACAAATTGCAATTATTAACTTTTAACAAAATCACAACAGTACAAGTGCACAACCACCATGTATCCAATATTTGTAGGATATATAAACTCATATTATTCATTCCAAAATTTCAAACCTAAGACGTTCTAGCATAATTCAATTCGAACATCTCTCAAGCTGGCTTTTCTGTCAATGTTATTATTATATTTTGAGGCAAATAATGGTATGGTATCAGCTTTAAGCTTATGTGGAATGAACAACGATGACATCACTGCTTGTTTGCCATCTGAGAGGCTTCATTCCGCCACGACCAATACCTAACTGTTGAAGAGCCGTAAGAAAGGCCAATCTACAATGTTTTTGTTCTTACAAACACTCTGTTTTGATTCGTCAATTGGGAGTTAATGTCGATCAAGTCAGAAAATTGCCAGCTAAATGCAGCATTGTTCGGCACCCGAGCTGTTAAAATCTTAAGATATAATGATCTATTGATTTTGTATTGATGATGCATTGATGATGCATGTTGTTGATTTCCATGCATATAAAGTGTAATATTTAATTTGTATGATTGTCAAATAAAGATGATGACGCATGTTGTTGATTTACATGCATATAAAGTGGGAAATATAATTTGTATAATTATCAAATAAAGATGATGTGTCAAAGTTGTGTTTTGTTCGTATACATGTGCAGATCTTTGTTCATGCTCGAGGTCCTAAGTCACCTTTAAAATGTTAAAAATATTTTATTAGATAATATGAAAAATTAACTGATTTTTTTTATATGTAGTAGTCCTTGTATATAAAATAATAAATTTAAAGGGCTTACAAGTAAAATTTAAAAATTAGCGGATGGCCGTTTCATTTTCAATTAGGCGCTTTTGGTTTCCTAATCGCACATAGCAAAAAAATGAAAAGCTATCACTTTTATCCCTTTTCAGCGTTCTCCTTTTCAATTTGAAACAGACCTTATTTTAATTAATATGAACAAAAATATTTTGACAATTTTTTATTTACATACATGTAACAATTTCAATAGATCTAAGAACAATTTCAAATTATGGAATATCGACTTTATTATTAATAGAACAAAACAATTTTAAAGAATTGAATTATTAGTTTGAATCTTACAAATTACAGTATATATGGTGAATTGGTGAACTTATCCTATACAAAGAACTACAGAAGAGAAAAAAAAATGCAACAAAACTTTTGTATACTCCAGATTTATAAACTTAAATCTATTTTTTTGAATAAGAAATCACTAATCTCATCTAAGAAGAAATTATATCTATCTTTTTTGGAAGTTCAGCACTTTGATGGAAACACCGAAGAGGACAGCAAACAGAGCTGCAAATCCAACTACCATAACTGCAACCACCGGTAGAAAATCGTGACGGAATCCAAAATAACTCTTCAAAAACTCTCTCACTGTTTCATTTGATCCATGAAGCGGGTCATCTATGTCTCCGAATTGTGATGTGACCAACCCGTATAGTGTCCATGAGACGGGGCAGGCCCAATAGTACCAACTCCACCATACTGGCATGCTCTGCAAATGAAAGGGCAATTTGGTCATTTTTTTAACAATGAAAATGTTGAGATTTTTAGTGAGCAGATGTACAATTTCTCAAAAGAACTTACGGGTCGGGCGATGATAAATCCGGAGAAGACATTCCAAATGCCGTAAAATGCCGCAGAAACGATGGCAGCGATGTTGTAATTAGGAGTCAAGCCGACACAAAGCATCCCGTAATATGTGAAGTAAAGAAGTGTGAAGTACATATAGAATAGATACCAGAAGAATTTAGCTGCTGTCCACTGAAAGTTCATCATAGAGTACACAATTACTCCATAAAGTACCGATTGTACCAGCACATATGGCAGCTCGATTGTCACCTGAATATGTTGCACAAAGAACAGTTAGTTTTATTTTTTGTTTTTGTTCTCCTATTTAACTTGTTATATTTTGTTATAATAAGAAAGAAAGAAGATACCTACCTGTCCAAATGCATAGGGAAGAGCAGAGTACATTCCGGCAGCTCTTTCCCGATAAAACACAGATCGCTCAATGGCCACAACTGGTTGGACTGACATAGAATAAGAGATACCCATAAATAGCACAGCAGCATACATTGATCCCATTGCATTGAACAAGTCCTGTTGAGTGTTCCTTTTGCCTCCGAGGCGCCAAAATATTGTGCCAAACATGAGAGCGATAAGTATAGAGAAGAAGAAACGAATGACAGTATAAGGAGGATTTCTCCAATAAGACAAATGTTGTTTCCAGAGACACGCCTTGCATTGTGTCACGAAAGATTGCGAGTATTGGGTTGGAAAATGGAGGTCGCTTGTCCCGGGAGGTGGCTTGCTTAATTCCTTTATGATTTCCTTGTTACTCCTGTATATTTAGTTAGTTATATCAGTTAATTATTTATAAAATATGAGTAATTTGTTATAAGGTAATTATTTATGAATATAACTTACTTGTAGAGTTCAGAATTCCGATAAGTCTCTGCAAAATCGATCCCCAAAACTTCCTCTTGTGCAATTGTCGACACTTCCAACATCCATGTAGCAGGATTGTATCCATCCTTTATCTTACTAACTCCAGGAATTGACTAAAAAGATAAAAACAAAACAATTAATTTCTCTTTTCTGATTTTAGACCAATAAAATTATGAAAATGACCTTATATAATTTTTTATTCAGATTAGCCTACCTCGAAGTAACTGATTAAGTCTTTGGATTGGTGACCTAATGGGCCGACATAAATCTCTTCACCACCTCTCTTCATCAGGAACAACTGCATTTAGATAGAAAAGAGCAAATAAGATAAGAATCTCCTGCAATGAATGTTAATTAAAGCACACACAAAAATAATAAGCAAATAATTGATGTTTCTCACCTCATCGAAAGCCTCAAAGATATCAATGCTCGGCTGGTGAATGGTACAAACAACAGTTCGTCCCGTATTAACAGTATTTCTAACGGCTCTCATAACAATTGCAGCAGCTCTAGCATCAAGACCAGAAGTCGGTTCATCCATGAAAATAATTGATGGATTAGCAACTAGCTCAACAGCTATGGTTAGCCTTTTCCTCTGCTCTGTTGACAGACCGTTTACACCCGGTAACCCAACTAGTGAATTTCTAAGCGGTTTTAGTTCCACTAACTCCATCACCTCCTCAATGAACATCTATACATTTTTTAAACAAAAGTATTTAGAACATAAACCAACAAGTTATATGGAAGTTGAATATAGTTTTATAAAAAATGTGTACCTTTTTAGTGTTAGAATCAACATCATGAGGTAGTCTAAGCCATGCAGAGTAAACAAGAGACTCATAAACGGTCAAATTTGGTGAATGTATATCATTCTGTTCACAGTATCCTGAAACTCTTGCGAAAGTCTCCTGTTTCTTCGGGTAACCTGAGATGGAGATTTCTCCCTCGATGTACCCACCGGTTTTTCTACCAGCTAAAACATCCATTAGTGTGGTCTTGCCCGCTCCGCTAACACCCATTAAGGCAGTCAGAACACCTGGCCTGAAGGATCCGCTAACTCCTTTTAGTAGCAGTAGTCTATCTTGTTCTACTCCTTGTGTTTTCATTTCCTTTAATCAATAAAACCAAAAAAGAATTATGAGAACAGGTCAAAAAAATTGCTTGAGTTTGTCTTAAGTACACTATATATCAAGGTAAAACATTTACCGCTGGCATATCGACAGAGTATTTCATATTGTCAAAGGCAACAGAGAGTGGTGCAAAAGGAAGAACCATTCCTTTCTGGTTCTGATTCAAGTCCGAATTCGATGCAGATATAATCTCAGACATTTCTCCTGCTCTTGGCCCATCAAGTACCTCTCCAGTTACATTTGTGTGCTTCTCCTTCAATTCCTCTTCTGATAGACTTTGCTGAGCCTTCCCAGCAGCTGTATAATTTTACGAAAAATAGTTGGTTTAGCACCATTTGACAAAAATGGAGGGTTGAAACTGTAAATCAACAACATTAACAAATGCTAGCACTTACGTTTGAGATAGCTCAAGGCCACAGTGAAGAAGAAATTGAATATGATAACGAATCCAATCAAAGCACCTACACCGATCCAATACCATTTTGCCTCAGTCGGCAAGCCACGGTTTTTCAACACTTGAATTCCAAGATATTCTGTGGCTCCTTCAGCATACTAAAAAAAAGAAAAAGAAAAAACAAAGTTATAAGACATTTGATAAACAAGTTGAAATTGTACGAAACAAGCAAAAGGAAATGTTAGCTTACATGTTTCCATTTGTGTCCCAAGAATTCATTGATACTCAAAGCATTCATCGCGTACATAAGGGGTGAGATCCAGTAGCCCCAAATCCACCAAGCCCTTATTTTATCTACATCCATTTTCAATTTTAAGCAGTTAGACATAAATGAACCATCTCTTGAAAACTAATTATATGAGAAAAGATAAGAAATATACCATGAGAAAGGATAAAGCCACTCAAAACTAGTGTAACCACCAAAGCAAATGAAGCCAAAGTATTAGCTACAACAGTGTCCCGGCCTAGTGATGCCATGAACCTAAACATGCCAGATGCCATCTGATTCACCAACATTAGTAGCAAATACTGCTTGAAGAACCTTCCCACATTAGGATCAAACCCAATGACGTAGTAGTTCAAGAAGATGGTAACAGAGACCTCAACAAATGAGATAGGTATCTTCAAAATCCAAGACGGGATCGTGTAAGCCCAAGCCGGGAAAAAGAGATAGTCACGTTGTTTGAAAAACACAGGCAGTTTTATGCATGTCAATGCCATCTCAGAGAAGCCGTTAAACATGTGTGTAGACATGGCGAAGAACAGTGCACCCAAGTAAACAGTGCCATCATTTGTAGTGTTATGATGCATACGTGTGCGAAAAAACAGAGTCATTGCTATTAAAGTTGTCACCATTAACTGAAATACTCTGAAAATGTACACAAACGAGTTGCGTTTCATGAGGAGAAATTCCCTCGAGGTCAATGCCTTTAGTAGTTCCATCTTGCTTATGCCGTATTTAGAAGTGGTTAGTGCGGCAGGGTGGCTACTTGACTTGTCAAACGGTACAGCTAACTCTGCTCTGAGCCTCTCACCAACATGGAATGACTTGAAAGCCTCTGCAAATTCACGTACTGGTACGTATTGGTATGGCCTGTGTCCCTGCCAGTACTGCTGCTGGTCTTTTCGAGATGTCACCTAAACCATCAAAGGTTACATATAATAAGTTTTTTTTTTTTAATGTCATGACTTTAAAGCAAGTAAATTTTGAGAATTCTTTTTTCAGTTTACCTCTTGTAGGAAATCGGCAACACCTTTCCTTTGTGGGCACTTAAACCCCATGGATTCAAAAAATTCAAGGATATGCTGACGGGGCCCGTGGTACACGACATGGCCATCGGATAGGAGGATGATGTCATCAAACAGGTCAAACGTCTCGGGTGCTGGTTGTAGTAGTGAAATTACGGTTGTTTGCCCCAAAATGCTAGTGATTTGCTTCAAAGACCTTACTATTTGAAATGTGGTTGAGCTGTCCAACCCAGTTGAGATTTCATCCATGAATAACGCTGTTGTGGGTCCCACAATCATCTCACCTGTCGTGACACGCTTTCTTTGTCCTCCAGAAATACCTCTAAGCATCTCATCTCCTACAGTGGTATCGGCGCATATATCTAAACCCAAAATCTGCAAAATTCAAGAAAAAATTAAGTAAAAAAACATAGAGAAAGAGGTGCTTTCGTAAATTATATTAAGATGATGGATGTGATTTGTACCTTGAGCACATAGTCAGTAATGATGCTCGTTTCTTGGCCTCCGGTTGATACTGCCTGGAATTTAAAAAAAAATTAATGAAATTGAGCTTTTTGTTTTTTTTTTTAAAGTGGTAACCAATTGAGCAATTAATACCTTCATATACACATCAACATCAGCATCAGGCTTGATATTTGAAGCTTTCTCTCTCCTAGAAAGCTCAGATAACATATCTACACACATTTTCAAGTACATACTAATTAGAATTCATTATACAATATATTGACAAAAAATAAAAAATTAGATCTAGCTTTCTGATAAATTTTAATACCGTATCTGGTACCGACACCCTGGACCCGGGCTGAGAAGGCTAGGGTTTCTCGTACTGTCATCTCAGCTATGTGCAAATCATGTTGACTTATATATGCTGCTGTTCTCTGTGCCACAAACTCATTCATGCCATGTCCATTGAATGTAACCTTACCAGTAACCTTTAGTTCAGAGTCTAGTTTTCCAGCCAAGGCCAGAAGCAGTGATGTTTTTCCTGAGCCGGGTGGTCCGAGTAACAATGTCATCCTGGAATTTTTAAAATTTATAATTTATTAAGTAACCAACAAATCAACAAAAAGAATTTATATATGCAATGAAGCCCCTCTGGGGTGGGAATATTATAGTATAGTACCTCTTAGGCTTGATAATTCCACTGACATCATGAAGAATATTATGAGGCATTTTCTTGCTCGGTAGTAAGTGAAGAGCATTCAACATAGACTACAATTAAAAAACAAAAGATTGCAAGGCCATTAGATCTACTGTATTTGTCACAACATGAATAATTAGTAAAAAGTTGGTGGACCAAAGTAGAAAATTACCTCGAGAGAATTAACGGTAGCATTGATAAATGTTGGCAATCCCCTGCTTCCGACATGGGCTAATGCTTCAATATTCAAATTCTCATAACGAACCTCAATTGTTGGAAAATCGAGCCCAACACTGAAAAAACAAATAATATGATAAATTTAAAAATGAAAAGAACATTTTGCTCTAAGGAACATTTTGTCGAACAGTTTGTGAGCGGCACACTTACCGGTCGATCCTCTGTTTCAACTTGAGCAAGAAGCGTTCATTATCCTCCTCGGCAACACGCACGAGCCGTTGCATGAGTTGGTGCTTCTCAGCGATTCCAAGACTGTCTATGTTGATCTCTTTACCAACACCTCCATCGAGAAACAACCCCTTCTTCATGCGGTTGTAAGTGGGAAGCTTCTCCAATGCAGCCCACTTGAGCGACTCCTCGTCGTCTTCTTCTCGAGTGGACGCATTGGAGAAGACATCGGAGGTCCCCCGGCCGAACATTGATGCACTTCCAGCTCGTTGAAAGATTGAAGAGCTGTTCTGGCGTAGGCTTGGCAGCCTAAACGAACTGCTCGAATCCATTTGTTCCTTATAATTCGTTCCCTTGTAATTATCTTGCTAGCTAGGGTTTGTTTGATTTGTTTGATTCCCTCTCTGTGTGTGTTTTCTTTTGTGTTTGAAATTGAAAGAAGGGAAAGAAGGGAAAGAAGAGATTGAATGAATCCCAGGAAATGGGGGAGGCATTTTATATGTAGAGGCTGAGGATGAGGCGGGAAAGGAGAACAAGTGAAGAAGGAGAGGGGAACACACGTGATGCGCTGCAATTGTAAGTTTGGAGACCGAAGACTCGAAGCGGTCCCAATCCTCTAAAGTAACCCAAAGTTTATTTTAGATCTGGTCCGTTGGATCAGAATTCGAGCCAATCTATTATTATCGAACGGTTCGGATTTAAATATAAAATTTGAGTTACTATGGATCTGAATTCAGAATGGAAGAGAATCGAGATGGATGGTTGGTTGCTTGGTTGGTTGCCTTCTAGAGAGGAGAATGGAGACGCACGGTCAATTTTGGTTACTCTTAAGGATTTTCTGAGGCACATGTTATATGGAAGACCATGTGTTTAATTGTATCGCTCTCAGGTTTAGCAATGGGCGTAACAGTGACACAGAAGATGATGGTACAGAAAATCAACAAAGACTGAATTAATTTTCTTTGATTCTAGAATGTCTTTATTTTTATTTGAGTCTTCTCTTTCCTTTTCATATTCCCTCGTTTAGACTCTAGAGACTTTGTTTGGGTCTACTACAGCAGACTTAATCCTCCGCAAATGAAATAATAATAGTATTCTATCCTTAATTAATTTTGTTAGCCTTCTTAACTGTTTTTTTTTTTAATTAATAAAAACATAGTTAGAGATATTGACTATGACTATGAGATGAGGTTTGACGAGAGAGGAAGTATAAAGTCACGTGCCTATATAGTATATACAAAAGAAATTAAGACTTCTTCCATCTCCTTTCCTTTCCTTGCTCTTAATTTGTCAATATCTTTTATTTGCTTTGGTGGGTGGGGGTGGGTCCCCAATTTCCCATTTTTGTTTCATTTTGGAAAGAATAATAAGAAATTCACAGCCGGTGTGGAACTATATATATATATTTTTTTTTAATTTATCTTAATTTTTTATTTTGGGATTTATCGAATTTTACATACAATATACTATATTATGAAGTATTATTATTCAAATTTATAAAATATTTTACTTATCATTAAATTTTGAGTATGTTAATTATTATTTATAATATAATATAAGACAACAAATTATTTCTGAATTATTTTTGGTAAACATATTATATTGATATTAATTACCGTTGCGTTGATAATCATAGAGCTACGTCATACGGAATTCGTATCACCGACGGTACCGAAATAGGGAATCTTTTACAATTACTTGATCTGGACCGTTCTTTTTAACTTGGCACGAATCTCAAAGCCCAATAATACTGCCCCCTCAGTCAGCCTGACTCCTAAATCGGCTGAGAGTTAATCTCAACCGTAAATAGCTAATTGTAAAAGGGAATCTTTTACGGTACCGTCGAGGAAATGGACTCACGTCATACGTGAGGCTCCTAATAAAAATTAGTAATTAAATGCAAACCTTCTAGAGCACTATTGACTTAATTTAAAAGTAAGCAGAAGGTGAATTTGCAAAAGTGTCCCATGCTTTTTGTGTGCTTAATTTCCTTGTATAATGCATGCTTATTTTATTTCTCTTTCCCGTTTACATTGTAAAGTATGAGTTCAGTTAGATATTATGACAATTATAGTCAACAAGGTAGATGAGTTTGTCATGCATATATATATATATATATATATATAGATGAGTTTTTTAAAATCAGTGATTTAAAAAAATTTCAAATAAATAGTAAAAGATTTCTAAAAATTGTAAATTTGGTCTCCAAGCACAATTTAATATGGAGATTAACTTGAACGGTTTGGATCGACATTTTGTGAAAATTGAAGATATAAACGTGAAGTAAAATACTCGTTTTACTTCGCGAAGTACTATAGCCCAACTCTCTCTCTCTTTATATATATATATATAGAGTAAGGCTACGGTGCTTTGCAAAGTAAAATCCCCTCTTTACTTCGGGCTACTTTTTGCATTTTGAAAATTCAAACTACCGATCCGAACAGTTCAACATGTTCTAAATGTTGAAATGTGCTTGGAGACCAAATTTTACATTTTTTGGAATTTTTTTACTATTTATTAAGCCACTTTGAAAATCACTGATCCAATGGTGAACAGTAAAAAACAGTAAAATTTTCTGGACCACCGGATCAGCGATTGAAAAGGTGGCTTAATAAATAGTAAAAAAATTCCAAAAAATGTAAAATTTGGTCTCCAAGCACATTTCAATATTTAGAACATGTTGAACGGTTCGGATCGGTTGTTTGAATTTTCAAAATGTAAAAAGTAGCCCGAAGTAAAGAGGGGGTTTTACTTTGCAAAGCACCATAGCCTTACTCTATATATATATATATATATAAGAGATAAACAAACCAAAATATAGAAATACAAAAGATGTAACCTTTTGAAAAAAAAAATCCAAAATTATTGCTTGTAATAACTTTATAAATCATACCTTAACAATTTGAATATACAAAATTATCACAATGGTTTAAAATTAGAATTGTATGTTTCTAGAATATCGTTTTTAAAATGACGTATATATGTGAATAAAAAAAACGAGAAGAAAAGGTCATTTTGGCACATGCACTTTGAATTGGTCTATTTAATAAATGAAATGGATAATAATATATAAGTTAGTAATGGTACCCCACAGGAGGCAACTTTGACCTTACCTGACAAATTAAGCATCTACCATTTATCACCTACCTTTTTATTCATTCAACTTTGACCCCTACACCTAATTAATGTGCTCTCTTTTTTAATTCCACCAGTTCTTAGGTTGAATTGAAATTATCATTTTCCATACCATTATGGATTATTGCTTAGGATTATTTAAAAGCTGGGTTTGATCAACCAATTTAATTTGCTCATGAAGACAAATTTGCCTATTGTCTCGTCAGATTCTTCAAAGCTAGAGAGGTAATTAAGCACAATCCAGTTTATATGATGCAAAGCTGCCATTTTTTTGTTTTTTTTTTTTTTGTCCAGATGTTATCCAGAGCCATAAATTTGCAATAAAAAAGAGTGAGGCTATGGTACTATATGTATAGCGCATATTGGTCTGTACTATGAATCAAAATCTCTAGCTGTCCATTTGTAAAAGGTGTGGTATAAAAATGTGAAGAACATAGACGAACCAAAACCAAATAAATTTATACGCTGTCCATTTGTAGTCACACAATATGTACACTGTAATTTCGTACATCACGGATTGAATGAAATTGTACGGGATTTCGATTCCAACCTAGAACAATAATTAGATCTTATTATTCATGATATGTATATATTTGCTGTAAGGTAGATTTGTAAATTTATTATGTATGTAAAAAGGATTTATCAAACCAAGCAAGGAAATTACAAATCCAAGTGCATATATATATAGGGTAGAGGAGAGTACATCCCAGCTGCTCTCTCTCTATAAAAACATAGCATATACATTTGCATTGATTTTGTTATGCAATTGCAAAAAATAATTTGATATTATAATACAAATCTGATATGTTGACATGCATGTTATATGTACCATTTTTTTCTTCCTGTAATATTACCATATATATATTATTTATGTTTCATTTTGTTACAAAATATGAGGTTTCCTTCATATGTATAATATCATATAAATAAATAATAGAGGAGGGTTCAAATGCTTTCATTTTTTGTGCCTCCATCATGCCTCCATTTTTAAAAACTTTAATAACTCAAAATTTAAAACTTAAGAGTCAAAATAAAACTGTTGGGTATGATCTACATCATTTTATCTATGTCTTCATAAAAAATTATCATATTTCAATTTTGTTTTATGTGAATCAATAAGTTGAAAAATCAACGTCTAGGAATTATCTATATTAGTACGTTTTTTACAAGCTCTTGATGACAACCAAAACAAAATTAAAATGTCATAATTTTTTACACGTGCATAGATAAAATGATGTAGATCATATCCAACGCTTTTATTTTGACTTTTAAGTTTTAAATTGTGAGTTATTTAAGTTTTTAAAAACAGAGGCACAGTGAAGACATGAAAAATGAAGATATTTGAACCCTCCTCTAAATAATAATAGCTTGGTTGAATTCTCACTGGTATAGTTCTGATTTTTGGTATACATCATTGAAATCCAGACGAAGCAACTCCTCCTGTGATTTTGAATTAGTCACTTCCATCATCCAATGTTGCCGGATTATAACCACCCCTTATTTTCTTTATTCCTCCAATTGCCTTTTGTTTTTGTAAAAAAAAGAGTAGAGAATATGTTAAATAGTAAAAAAAGAAAAGAAAAATATTAAGTGCCTCATCAAAAGATAATTATCCACAAATTAATTAATAAATCTAGGAAATTTTAATTAAGTGCCTCATCAAAAGATTCAAAAATGTCAATGCTAGGTTGATGGATAGTACAAACAACAGTTCGTCCTGTGTTAACAGTATTTCTGACAGTTCTCATAACAATAGCAACAGCTCTTGCATCAAGACCAGAAGTCGGTTCATCCATGAAAATAATCGATGAATTAGCAACTAGTATAAAATTATAAAAATGATAATATTATCATTTAACTAAACTATATTTGAAAATATAAGAAACAAAATAAACATGTACACTGTAAGAGGCCCAGAAATAAATTGACAACTGCAACGGATTTTTTTTCCTCTCTGAGAGAACCTTTCCTTTGTTATCTTTTAAGAAATGAGAAAAAAAAAGTTTCAGAAATATCTATACATTTCGGTTATTCTTCAAGTAAAAAGAAAGTTCAGAAAACACATTTATTATTCTTTGAGAAATATGCACATTTGATAAGAAGGAATTTGTGGGTGGAATCTGGAGACACTTAGCTAGTTCTCCGGTTCTCTTTTTAGATTCTCCACTTGAGGAACAGGGAACTGACATACATATTAGGGTTGGACTTGGTTCATGTGCACTGTGAGGCTGACATCGCAGTGGGTTTGACTCACGATCTATGTGCCAGGCTTGCCCATCTCCCATTTCCACTAACATTTCTACTGGGTCGCTGATAAGTGGGTCCCATCCTGTCAGATCTTTTTAAACATGCCCAAATTGCACCCAGGAGATCTGTAGCTGGTTTTTTGCTAGGTGTGTACCCATTCTGTGCACCCATATTTGTACCAAGAACTTAGAAAATTTGTAGAAAGTCAACCCTTTTGAGATTTTTGGGAGTTCTTTATATCAAAATTGATGATTTCTTATGTAGAATTGAATCATGAATTTTATTTCAAGAAAATCATTGCTCCTTTTTTTTAATGATTTTCAAGAAATTAGAATTTTAAGGCATTTCTCTCACCAATTTTCTAAAGAATTAATATGGTAAACTCCTTAGATAAATTCTCAATTATTTCGAGTTCAACAAATGAATTCCCACTTAAATAATTTATTATGTACAATGTAATACTTGTAGAACGATAGAGATTTTAATTTTAGTATATTGTTATAAAGGATCTGTGGCTGGGGCCTGGGGTTGACTTGAATCAAAGACACATCATATATACATGCATGCTCTTTAATTAGCTGTCAAATTTAATACACAAATGCATAAATATATACTACTATTTCAATTTAAGTTAAAAATAAATGCTATATATATTTGTTATTCAATATATAGAGGTTGGCTAATATCAAACGTTTGTTCCTAGGCCGTGGAACAAACGTTTCAGTTTTTACATTTTTGGAGTCCAAACAGTCGATCTGAACCGTTCAATATTCAATCTATAATAAAATGTGCTTGGAGACCAAATTTTATATTTTTTTGAATTTTTTTACTATTTATTAAGACAGTTTTAAAATCGCTGTTTTCAATGATTCAAATTTTTTTCACTGTTTATTAAAATCAGCGATTTTAAAACTGGCTTAATAAATAGTAAAAAAAAATTAAAAAAATGTAAATTTTGGTCTCCAAGCACATTTTAATATAGAGATCATATCTAACGGTTCAGATCAACCGTTTGAAATTTGAAAATCGAAAAACCAATTAGTTGCACCACGGCTCCGGAACAAATGTTTTGATATTAGCCAACCTCTCAATATATATATATTACTAATCTCAAGTAATATATAGTTATATGCTCCAATTCTCCTTCCAGAACATTTATAGCGTGATGCATGAATGACTTAATTATGACAAAGAGTACCCGCTCCTATAGTTTATGACGAAATTAATTCTCACAACAATAATTAATTAATTAATTAATTAATTAATATTTAATGCGAGGTGAAGCAACTGACACATCAAGCAAGTGTAACCAACTCTTACTTATAACCTCTTCATAGAATTCTTTATAAATTTCTTAATTTGCTTTCAAGAAAAAATTAATTGAAAAGAATTCGAATGTTAAAGTTGCAAATAATTAATTAAACACATGCATCAACGTTAAGTATGATGAACATATATATATGTACTTTCAAAATTAGCAAAAAAAATAAAGTGACTATATATAGTAGGGCAAAAAATTATAAAATATTATACAATTTTTAATTTTCATGTATAGATAGATGCATGGTCCTACAAAACATTTCTTTCTTTTTTTCATTTTGTTATTTTGCTGATATATATAATATGTACACCAAGAAGAATAAAAAAGTTGAAACCACCTTGTCATAATCTTATAGATATTCCTTCTATCTTTCTGTCAATTTTTTAATTATTTTATTAAAAAAAAAACAGCACTCAGCAGAGTCTGGATTTTGGAATAATAATTCTCTATAAATTATATTTGTTTAAATAAAGAGTCGAAAGTGTCAAATTTCACATCTAGCAAAATAAAAATTAAAGAAAATAATGATATGGACAGTTTTAAAATTTATTCAAATAATAATAATTTCAGGCGTGGTCTTGAGAAGGAAATTAAAAGAACATTCCTTTTTCCTTACCTGAGAGATCCATCAAATATAACGAAACAAAATATATATATATATGCAATTAATTAATTAACCAACCAAGTCCTTAATAAAAAATTATACCAACAATTAATACGTAAATATGATGAATATCAATAATGATCAATTAACAAAACAAGCACAAGTAAGAAAAAGTAAAGTAAATAAAGAAAAAACATGCAAATTTTGATGAAGGTTTCACAGAAAAAAGAAGAAGAAGAATAATAATTGCTGGAGTAAAAGCAATTTATTGAAAATAATATTAATTGAAAGAATGACTCGCTATACTATTTGACACAAAAGAAACCTCAATGAACAATCTGTTTCATGTAATGAGGGGGCTTCAAGAATTAGTTAGTCATTATTATTTGTGTTTCATAGTAATATTTTTTTTAATTATTTATAATGGGATAGCATTCTTTCATTTATATATTAATTTTTAGTGTTTTAGCCTACATAGCAGAGTTGTTAACAAAAGTAGACCCATGCATGTCAAATATAATTTTGAAATCCTCATAACAGCTAAGTTTCTGGAATCATGCTTCTTAGGGAGAATGAATGCATTATGCATCAAAGGGTATTTTATAATTTTTATATATAATTAATTATAACAGTCTAGAATTGAGAAGCTTAGCACGCAATCTGAAATTAGAACAGTTCTAGAACATCTTCCTCTGTACTTACAGGGATTTAATAGAAACAACTCTACAATAAATTAATATGAGGGATTCAAATCAACTTAAATCCAAAATACATGAACAGTATTTCAGTACTCTCTGAAGAGAATCGAATGAAAATTGGGAGATCGAGAGACCCCTTTGGTTGTGCTCCTTGTGCACCTGACATTAATCTTTTCTGTTTTTTTAACTGCCAAACTGATACTGATGGAAACATAGAAATTAATAGCAAGTACTGAAACCTGAACTGAACTAGAGCGATATTTGGTTTGTAGAAATCGACCGAAATGAAAGAAAGAGAATGGGGAAGAAGCTACTTGGAAGGACACGTAAGGGAGTTGACTGCCACGTGTCCGGCAAGATTTCAAGATTTAAGGATGGTGGGACGCGTGTGTGTAATTGCAATTGCAACTGGGCTTCACGCTTCTACTTGGGCCTAAAATATAAAATGCATTAAAACTTGTGGGCCGACAAGGGGTCCAAAAAAATTTGTGATGATCGTTCATGAACCATAATGTTTTGTTTTTTGAGGCTCTACTTGGTCCGTTACAGGAAGAGAGAAGAGAAATGGGAGAAACCCTAAATCGATCCTCTTGCTTTTCCCTGTCGCTGCCGATTCTTCACAGGTATGAGATAATAAATTTCCAATGATACGAGAAATTAGATGTTTTAATTTATATTGAAATTATAAATTTCATTTTACAACAGAGAAAGTGTTTGAATTATTGTTTTTGTGAAGGTGAAAGAGAAAGATGATGAATACCAAGAGATGTGATATTGATAGGATCAGTAGCTTGCCTGATGAGATTCTCACGTATATCCTATCATTTCTTAGTACAAGAAACGCCGTGCAGACATGCATCTTGTCCAAAAGATGGACAAACACATGGGCATCTGTGCCGGTTCTGGAATTTGACATTGAGGAGTTAATGCCAAAGATTGTTGATGGTGAAATGGCTGTAAAATTTGTGACCAAATTCGATTACTTGTCAAAAGTGTGCTGGAGAAACGAGACACATCTTGTGTAATTAACAGATTTAGACTTTGTTTGGGTTGTTGCGGGGTTACCTTGCCTTACACTCAAGTTGTTGCCGATTGTATTAGTAATGCAATGAAGTTGGAGCCTCGAGAGTGCTCAATCAAATTGTGGTCACATGCAATTTTGAATCTGAATGCCGATCTGATTTTCAATTGTGCATCACTAATAGATCTACAGCTGTGGGTTTTTAGAAATGTTGTTCCTCATGTTGGTATAGAACCCAACTCAATAAACCTTCCTTGCCTCAAAACCCTAAACCTCACTGGCTGTGTTAGTGATGATTTTTACAAAAAGCTTTTGTTAGGGTGTCCAGTGCTTGAAGAATTAGTGCTATCATTTTTTATGGGGATCGTTGAGATATGTTCCAACACTTTGAAGAAGTTGGTTATTCGTGATTGGTATGATGGAAATAGATTACAGATTTCCACACCTAATCTCATGTATTTTGAAATTCATATCATTAATATATCTCCTATACTGGATATAGGGGATGCTCTTTTGATAAATATGCCATCGGTTGTTGATGCGTTCATCTCTATTCCTTATTGGTATAGTAAGTATTATGATGAGTATGATTATATTAGTGGGGTCCCCAAGCTTATTGCCAGCTTTTCAAATCTCGAATGCTTAAAGCTACAATTTGATTGCACTGACGAAAAGGTAAACTCTCTTTGAAACGTATTGGAGATAAAAATCTGCGATGTTTCTACTTTTGCATATTAATTTTGTTGGCATTTTTTAAGGTACTTTGAAAACAAACAAAACCTTTCTTTGGTCATGTTATATGCATATACTTTCAGTTTACATGATATTTGTTTGTTGTTCTTGGAGTAAAGACATCCCATGGCTATAATAAGCATCAAAAGTTCTCATTTATAATTAGCTTTGTGATTTTCCTTTCTTTTGAACATAGTTTTAATTTTACTTTGTGAAAATAGGCACTGAAGAAGGAATTATCTAATTGCCCAGTCTTCAAAAACTTAAAGTGTCTGAAACTTGTGAGTTTGGGTTTCTATGTCTTTGATCTAGCACCATTTTTCCTTCATCGCTCACCTAAACTACAAGAGCTCACCTTGCAAAACTTTTATGTAATTTCTCTCTCTCTCTCTCTGTATTGCTACTGGTTATCTTTTCCATGCCTCAATTGAGGAGGCAGACAAAAACATAGTCAATTAATGAGATACTCTAAAAATCCAAATTTATTGAACAAAGAAAATGACAAGTTTCGAGTATTTACAGAGTCAATAGATACACTAAAAATGGTCTTTGCTTAGGAGGTTAACAATAAGGTAAAGGCCGTTTAAAACCAGGTGTTGTTCAAATTACCCCCTCAAGTAAGCCCTTGTAGAAGGGTCGATATATGATCAATGAAATTTATGCAACTTGTTTTGTTACTATAGATTACACGGGCTGCAACATGGGCTGCAACTCCGGAGGGACTAAGTGATGCATTAGTCCAGCGGGAGTTCCTTAAGACCGTTAGAATTGTAGGATTTAAAAATGATAATGGATTTGTTGATCAGCTGATCAATAAGTTGTATGTTCATGTTAAGATCATTGGTGAAATTGTGCGGGTTTGATTCCCACTTTTTCACCCTCTTTTGTTATGTAATGCCACTGAGCTTCTATAATTTTAATGTTTAGTTATTTCTCTTTGATATTTTTATGTTGATGTGATTATGTCCGAGGTTTGCTAATGCAACATTGTTGTGATCTGAGAGCTGTATTTAAGCATGTTTTGTTGTTTGGTCTTTAATAAGAGCTCTAAGAGAGATACTGGTAGCGTTGCAGGAAAAGAACAGATCAGGATCAGATCAGTTTGCTCTTTAGAAATGGTTTTTGGACCTTGGCGTATATTTCTTTATTGGTCATTTCAAATGTTGATCGTTTCAGGTTTAAGTAAATCTGGTTAGCATGTTTGTCTTGCAAGATTTATAAGCTAATTCTGTTACAGTGTAACTATTATGTTATTTTTTTATGATGTTATATTGTGATAATTAAACTAAATTTCCTATAAAAATGGGAGATGATATTAATATATTACATTATTTTGTAATTCAGTTTTGATTTTTTTTTAGTAAAATAGGGATCTAAGTCCCTATTATTTCAGTTTTGATATTATAACTATAAATATTGTATAAATATGAATCTAATGTAATTTCTTACAAAATGTACATATATGTCATTAAAAAAATGCAAGAAATAAGTGTCACTACTACAAAAATATACATTGTACACTGCACACTGTACACGGATTTGGCAATTTTATATAAGAACCGTGTACCAAATATGATTTTTTAAGATCTGAACGATTTCTACATGGCTAATTAGTTAATAATCAGTGTAGACTTATTACAGAGAGCTACACGGTTTATTAGAAACCACAAATCCGTGTGTAAAGAGGTTCGTGTGCAAGTTATTGAGAGAGCTACACGGATTTTTGTTAAATATCCGTGTAGGAATATATACACGGATTTTTAATAATATATCCGTGTAGAAATGGAAGCTTTGTACACGGATTAATAATTAAATAGCCGTGTATGGTTTAGTGGAGAGCTACACGGATTAATAAGTAAATATCCGTGTCTAAAAGTGTAGGGTTTTATTATCTTCTCCTTCCAGCGCCGTTTTAATATCTTCTCCTTCCAGCACCTCTGTGTACATCTCTCTGAACTGAGTTTTTCCTATCAGATTTCTGCGAATTGAGGCCAGCAGCTGAGATCTGAGATCTTTGAAGTTTGTATTTTCTCCTCTCCATCTTTCTAAGGTTAGTAATATGTATTTAAATCATTTTCTTCCTCTAATTTTCTGTTATTTATGCTTATTTAGGTCATTTCATGCATGCTTGATTTCTTAATTTTAGATGTAATTAATTAGTGTATTGTTGTCCAATAACCGACCTATAGATGCTTTTAGGTCCATGCCCGTTCAAAATTAATCCAATAGGGATTAATTTTGGATAGTCCCCGTTTTGGGACTGCTCTTTGAATATTATGTCTCATTTAGGATGTGAACACATATTAGCGGAATTTAATTAGTATTTGAGGAAAGTTCGACAGTATTTTCCCTTATTGCTCCTACGAGTATGTGGTCGTACGCATACTTGGGGAGTTAAGGGGAAATGCTGCCGAATTTTTCTCAACTACTAATTAAATCTCGCTAATATGTGTTCACATATGAGACATAATATTCAAAGAGTGGGTTAGGATTGTAAACCGGCCCTTTGTAAGCCCAAAATTTTGTTACAATGGAGAATGTTGACCATGCATGATTAATTGATCAAATTATTTTTTTAATTTAATTTACAGATGGATCGAAGTTGGATGTATGAAATGCGACGTGACAGTGAAGAATATTTGGTTCGCGTTGATGAGTTTATAAAATTTGCTGAGAGTTATAGAGTGAAGAAAAAAGAAGAAGACATTTTGTGTCCTTGTAAAGATTGTAAAAATTTATTAAGATTTTTGGACATCGAAGAAATTAGAGCTCATTTGATTTGTCGGGGATTTAAGAAGAGATATACATGTTGGTTCATGCATGGTGAGAAATTTGGGGAAAGTAGTGCCAGTAAAGATTGTAATCGTGAATTGAATGATGAGAATGTTGGAATTTCTGATAATTTTGAACTTGATTGGAACGAGAATTATGAGAGTGTCGAAGATTCTGATAATGTCGAACCCGGAAACGACGATGGTGAGATGGAGATGAATTTTGATGAAAATGTAGAACATGAGTTTACTGAAAATTTTGAGGAAATGTTACGTGATGTGGAAGATGAAATTAGTGTTAAAAATTATGATAAATTTCAAAATTTGTCTAATGAATCCAAGAAGCCGTTGTATCCCGGGTGTACCAAATTTACAAAACTGTCAGCTGTGTTGAAATTATTAAATTTAAAAGCAGACAATGGTTGGAGCGAAAAGAGTTTCACGTCCTTATTACAGCTTTTACGAGAAATGCTCCCAGATAACAACGAGTTACCCGGTACAATATATCAGGCAAAGAAGTTGATATGTCCAATGGGGTTGAAGATCGAAAGAATACATGCATGTCCGAATGACTGTGTATTGTATCGTAACGAGTACGAGGCCATGCATGTATGTCCTAAATGCGGTGTTTCGCGGTATAAACGTAAGAACCAGGACACTGATGATTGTAACGAAGACATAAATGGCCGGCCTCCGGCTAAGGTGTTGTGGTATTTGCTGATAATACCGAGATTCAAACGGTTGTTTGCGAATCCCAAAGATGCAAAATTATTGCGCTGGCACGAAGAAGAGCGCAAAAATGATGGTAAACTAAGGCACCCGGCTGATTCTCCTCAATGGAGAAACATTGACAGACATTTCAAAGAATTTGGTTCTGAAATGAAGAACCTTAGGATTGTGGTGAGCTCAGACGGAATGAGTCCGTTTGGAAGCATGAGCAGTCGGCACAGTACTTGGCCAGTTCTTTTATGCATCTACAATCTTCCTCCTTGGTTGTGCATGAAACGCAAATATATAATGATGTCATTACTAATCCAAGGACCCAGACAACCCGGAAATGACATAGATGTATATCTTGCACCATTAATCGAGGACCTCCAAAAATTGTGGAGTGATGGCGTCCCGGTCTGGGATGCGTACTGCAAAGAGGTCTTTCAATTGCGGGCCATGGTGTTTTGCACCGTAAATGATTTCCCCGCGTACGGGAATTTGTCGGGTTACACTTGTAAAGGAGCAAAAGCGTGCCCGATCTGTGAAGATGACACGCAGGTGCTGAGGTTGAAAAATTGTCAAAAGAATGTATTCATGGGGCATCGTAGGTTTCTTCCTATTAATCACCCATATCGTAAGAAGAAAATGACATTCAACGGGAAAATTGAGCTTGGAGTGGCTCGTCATCCATTAGACGGGGAGAGTGTCTTCAAACGGGTAAAAAATATTGATGTTGTTTTTGGAAAATGCGCCAAAGCACCACCGAATAATATTTGGAAAAAGAGGTCCATATTTTGGGAGCTACCGTACTGGAAGCATTTAGAAGTGAGGCATTGCCTAGATGTCATGCATGTTGAAAAAAATGTCTGCGACAGTTTAATAGGTTTATTATTGAACATTCCGGGGAAGACTAAAGATGGTATTAAAGTGAGAAAAGACATGGTAGAGATGGGAATACGCACATACCTACCCCCCGCACTGTGCACAATGTCAAAGAAAGAGAAAACAAGCTTCTGTGAATGCATCAATGGTATAAAAGTCCCATCAGGGTATTCTTCGAATATTAAGAAGCTGGTGTCGATGAAGGACCTGAAGTTGCTTGGTATGAAATCCCACGACTGTCATGTTTTAATGACACATATAATTCCCGTTGCAATTCGGGGAATTTTACCAAAGCACGTTCGTCAAACCATTACGAAGCTTTGTTCTTTCTTCAATGCAATAAATTCCAAAGTGATAGACCCTCTAAAATTGGACTCTTTGCAAAAGGAGGTCGTCGTTACTCTTTGCCAACTTGAGATGTATTTTCCACCATCTTTTTTCGATGTTATGGTTCACCTTGTTGTTCATCTTGTGAGAGAAATTAAGATTTGTGGTCCCGTGTTCCTTCGGTATATGTATCCATTCGAGAGATACATGGGCATCTTGAAAAAATACGTAAGGAACCGACATCGACCCGAAGGTAGCATTATAGAAGGATATTCCACGGAGGAGGTGATTGATTTTTGCACCAACTACTTGACCGGTGTGGATCCTATTGGCGTTCCAAAATCTCGATACGAGGGAAGGCTCCAAGGAGTCGGGACAATTGGGTTGAGAGCCATAGTTGCTGATCTAAATGAACTACAAAAGGCACATTTTATTGTACTACAGCACATGACAGATGTTGCTCCCTATATAGATGAGCACATGACAATCCTTCAACAACAAAACTACACGAGAAGTCAGAAGTGGCTTACTAACGAGCATAATCGTTCTTTTATAGGATGGCTGAAAGTAAGAGTGAAGTCACACCCCGTACCTGAAATTGTTAAACTGCTTGGCGAAGGACCCCAAATTGTTGTTAGAACATTCCAAGGATACGAGATTAACGGATATACATTTTACACTAAATCCCAGAGTGACAAGAGCACGATGCAAAACAGTGGGGTGACGTTGGTGGCGACCTCTCAAGAATTCAGTAGATCCGGAGATGGCCGGGCTGTAATAGCATCAAAGTCATATTATGGCGTTATTGAAGAAATTTGGGAGCTCATTTACAGTCCTCACCTGAGCATTCCCGTGTTTCGGTGTCAATGGGTCGAAGACCGAGGTGTTAAAGTTGATAACGACGGGTTCACACTCGTTGATTTTAACAGGGTTGGGCATGTTGATGATCCGTTTATACTCGCCAAGCAAGCCACCCAAGTCTTTTATGCCACTGACCCGAGTGATGATAGGTTGAGCGTCGTCCTATCCGGAAAAAGAAGGATTGTCGGGGTAGAAAATGTCGTCGATGAAGAAGAGTACGACCAGTTCGACGAAATACCTCCTTTTTGTACCGACGTGCAAGCTGAGGTAGCAACACTTGAAGGGGTAGACGAAGCTGACTACATGCGGTCCGACCACAATGAAGGATTATGGGCCGAGGGTACTGTTCAAATAGTGGAAAAAAGGAGAAAAAGGAAAAAAAAAGCATAATGTGTAATATTTATTTTGTTTAAAACCGTGTAGCTTTTAATATTACAACTTTAGCTTATAATATTATCAAATAAAAAAGGAAAAAAAGATTAAAAAAAAAGAGAAAAATCCAAAAAAAGGTTTATGTATAATATTTATTTTGTTTAAAACCGTGTAGCTTATAATATTTCATCTAAATATTTAAGTATTAAAAATATAAATAAAAAATTTTTGTAAGAAAAATATCAAATATTAGGTTCCTCTAGTTCAAGACGGATATCAAATTTTTTTTATAGGTAATAGTATTATTTTCAAAATTTTCAAATATTAGTCCAAATATTAGTATTAGTTATCAAAATATTAGTTAAAACATTTATTAATAAAAATAAAATATAAAATATCAGTATTAGCTTTTAATATTTTAGTAATATACAATTTTTAAATATTAGAAATATACAATTTTAGTTAATTTATTACCTCTCTAGAAATATATAAAATATCATTATAAGTTTTTAAATATTAGAAATATACAATTTTAGTTAATTTATTACCTCTCTAGAAATATAAAAAGCCAATTTAATTTTTTTGAACTTTCGTACACGGACTATTAGCTAATAAACCGTGTCTAAACAATATTTGCACACGGATTGTTACGTACAACCGTGTAGAGAGGTGAAGAGAGCTACACGGACATTTAACAAATGTCCGTGTAGAAAGACATTTGCACACGGTCAATCAGTTAAAAGTCAGTGTAGAAATAGATTTGCACACGGACTTTTAACAAATGTCCGTGTAGAAAGACATTTGCACACGGTCAATCAGTTAAAAGTCCGTGTATAATGAGGAAAACATAATTATTTCAAAAGCCTTCTCTGCCAAATTTTTCATAAGTTCGAAAACCCTCCCAGAACCGGTTGAGTTCCAAAAACCTCCAAAAGCCTCCGAGCACTTCACCGCCTCGCCCGCCTCACCGCCTCACCGCCTCACTGCCTCGCCCGCCTCACCGCCTCACTGCCTCGCCCGCTTCACCACCTCGCCCGCCTCGCCGCCTCACCGCCTCGGAAAATTAGGGTCTCTCTCTCTGTGGTTAGCGTCTCTCTCTATCTCGTTATTTTGCAATAGGGGTTTTCTGTGACTTGCGGCCTTCGTGCCTTATGTGGTTTTGTCTTGTCTCAGAAAAATGCGGGTTGCTTGGGGGAGGGGCTGCTGTGTTTGGGGGAGGGGCTGCTGTAAAATTTGAATTGACAGGGATATTTGTGCTGTTATATTTGTGATATATATAGGAAGAGGCCTTATGTGGTTATATTTGTGTTATATTTGTGTTATATATTTGTGTTATATATATTTAAAAAATTTGGCATATTTGTGTTATATATATTTGGCAATTAAAAAACTTTGCATTTAAACCTTTGCATTAGAGGTAATTTTGGGTTATATATATTTGTGTTATATATAAATGTGTCAAATTTGTCTTTGCACATAAAACTTTGCATTTAAACCTAATGGATTTAGAGGTAATTTTAAGATTCAAAAGAAAAAACATATTTTACCATTTGAAAAACTGAACTTTGAAAAATCATAGAAAATGGAAATAAAATCAGAAAAATGCGAAGTTTAAGTCTAAATTGGTTGTCTTTTGGTCCTTTATATTTCTGTTTACGTGGATTATTTTTTTGGATTTTCAATGAGCCCTTAGTTTCTGATATGTATCAAGAGCTCATTTTAGGTTTTGCATTTAGCACGTAGATATGTAACAATATTTAATTTCTTGCAGAACCATGTCGGTTGAGGATGAGTATGTAGATATGATGGCAGAAGAGGAGCAGCAAGCTACTTCCTCATCAGAAAGAAGGAAAAGAGGGCCGACAATGTGCACGGGGGCGTCCGAGCAGAAGCAGTTGGAAATCTGGTTCACGGAAGACGGGCGTGCGCAGGGTGAGAAACGGATCAAATACTCAAATTGGTGTACGAGTTTTGTGAGGCAAAATGCGAGTATCCTTGTAGAGAGGTGGGATCATTTTACGGACGAGGAGAAGGACGAGTGGTGGAACACGGTGAAGGTAAAGTGCCTAACAACTCGTTGCTTTATTTTCACTGATGTATCTATACTTGAATACACTAAATTTTGGTGTCAAACAGGCATAGTGGAACATCCCGAACGACGTTCCAAAGGTTAAGACTCTGAGGATAATGAATGAGGGCTGGAAGCAATTCAAGAGCACGTTGAAGACGGTGTGGATGGAGAAAGGGAGAAATCCGGTAGGCTACTACAAATGGCTAAAACAAGAGGACTGGGAGGAGTTTGTTGCTTTGAAGTCGACCGAAGAGTTCCGGGTATCTAACTTGTGCCAAATTTATGCTTATTATTTCTCGATATGTACTTATCTTTCTAAAATTAACTGATCGTTGCATTGTTTCTGTGAGGGCAAAAAGTGATGAAGGCAGGAGGCTCGTTGCCTTGAACAAGTATCCACACCATCTAGGGTCAGCTGGTTACGAGGGTAAGAAGGCAGAATGGAGGAAAATACTGGACCAAAATAAGGATTCTGACTCACCCGTGGTTAGGATCCAAAATCCTAGGGGCTAAGATTGGTTCATGGGTAAATCCGAGGTAACCGCTGACGGGAGGATAGTACTCCCAAAGGATTTGCAACCCGTGGCTCAAAGAATGGTAAGAGTCCTTTGTTATTACTTTGTGACACTCATGTACAAAATTATAACTCCGAAGGTACATCACTTGATCTTTTGCTATAACTAATTCTTCTACTTGAACAGTTGGAGGTGGAGGAGGAGGTCAGCTCGGGTGCCCGGAGTGTCGAAAGACAAAATGATTCATTGGCCGCAGCGCTCGAGAATCCAGAACACCCGGGTCGAGTAAGGGGTGTAGGGGCCTATAGGGGCTGGAAGGAGGTGTTCTGAGTGGAGGGAGAGAAACCTCGAAGAAAATCTCGTGCCAAGGTAAACAAAGACGAGATAGTTGCGCAGATACGCGCGGAGTTGAGCAAAGAGTACGACGCAAGGTTTGCTGAGATGGAATCAAGGTTTTTGAGCCAAATTAGACCAGCAACTACGCAGCCATCCGAGCAACCACCTCCCATTTCGCCGGGAATTCGGCGAAGTAGTCAAGCATCCTGCACGTGGGCCTTAGACGATTTGGATAATCTCAAGGTAATCAACACTTGTTCATAATATAAAAGGTAATTAAAACCTGTTTGTAACCTTGTTATACAATATCGCACCATTAAAATAAACAACTTTCTGATAATTGCAGGACCCCAGAGCATGCGACCTCGTCCTGTGGCCTGATAGTGTACCTCTGACCGTTGCTAAGGGTGTTGTACATCCAGGAGCCAATACTGTACACTTACCTCAGCTAAGGCCCGACCATGCATGGGTGCATGTTGACTTAGTCGTGGATGGATGGCAGCGCGTACCCTTTCCTGTCCCTTCCGATCTCATGCTTGTGCTTGATGATGCACGGATGTCATTTGTCCAGTGGCCCAAGGGTCAGATTATTTTGGATCAGGTAATCCATAAAAAAATTCATTTATTTTGTTACATTCAAATCATTCTTATTTGTTATACTTGAATAATCCATTTATAATTTGATACAGACACGAGGAGGTGATGTCACCGGTACGGCGATGTCACCGTTACACCAGGAGGTGGCTTGCGACGTCGGGGCTGACGCGCCACAATCACCGCCCCATCCTATGGTCACCGAAGAAGAATACAGCCGTTTGCCCAATGATTTGCGCATTCTCCACGACCACTTGATGACGGCGCCCGAAGGCATGAAGGATATCATCATCCCTGTCCCACCTGGGATGTCTCAACACGAAGGCAGGGATCTCCTGCTGTCGTTCCAAGACTTCAAGGACATCTTCCACCACTCGTCATCCGACAAATGGCTTGATGTGTCATTCATCACCATTTTCCTCATGTTAGTGATCAAAAATTATTTTCATTATTGTATAGAACTCAAATATATATTCTAATTACAATATTATGAGTTTTCAGGAAGCTAGTCTGAAACTGTGATGAGATGGTTGAACAGAAGAACTTGTGCATATTTCTGGACCCGGAGAAAGTGAGTTCTACGGCAGTGACATGTTATTCGGATATGGCTATCGAGTACATGTGTTCTGCGATGCATCGTGCTAAGGCGGAGGAGAAGAAATTCATTCTCATGCCATACCACCAGAGGTTAGTTCTAATCTTAACTTATGTGTTGTTTATATTTTAATTAAAGAATTGTATAAAGGAAATAAAAGTTAAACATAAAAAAATGAAATCACACCATCAACCATAGCAAACACTTGTGTCACCATTATATGCTAAAGTACTATAATTCTTCTCCTCGATCCCACAACAAACATTGGTGTTCGATTATCATTGTGCCGTACATAAATGTGGGCATAATTGTTGATTCTTGTAAGCCCAAAGGAAGGATCGCGCTTGACAAGTGCAAAGCTATCTTCCCTTTTGTGAATAAGTAAGCAATAATAATTCATTAGGTTTGAATTTCTTTCAATCATATCAAATTATAAAATTGCTAATTACATTCACTCAATTTTGTAAGGGCTTTTGCGAAGTATATTAAAGAGGGAGGATCAGATAGCACGGGCACGCGCAAGAAATCTAAGTTGACTTGGAAGTGGATGTTGGTGAGCACACTTTATGAGTTAGTAACTTCATATCTTGTTCAAAAAAATATTGTCATTCTAACAAAGGCCGCTAAATGTAAATTTCAGAGCCCGCAACAGTTGGAGGGTTGGGAATGCGCTTATTACACGATGATATTCATGTTTGACTTTGTCGAAAGAATACAATTTCTATTCCCAAAAGCGGTATGTACTTCATATTAATTGTTCCTATATAATAAGCAATTGATATCTACCTTTTATGAAATACTAACTATTATCAAATTATAATTGTAGAATGTGACAAAGCAACCGCATTACACCAAGGATCAGATCGACAATGTGCGGTGCATGTGGGCAATGTGGTTTACCATGGAATTTTGTAATCCTCGATATGGATTTGCATAGAGTTGTATAAAATGTTGTATAATTTAGTATATGAATTTCTTGCTAATTAATCTGTTTCGAATGAATTTATTATTGCTATATGAATTTTGTATAATTCTGTCGCAAAAAACTGGCTAGCAAAGCTGGAGGCTAGCCCAAAAACAAAATATACAAAAAAAAAGATTAGCTATTTATACACGGATATTTAACAATTGTCCGTGTATGATAGAAAAACAAAAAAAAAATTAGCTATTTAACACGGATATTTAACAAATGTCCGTGTATGATAACTAAGAGAGCTACACGGACATTTAATAAAAATCCGTGTAGAAAGCGTAATCATACACGGATTATTTATAAGTTGTCCGTGTATGATAGCAGTGCTGGAGGCGAAATACAAAAAAGATTATTTATTTATACACGGATATTAACCAAACGACCGTGTATGATAGCTAAAAGAGCTACACGGTCTTTTAATAAAAAACCGTGTATAAAGAGTAATCGTACACGGTTACTTAGGGGATATCCGTGTAGCTCGGTAACTTGGAGAGGGATACCCCAGGTCTTTGTACACGACGGTTTACAAAGTAATCCGTGTAGAAATTGTTATAATCTCACACGGTTAAATATCCGTGTGTAGTTTCTGACCTATTCATACACCCTGGATTTAAACACGGTAGGAAATCCGTGTAGCTCTTCCATTAATGTCCGTGTGCAAACTCTTTTTCTGTAGTAGTGTGTGTATTACAAAAATTAATAATTATATGTTACAAATATTACAAACAATAATAAAATAAATTTTGTTTTAGTTTTTCAAAATGTAAAGGTATCGTCAGTTTTCTCTAATAAATTATATTTAATTACCTTCCTAAAGTTATATATGTTGAATATTTTTCAGAATCAAAATGTAAAAGTAACTGCTAGTTAACATTTGTTAATATTTCTTAATATAAATAACGACTAGTTGGAAAGAAATTAAAGATTATATTGCATCTTTAAGAGCTCTACTGTACCATCCAACCATAGGTCATGATGTAATTCATCTGAAATTCAACTGAACAAATCATACAAAAAACATGTAAGAACATGCATGTTTAGGCTCACTTTACATTCACACGTTAATTGTGCACGAAGACTAGTAAATTTTATTTATTATTTTTCCTTAATAGAATTTATTTATGTACACATTATGTGACTATGATCAAGAATGCAAGATATGTTTTGATCAATATATTGTATTGAAATAGTAACTATAATTCTCAAATTAAAAACTAATTGTTTTTATAGTAATTTTGTATAATTAGAGGTATCTCGCAAATAAAATTGAAAGATCCTATTTTTTTCTGTACCACATGCTCCCTTCAAATTGTGTGTAACAATATCAAATTGTTTCAGAATCCCTCTATACCCAAAATTTACAAGTATATTATTATTTGCGCATCATGTGGTGAAAAAAATTGATGAATAAATTGTTTTTTGTCACATCACATTATAATCAATAAAGAATACTTCTTTTAATGCTGTGATATGCAAATTTAAAAAATGGAAAAATGTACACAAAATATTTTCATCCGTACCGCATATGTATAAAATTAAAGGTCAAAATCATGTTTTTTTTTACTATTTTAGAATATCAAAACAAAAAAAGGTTCATAAACACATCATCGATAGTTTGGAAATTCAAAAAAAAAAAGGCACAAAGATGTACATGAAACATTCTTATATATACCACACAACAAGTAACAAACATTTCTTAACAATTCTTTACTGTAGGGGATACAAAAAAGAAGCACATTTACAATTATAATATTATTCATGCATCTTTACAAGAAAGTTTGTCAATAAACTATTTTTTCGCATCATATATGATCAATACAAAAAAAATTATATAATCAATACTTTATATTTCTTCTATTATATAATTAAATATTTGGACTATAAGCAACAATCATTTTTTCTGGTTAAAAATTGTAAAAATGATTGATTTTTTTATGAATCTAGTTTAAAAGTTCTACATAATTATGAGCATGTGCGTAAAATATAATTTATATAGGATTTATGCTGTATTTAAAGACGAGACAGCTTTTTTTAAAATCAAATTAACTCAATCTTACAATGAGAGATCTTTACATTTAAAAATTTAAAATCATTTATTTGTAAAATATTTGTATGAAGACGACGACCTGGTACCACCCGGTACCACTGGTACGAAAGACAGCAGGATGTAGACACGGTACCGCTTGTACGAAAGACAGCAGGGGGAAGACTAGGTATCACTGGTACGAAGGACAGCAATGGTAACAGTACCAGAGTCGCTGGTAAGAAAGACAGGGGAAGGCCAGGTACTGCTGATACCAACTGAGAAGGACCCCATGGTACCACTGGTACATATGATGGCACACAAGTTAGATCACTGGTACAAAAGAAAACCCTGTACAGCCATACAGGCAAGCACCAAATGGACAGTGAAACCGGCTGCTCAAGAAAGGTATTCAGTAAACCAATTTAATTTTCCAATGTTTTCATGCTCTTGCACTTCATAATTTCATTTTATTTTTCACTTCAAATTCACTACCCCAATGTTTTGAGTATTATATTTAATTATAATCTTGTTACAAAACTCATGTAACTCAGTTTATGAAATCAAATTTGAGCTTGACCTACATTTTATCTCAAAAAAGAAAAAATTGGTTACAATATATATTAATATTTAATAACACTGGCACTCACAGAAAGCTCAAGTGGTTGATAATTAATTAATTCAACCTTTTAGCATGACCTTATAGAGAATTAATTATCAAGCTTTCATGAAACACCTTAAATTTGTAAGTTGTAAGGCTTGTTGAGAAATAAGTATACAAAGATAATAGAAGGCACAGGTTTAATTTGTCAAAATTTATTATTTATTTGGTACACCTATTTTTTACTCAATAATCAACTTATATACATATCCCTTGCATTCTTTCTAAATTAAATTGCGTACATAGATAACATGTGTAACTCTGAAATCTAGCCGTACCGGCAACACCGAGATTGGGTTTACCATCATCTGCTCCGGCACCAAAGACAGGCCCACCCAAGCTGGCCGCATCCTTGATCTTATCCTCCAACTTATTGACCGGCACCCCTGGCTCGTCCTTGTCAGACCTTATGGCCATCCTCGATGGATCTTATGTGGCAGCACCAGGCGCAGTGTGGTACGTAGGTGGTGGCAGTGAAAGACCCCTTTGATTGTGCTCCTTGTGCACCTGTCATTTTTTTCTTTTTTTTTATATTTTATTGGAAAACTGATACCGATGGACAAATAGAAATATCAAGTACTGAAACCTTAACTGAACTAGAGTGAGATTTGGTTTGCAGAAATCAAACGAAAGAAAGAAAGAGTGGGGAAACGATTATTTTGCCTAAATAAATACTTGTATTTTGAATACAAACTGTAAATAATTAGTTAAGATATAACAGAAAATCAATCTGACAAAAAATTATATTTGCATGAATAAGCTACCTGCTAAATTCACTCACTTTGACACAGCGTTGTTGGATACATACAATTGTGATGTATAGCATATAAATTACACGCAATAAAATGAATGCATTAAAATTAATTTATAAACCTTCTAATTTTGAATATATTTACCACTTGATTCTATACTAAATTAATTCAAAAATTTAAAATTTTTACTTGGAGGCGCATCACTCGTAAGGTATATTGATTTTAAAAGTTTAGATCCGTCGTTTGAAGCCATTATAATAAATTTTATAGTTAACTTCACAAAGGGACATGGTGAATCCTAGTTCTTCTCTTCTTAGTTGTCTATTTCTCAAAGAGCAAACACTCAAGCTCATCACGTGGCTTAGGAGAGATTCTCTTATATATGGCCTCACAAAACTCATTTATTATATGTTGTGGGACTATTGAGTAAACATAAAACCGAACAACTTTTTTTTTGTTTTTTTGTGGTATTAGTTAAAAAAAACTATGTTTTGATTATAATACTTGTATTATATTATATAAGTTGATTATTTGAGTGAATTATTTATATGACTCAATTATTCAACAATTATTCATTTCGTATATGTATTTGAATTCGTATTTATGAATTATCCACTCCGTATTTGTTTAAGGCGGATTTGGTTTTGAATTTTGACATTTGTTTACTATCCATATCCGTATTCGTATCCGCTCATTGAAAGGTGGATACGGATTTAGTATCAGCATTATCCGCTATGAATCTGCTCCGTTTACACCCCTAGGTTTTATTGATGTTTGATTGTTTTATAGAGCTAATGAGCCTTCTAAGAGATTTTGAAACAGTAAATCAGATAAAGCCTAATTGTTGTAAATTTTTGTTTCTTTGTCATACTTTTTTATATTTTACAACTTTTGTTTCCTACAATTTAGAGGTTTTTCTGATAAGAAATTTGTAAAAGGAAACTTTGCTAAAAATGCAACATAACTCAATTCAAACAAATTAAAATGCAAATGCATGTGGCGTAGTCGCTGTCCCATTCCTCTTTTTTTTTTTCATAAAAAACCTCCCATTTCATTTGGTATCAAATCAATCAATCAATCAATATCTTGCTTTTATATGTGAGACATGAATCAATTTCTTGCTTATACCTTACTTTGGTATATTTTTTCTAGTGATTATGTTTTATAGATGGACACCACTATACCTTGCTGGATATCTAATTCTATCATTACAATTTAATTGATGTATTACTAAACATAACACAAGTGATTATATTTTATTTTTCCATAATGCCCATATTTTATCTGATGGTTCAAAAGCAATGTACTGGAGCAATTAACAAAAAATAAAATTATTGTGGATAAATAATAAGGAAATTGCAATTTCCATTTTGTATCTTGATTTTTGTAAAACAAACTCTAATCTTAAACTCGTTGGTTTGGATGAGTTACGGATCCTCTGTTGTAATGTACAATTATTCATGACCCCATGTGTAAAGTCATTGATAGGCTCTTATAGCTTTGCAGGTGCATTATTGTTTGGGCACATGTTGTGTTTCCTTGTGTTTCAATCTAATAAAAATTCTAATAAAAACAAATGTGAATATTAGAAAAAGGACGGATTGCAGAGTAGGGTCCTCTCTCTTCACATGAATAAAGTGCTTTGACAGTCACATGACAAAAGTAATTGAAGCAATAAGTGTTCCACCAACAAAGTGTTTCTCAGAAAATCCAATACTGCATTTACTGACAGTGTGGCGGGTCACTGACTAGTGCTTTTATTCACCTGCCGGGATTGGAACTCTGTGAATACCACATAGCATCTGTCATTCTACGATAATGCAAAAGACTTGCAATCTCTGTTTCCGACTCATTGCAAGTTAATCAAAATTATTTTTCGAAAAGCAAATTAGTCCAAACCTATTAAATAAAAATTATTATCTGAATGAGGACATATGTTCCTCGACGCTGAGGACATCCTTTAAGAACGGGAGATTTCTTACCATTTTTTTTGGCTGTCTGATGTTTCTAAGAAGTTATGTAATAGTTGGCATATTGTGTATATATCTATACAGAATCCAATTTTGTTTCGTATTCCTATCCTGCAGGAATTGTAACCCTATGAATGCCACATAGCATCTGTCATTCTCCAATAATGCAAAAGACTTGAGGTATTGAAGCCAAGCTGTAGATATATGCGTTCTATTCACCTTTTACACAACTAGCTAGATTCAATCTTTATTCATCTCCTCTCCTCTCTTTTGCAACTACATTCAATCTATCTTGCAATCTCTGTTTCCGACTCTCTCATCTCTTGCTGTAGGGTACGCTTCCAAATCTCTATTTCTCATCTCAGCCCTCTGCTCGATCTCTTGCCATCGGGTACACGGTATCTCTTTCCAAAATCTCTATTTCTCATATCTCTTGCTTATTATTAATTAACAAACCAATCTTTGCCTTTTGCTATCTTCATTCTCAATCGATCTGTTCTCTCAATCGATCTGTTCTCTCAATCACCAATTTAGTACGTGTTTTAAAAAAAAAAAAAAATACATTTTGCTACTTGTTATTTGTCATTCCCAAGCAACACTAGCAAGGAAAAAACAAAAATCGAAAAAAACAGAGAAAAAAAACAGCGGCTTTGAGGAAGCTGCCGTAGTAGAAGAAAGAAGAAACTTCAAGATGGCTCTATCAACCATTGCTGACTGGGTGGGGTCCGCTGTTGTCGGAGAACTTATAAGCATTGGTTTTTCGCATGGCCATGAGCTGCCAGCCGATAGCAAAGCCGAGCTAAAGAGGCTACGGGCAGCTCTTCCCCAGATCACAACTGTCATGGGCATTGTCGAAGCTCTGAAGATGAAGGACCCGAGTGCTCGCCAATGGGTCGAGCAGTTTAGGCAGGCTGTTGAAGCATCCGAAGATGTGCTTGATGAGTTGGAGTACAAAAACCTGGAGGATATGGTGAAAGACCGAGATGAGGCGGGTGGATCCGCTTCTAGTTCAAAGAAGAGAAAACCATCTACTATCAATGATGATACTTTGGAGAGGTTGAAGGAGGCTGTAACAATGTTGGATCAGGCTGCAAACGGTGTGGAGCATTTCCTTCAAGCTGCCACTGTGCTAGGTATTCGTGATCTTTCTGAATCACGACAACAAACCTGTAAAGTTTTAAGTCGCGAAACTACATCCTTTATAGTTGAAAGAGAGTTGTTTGGCCGGGAAGTTGAGAAGCACAAGATAATTGATTGGCTAAAGCGGCCAACTGATGTCTGCCTCTCTTCATTTGGTATTGTCGGGGTGGGTGGACTAGGAAAGACCACCCTTGTTCGATTTGCATATCAAGAGATGCGCGGGTCGAATCATTTCGACAAAACAATATGGGTTTGTGTTTCAACTAACTTCAGTGTTCACGATATAACGAGAAAGATGCTTGGTGAACTAGGCGAAAATAATTGTTGTAATAAACCATTAAATGCACTTCAAGAGACCTTGAAAGAAAATATACATTTAAAGAAAATTCTTCTCGTCTTAGATGATATATGGGATGATGAGAAAATGAGCGACTGGGACGAACTGATTGCTCCTTTGAGGTTTGTACAAGAAGGTAGTAAAATCATATTTACTACTAGAATGAAATCAGTGGCAAACTTGCTTGCAAGTGTGATAAGTACAGAGCATGAATCTCTATCATTACAAGACTTAGGAAAGCCAGATTTGCGATTGCTCTTCCAGAGCTATGCATTTCATGGTTTTAACCTTGACAATCATAGAGATTTACAAGCAATTGGAGATCAAATGCTAAAAATGCTCCGAGGTAGTCCATTAGCAGCAAAGGTGATCGGAAGGTTGCTAAATTCAAGTAAGGACCCCCAGTATTGGAGAAGAGTTTTGAATCACGGGTCTCTATTTAACTTAGAGCAAGCAAAGAATGTGGTGGAGGTTTTGAAATTGAGCTACTACCATTTACCCGCAAAGTTGCAGGTATGCTTTAGATTTTGTAGCATATTTCCTCAAGATCATCAGTTTGATAAAGATGACTTGATCAAAATGTGGATATGTTCTGGATTTGTCCAGCAACAATCAAGTCAAGAAGAAAGGCCAGAAGATATTGGAGAAGATTACTTCAATCTTCTTTTAAGGAAGTCATTCTTTGAATATGGTGATTTACGGAAAGGTAAAAGGAGATATGTTATGCATGATTTGGTGCATGAGTTGGCCCAAAACGTTTCCTATGGGGAATGTTGTAGAATAGAATCTAATGATAAATCAATTACCATACCTACCACTGTACGACATGTTTCTGTACATGAACAAGAAATGGAAAAGGTCTCCCATCTTGAAAATTTACGCAGCTTGGTTGTAACCACTTATTATGCGTTTCCTGATCCATATTCAATTGTTCTTCCAAATAATTTAATTAAGAAAAGTTTACGTTTATTGAAAATATGTGGATCCATAAAGACCAGAAACAGTGAAATGCCCAAAGAGATAAGCTGTTTGGTACACCTTCGCTACCTGTCCGCAGAGGGACCTGGACCTTATTATGTCATTGATGAAACGTTCAAGTACTTCCTCCTTGCTTACGTTTACAAACTTTATCATTTGCAAGTTCTAGAAATTCCAGAAGATAGTAAGGTTGCGATCTATTCAGCAATGGAAACAACTGGAGTGACCAATCTACTTAGGTTGCGTTATATGAGGCTTCCAAAGGAGATAATGCAAACCATTCATGGAGTCCACAAGCTAACATCTCTCCAAGAGTTAACCTTTTTTGTTGGACAAGAGAGTGGTCAACATATAAATGAACTGGGCACACTAAAGAACCTCCGACATCTGTGTATTGAAAACATTGAGAATATAGGGGATCATACTGAAGCTAAGAGAGCCAACCTATTAGGGAAGATTAATCTCATATCGCTCTCCCTGAAATGGACCTCAGAGAGCAATCCTATTCTCCCTGAGAAAATCATTGATAACCTCCAACCCCCTCCCAATCTCTTGGAATTGACAATTAGCAATTATAATGGTCAAAGATCTCCTAATTGGATGGAGGATTCACCACCTTTAAACCTATCATCCCTCAAATTACTTAATTGTCCTCTTTGGAAAAACCAATTATTTTTTTGGAATATACCGTATTTGAAAATTCTTGATATACGTGATTGTCTAAATCTGGACAAGTTACCTGATATGCCACTTTCTCTAACTGAATTTCGAATTAGTAATGTGGGCTTGAATTCTGTTCCCGCTTTGTACCAAAATTCTGGTAATAACACTCCTGCACCATTATCCCTAAAATCATCACTAAGAGTAGTGGAGATAGAAAGGTGCCCCAACTTAATATCCTTGCATGGATTTCTGCAGCAAGACAACCTAGATTTGCAAGCTATTGAGGAATTAACCATTTACGATTGTGAGAGATTGGTGCACCTGCCAACTCATGGGTTTGGGAAGTTAACATCCTTGAAATACTTAAAGTTATTATGTAACCCAAAGCTAGTGGCCATGGATTTTCAGGGCTACCTCCTACCAACAAAACTCCAACGACTTTACATGGGAAACTGTGGTGAACTTGATTTACAAAATGCTGTTGCACAAAACTCATTTAGAGCTCTTAAAAGGTTGGATATTTGGGAGTGTCCAAACCTAATCGAATTTCCCACTTTTCTGCCACTTTCTCTTACTGAATTCCGCATCAATTTCGTGGGATTGAGTGCTCTTCCAGAATATTATCAAAGTTCTGACTCTAGCAGTGGCCCATCAACATCGTCACTAAAAATAGTGCAGATAGGATTCTGCCGAAACTTAATATCTTTGAAAGGATTCCTGCAGCAAGACAACATAGATTTTCAGTCTATTGAGGAGATAGAAGTCATATATTGCAAGAATCTTGTACATCTACCAATTGGTGCATTTGGAAAATTTGTATCGCTACAGAAATTAACAATAAGTGGTTGCCCAATGGTAATGGCAGTTGATAACCAGAGCACCCTCCTTCCCAGGGCACTCAAATACCTTTCAATTAAAAACTGCAGTAAAGTTGATGAGCCACTGCTGGAATCAGCATCAAGCCTTCCTAGTCTCACTGATCTTTGGATTTCTGATTGTGCAAATATTTCTCGTATTCCCTCCTCAGGAAATGCATTCGGATCTCTCAATGAGCTACATATATCAGGATGCAAGAAGCTCGTTGAACATTTATCTAGGGAACAAGCACATGGTGCTGACCGAGGAAGTAGCTTGGCTTCTTTAAACATCAAGAGGCTTTACATTGATAACCTCTCTCTCCTTCTCATCGAACCACTAAGAAGCCTAAGCTCTGTTACCTTCCTATCTGTTTTCAGTTGTTCATGGATGGAGGCCTTGCTGGAGCAATGGTTTCTGCAAAACAGCAGTACCCTCGAGTGGTTGGATCTCTCTTGTGTGAGAAATCTCAATACATTGCCTGCTACAATGGTGAGGCTCACTGTGCTTGGAAATCTGACTATCGGTGGGGCTGATTTGCTGGAGGAGCTTCCGGAGTTACCTGCTTCACTAAAGTGGTTATATATCCATGATGCAAGCTCTCTGAAGTCATTGCCTGCTACAATGGCGAGACTCACTGCCCTAGAAAGTCTATACATTTCAAAAGCTGATTTGCTTGAGAAGCTCCCGGAGTTACCTTCTTCTCTGAAATATAAGAAAATTGAAGGCCGTGGTGGCCGATTGCTCTGACACATAAGGACACGCTACTCTTATAACAGATCCCCAACTCATGTTGAAAAAACAAAACCATCTAGAAATCAAGAAAGTTGATTTGCTGAAGGAGCTCCCTGGGTTACCTGTTTCTCTAAAAAAATAAGTCCATTAATGGCCGTGGTGGCAGGTGGCTTCTCTGAAACACTCTGCTTTCATAACAGAAATAAATCAGATATATGCAGTAGGATAATGCTTCATAACTTACCAACCCCGTGTTAATAAGGTACTTTCTTTTCCAAATTTATTGAATAAATTAAAGGCTCTTGCAATAGATTTTTTTTGTTTTATCAGTAAGATATTCTTATTTGTGACTCTTCTTGTTTCAAACTTCAAAAACTTTGTAGGTTATTTCTATTGTTGACTCATTCCTGCACAGACAAGGCCACAACATAACAGTGCCAACTCGACTGTTGCATATTCATGTTAATGTCCAGAGGAATGGAGGATTATATCTCAAAACTACTACAGTACCTTCCCTGCTGGTATATATCTCACCTTGTTTCCATGCTTTCTGTTTTACTTTACTTTCTTTATTTAAATTTGAGGGATACTAACATATTTCAAATGTTTAACTCTCCCTATGTCTAAACTATATAGTTGGTCCCAAGCCCAGAAAAAAAGAAGGGTTAAAAATAAAAAGTTTGAAAATTAGAAGAATAGCAACTCAAATTTAAAAAAAAAAAAAAGACACCGAAAATTTGCAAAGAGAACTGTAATAACTAAAATTATACAAACAAAAAGGAGGTTTATTTTGATAAAAAACGAAGCGTTTAAACTGCAAGTTCCACTTTATTGGGATTAGTTTGCCTAAATTCCCTGATGAAGTGCCTGATGTTTTTAGCTGAAATTATTTTTATCTGTTCTTTCCTTTTGCTTTTTTTTTTAAATCATTTTGTTAAGTGGTGCTGGCCAGCAGTTACCTGTTTTGATTTTTTTCAGTTCTCTGAGTGACCTGCTTTCTTTACATGGATAAGAAAGTATGTTGTCCCAATTTGAACTAATCTGCATCTGTAACCACACTGGTACAGTACCTGTACCAGATGATACAAGAGCTTTCAATGAGAGGGAGCTAGATGCCAACTCTCTCACCTGATGAATTTTCACTAAAATTAGGGACCATTGTAACCTCCATTTCAGATGTGATTTGTAAATAATTAGGGTTGCAGGCGTATAGATCAACTTTGGTTTTTCAGATAAAATGTAAAATGATTGGGTTTCAATTATAGCTTACGAGTTTTGGGGCACATTTCAGTGACATCAGGTCAGCTGGGCTAATATGTTATGATACATTTATTATTTTCTGATTGAGGAAATCATGAGTGTTAAACCATACTTTCATCAGGGTTGTGTCATAGTATTTATTTCTTGGTTGCACTAATTTCTTGAGGTGCATACCCGACTACCAGTGAAAGCCTTGTTGCTAATCAGTTTAAAACTTTAAATCATTAAAAAATTTACCACTTAATCTTCGATACGTACAAGTTGAGATTCTGACCTCTCTTGTGGAATGACCTCTCTTTCCTTTGCCGAGTTGTTTTCATTTAAGGTATCCTCCACTAATTCTTTACCAAACTTGCATATTGGACCTCTTTGAGGGCTCTTGATTAATGTCTTCCCTTCATGGATACAGGTGATGACCGGTTGCAACAGTGCAAAATCAAAACAGAGGGGCAGCAGTGCAATTTTACCAAGTTCAAAGGAAAGAAGTCCAAAATTGCCACAGAAGGGCTGCAGTGCAATTTTAATCCAGCGGAGATCAATGAGGTCAGACTATCAAATGAAAAAAAAAATAAACAATATCAAGCAGCAATCAAGCCTAATTGGATACGTATAGTTATGGCATGAGATTTTGGACATAATACTGGTTATGTGCAAATTCAATTGTTTACACACAAAAATGAACAAGTTGAGAACGAATGTGAAAATTGAATCTATATACACATTGAAAATCATTTGACAGTTTTGCACTGTCTTACAGGAGCAGAAACTTGGGAACGCTTGTGAAAGATATTTATGGAATTTTAAGGGGTAAGCATGCAAACTTTTTGTTGCTGATTGAATAGTTAACAACAATGACAATTTTATCCCTAAAATAAAAAAAAGAAAGGATTTTTGCTACATGGCAATCTATTGAATGAAAAAAGCCATGTTTATAGATAGAATCTAGCATTCATTAAGTACCTACAGAGGTACAGGATTTTCATTAACTTGTTTCATTTTCAGATTAATATTCTGATTAGAGATTAGGGAAGCAATGGTGGGAATGCTAGGTGATTTTGTACTGGAATCATGATTCACTGGTACAGCCTTCTCTAGCAGAAGTTTATTTTGGTGGCAATGATTCGTGTAAACCGCATCCCTACGGCCTGAGTCTGTATGTGCCTCTATCAGAGACAAGGACAACATGTGAGAAATCAGGCTTTTACATCAGGTTAAATTTGAACCCAATTTCAGTTTCAAATTGTATACTGAAGAGGTTAAATTTGGTGAGCCCAAGGTCAGATCAAAGGTTTGAATTAAATTGGTCCACAAGTTTAATTTGGGTTACAATAAGTAAACAAATTGGCCCAATTGCAGATCCAAATTGTATATTAATATTTATAACACTGGCACTGGCATATGCTGCTAATGCCGTTGAGAAATAAGTAAACAAAAAGAATACAAGACACAAGTTTAATTTGTCAAAATCTATTTGGTACACCTCTTTTTTACTCTATAATCAACATATATATAAATATCCGTTGCCTTTGTCCTAACTGATTACATTGCATACATAGATGACACGTGTAACTTCGCAGTCTAGCCGGTACCGGCAACACCGAGATCGGGTTTACCAATCATCTGCTCCAGCACCAAAGACAGGCCCACCCAAGCCAGCCGCATCCTTGATCTTATCCTCCAACTTATTGACCAGCAACCCCGGCTCATCCTTGTCAGACCTTATGGCCATCTTCGGTGGGTCTTCTGTGGCAGCACCTGGGTTGTGCTGCCTGTGCACCTGACATTGATCTCTTTTTTTTTTTTTAACTGCAAAACTGATACTGTTGGAAAATAGAAATAGCAAGTACTGAAACCTGAACTGAACTAGAGTGAGATTTGGTTTGCAGAAATCGAACGAAAGAAAGAGAAATGGGGAAAAGATTTATATGAAGAAGCTACTGGCTAAGGGATGAATTTGGGGGCAACCCGACACGTAAGATAGTTGACTGACACGTGTCAGGAAGATTTATATGAAGAAGCTTCTTGGGTTAGTCCCTAATATGAATTTGCTATTGATATGTGCTATTAGTGCCTAATATGAAGAAGATTTATATGAATTTGCTATTGACATTTTAGATCATTCTTGGATTAGTGCATAAAAGAAATTTGTTCCAAAAATTATAATAGATTATCACGTATGATATTTAATGATGGCTAAATTGGGAAAAGTACATTCATTTAAACTTTGGTACTCATGTTCCTTAATATCTTGGTCAATTTTGCTGTTTTTTTTAGTGGTGGTCCCTATGGTTTCTTGTCATGTGCAATTTTTTAAATTCAAATTTTATTTATTGCAATTGACGAGATCTTTTTCTCTTTTACTGATTCAGACTCAAGTAGTTCCTCAGGAAGTGGTTCAGATGCCAAAACCTCAACACTGCATGAAAACAAGGTACATTTTTTTTATTGTGATTGTATTTGTTAGGGCTACTAAGCATCGATCTACTCGATGATAAAAATTTTAGTGGTATATTATCTGATGGACATTTTTTCACACTTCAATCTGCAGGAAAAAGCTTCTGGGCCTGCTTCGGATCATGAAAAAAGTAATGTAACTTTGACTGTTTAATAGCTTACCAGTACAGACTGGTAACATAAAATTGCTCCGGGACTGTGCATTCTGGTGACCATTGGCGAAGAAACCAAAACAATTAAAACAAGGGAAATACCAATGACCAATTGTTTTAAATTGTTGTACCAGTAATAACTCAGTACTGTACTGTGCATCTTAGTTAAGTCTCTTCTCAACATGTCTAAATTTGTCTTTCCTTTGATATTGCAATGAGATGAGATGATAAAATTATTTACCTATTTTTGAAGTCCAAACAGACAATCCGAACCGCTTTATATGATACGGGTATCACAATTCGTCCAATGTTTCCAACATCACTGTGGATCCATATCTCTATTTTCAAAGTCAAAACAGACGATTCGAACTGCATTATATGATCTTCATATAAAATTGTAATTGATTGCCAACTTTTACATTTTTTAGAATTTTTTACTATTTTTTTAGATAGGTAGAAAATCACTTGATCTAAAGATTGTGGACCTTCCAATTGTAGTGATTTTTTAGCCATCTAAAAAGATAGTAAAGAAATGTTAAAAATGTAAAATTTGGCCTCGAAGTACATTTTCATATGAAAATCACATTGAGCGGTTCCAATCAATTATTTGATGTTTGAATATGGAGATGTGGATCCATAGTACGGACCGATGTGCACTATGCATAGTACCATTGCCTCCTAGAAAAATAGCCTGGTCCATATTCAGTTGAAAAGGACATGGCAACAAAAATTTTGCAATGCTCCAAATAAGTCTGGAAAAATAAATTAAATGAGTCAGAATTTATGGAATCGTTTATATTTGATTACTAACTTTGATTATTAATGACTAATGCATCTAGAAGGTTGCAAAAAAGGACCCTGAGAAGCTAAGGCGAGAAAGAGAAGAGCTAGAAAGGTTATAAAGAGAAGGTGGATTGTTGTCTTTTATGCCAAACAGTTCATTTAACTTTCAATAATTTTTGTTATTGATTATTAATTGCGATCTTTTGTTCTTTATTATTATTTTTATTTTTTGGCATTTTAACAGAAAAGGCAAGGCTCCAAGCAGAGGCAAAAGCAGCTGAGAAAGCAATGATTCGTGTAATCCACATCCCTACTAATATGTAAGTGCCTCTGTCGTAGTACTTCTCACTTGATTTATCTATTCTCAGTCTTCATTTTCTTTTGAAGAAATTTTTGTTCCTTATTTATAAGAGCGCCATACTGTTTTTGAACTAGGTGTCTGTTACCTGTCATTTGTTGCAGTATCCAGGTTATTGTACCAGACAGGGGCTGGTTCAAGTATTAATTGGAAACTTTGGAATACCTGGTTGGTGGTTTGCAGAATTTTAGCCCAAACTGAGACTTGACTGAATATCTAAAATTAGGAATTGTCGATAGTAAAATTGGACAAAATATTTGTTTGACAAAATGGTACCAGCATAATTATTTGACAAAATATTTTTTTGTAACTTTTACCCTACCTTTTGAACATAAAACAAGTTTTTTCCGAAAAAATCCATGTTTCAGATTCGATTCAGTCAAGTTTTACTGATTCATCTGGTTTCTATTTTATGATTGACTTACTGATTCTGCTTCCAATTCTAATTTTCATAGCAATGGCTGATAAGCGGCTTGGCTAATTTGCATGTTGATAATTGTTAAAATTATAGTGGCAGCAGAGGTATTGAAAGTGATATGTGGTGCTAAAATCCAAATCACAAGTATATAAAATGATGATCTCTAAGCGGCTCTTGAATTGAGAAATAATTAGTAAACAATAAAAAAAATGAGAATTTGTAAAATTTATTTGGTACATATCCTATTTACTCTATAATCAACATATATGATATATGCCTTGCCATTTTCCTAACTTATTAGTTACATCGCATACATATACATACATTAATATTTAATAACACTGGCACTGGCGTATGCTTCTAATGCCGTTGAGAAGCACGTCTTGTTGAGAAATAAGTAAAAAAAAATAATACAAGGCACAAGTTTAATTTGTCAAAATATATTTGGTAGTTGGTACACCTCTTTTTTACTCTATAATCAACATATATATAATTATCCATTGCCTTCTTCCTAACTGATTACATTGCATACATAGATGACACGTGTAACTCTGCAGTCTAGCTGGTACTGGCAACACCGAGATCGGGTTTATCATCATCTGCTCCAGCACCAAAGACAGGCCCACCCAAGCCAGCCGCATCCTTGATCTTATCCTCCAACTTGTTGACCGGCACCCCCGGCTCGTCCTTGTCAGAACCCGGTGCAGTGTGCTAGGTAGTGGCCATGAAAGACCCCTTGATTGTGCTCCTTGTTCACCTGACATTGATTTCTTTTTTTTAACTGCAAAACTGATACTGTTGGAAAATAGAAATAGTAAGTACTGAAACCTGAACTGAACTAGAGTGAGATTTGGTTTGTAGAAATCGAGCGAAAGAAAGAGAAATGGGGAAAAGATTTATGTGAAGAAGCTACTAGCTAAGGGATGAATTTGGGGCAACCCGACAGGTTGGAGAGTTGACTGACACGTGTCAGGAAGATTTATATGAAGAAGCTTCTTGGGTTAGTCCCTAATATGAATTTGCTATTGACATTTGCTATTAGTCCCTAATATGGAGAAGATTTATATGAATTTGTTACTGACATTTTAGATCCTTCTTGGGTTAGTCCCTAAAAGAAATTTGTTCCATAATAGATTATCACGTATGATATTTAATGATGGCTAAATTTGGAAAAGTACATTCATTTAAACTTTGGCACTCATGTTCCTTAATATCTTAGTTAATATTGCTGTTTTTTTACTGCTGGTCCCTACGGTTTCTTGCCATGTACAATTTTTTAAATTCAAATTGTATCTATTTCTCTTTTACAGATTCAGACTCAGGTAGTTCCTCAGGAAGTGGTTCAGATGCCAAAGCGTCAACCCTGCATGGAAACAAAGTACATTTTTTTTATTGTGATTGTATTTGTTAGGACTACTAAGCATCTACTCGATTATAAAAATTATTTTACTGGTATATTATCTGATGGACATTTTTTCACACTTCAATCTGCAGGAAAAAGCTTCTGGGCCTGCTTCGGGTCGTGAAAAAAATAACGTAACTTCGACTGTTTTATAGCTTACCAATACAGACTGGTAACATAAAATTGCTCCAGGATTGTCCTTTCCGGTGACCATTGGCAAAGAAACCAAAACAATTACAACAAGGGAAATACCAATGACCAATTGTTTTGTTGTACCAATAATAACTCAGTACTGTACTGCGCATCTTAGTTAGTCTCTTCTCAACATGTCTAAATTTGTCTTGCCTTTCATATTGCAATGAGATGATAGTATTATTTACCTAATAACCATTTGTTCTTGTATGCCAGAATCATCTAACGGGTCGAAGCAATCAGATGCGAATGACCTATTAAACCTAGCCAATCCTACTGACATGGATGCTCAAATGGACTACAACAAAACGGAGCTTCAGCGACCGGCATCAGTGACCAGTTAAGACGCCGGTCGCTGAAGACCCCAAAAAAGAATTTAAAAAAATAAAAATGAAGTGCTTCAGTGACGAACCCTCCAGCGACCGGCGCCCACAGCCTTCAGAGACCGATTGGCCCGGTCGCCTTCAGAAACTCTTTCTTCTCTCTCTCTCTGAGTCCCGCGCTTTAGGTTTAGCGAAAAAAAAACCGACACCGCCGCTGCCGCCCGATCCCCGGCCTCTTGACCCCGCTTCCACCCCGACCTCTCCTCTCTCTCTCTGTGTCTCTCTCTATCTAGATCTCTTGGCAATAGGAGAGGGGGTATAGGGGTTTTAGCAAGAAAGGATTTCTCCGCGGCTGGAGAAAGATGAACTCTTTCGAAAGCTTCTCTTCTATCAAGTACTATGTCTCTTCCTTTCTTACCTTTACAGCTGGTACGGGTCAAAACCGACCATGGTACAGTAGGATTGGATTGCTTGAACGGTTTTCTGTTTTTAGTTTTTATTTCTCTTAAATTAAGAGGAGAATACCTAGAAGTTTTTTCTTTGTTGATTCTAATTTTAGCAAGTGATGATGAAACCTTGATTTGATTCACCTGATGACATGTATTTGAGTGAAAATACTTGATTGTGAAATTGATATGGTATTTGCCTATTTCTAATCTGTATTTGATTCGGAACTTAAAATTGAGATATTTTCTTTGTTCTAACTTCTCCCAAGTTTAGTAGTTGATACCATAGTATTGCCCAAATTAAATTCCAATCTGAATAGATTCACAATTTTATTAAGTGATTGAAATGTGCTTTGAAAATTGGGTTAAATTGAAATGTGCTTTGATTAGTTAGGTTAATTGGTTTGATTAATTGATTGGTTAATTGATTAATTTATTTTATTAATTAGTTTGATTAGTTTGGTTAATTGGTTTATTTAGTTTGGTTAATTAGTTTGATCAATTGATTGGTTAATTGGTTTTAGGAGTTGTAGAAGTTAGTTTAATCTTGGGAAGAAAAAAGGAGAGGAGAAAGCTCGATCTTCAATAGAGTAATTGCTTTTAATCAGGCAAGTTTTCTCTTTTTCTTAATTCTATGCTGGTGAATTATGTTATTAATTGTGTACTACAATTCGTTAGTTATTAAGTTTAGTTTTGACCTCGTGTGTGTTTAATTTTATTTAGAACTAATCAAGGCAAGGCAACGCAAGGGAAGGGAAGCATCCTCTCTCTCTCTCTGGTACGTACGTTTAAATTCATAGTTTATGTAGATGCTGCTTGTATGGCTGTATACAAGTCATGTTGCATGGATGATGCAACACTTGATTTGATTTTGTATTTCTTCAATGACTTGCTTTAGAGAGTTCGTTATCAATTGATGATATCTGGAGGGTCTAAAGTATAAATCTGGATTTTTTGTTTGAGCCAAAATTTAGTGAGAATGCTAAAGTAATAGATCTGAGATGAATCTTGTCTGCCTAAATTGAATTTGTCACCCTTTCATTTTATTTCTTTTCTGTTTTCTTAGTTATTTTGTTTCCCAGTTAGAAGATTATGATTGTATCAGATATAGAAGAAAATAAGAAAAAAAGATAGTAAGTAATTATGTAGCCTTTATCTATATATTCCCTTCTACCTCCTCTGTAACAATTCATTCAGAAAAGAAACAAAAAAAGTGTGTGTGAGTGTGGAGGACGTAGGCACCAAGTTGGTGCCGAACCTCGTTAAATACTGTGTTCTTCTCTTCTTCTCTGTTTGTATGTATGATTGCTTATGTATGGACCGTATCCAGTGATACACGGTCCGTATAAGAATTCCGCAAGTTGATTTTTACAAGGAATACCGAGTTGCACTCCTGCGGGGCCGCTTTTCTGATATTATTTTGAAAGCTCGTGAAAAGAGTCTTGACCCAGGTTTTCAATTGTTGCCTTTCTATTGGTTGATGACAAATTTTGTAGGGCTTTAAAGTACTACGAGATGGGTTTGATGCATAGCGCACAGTGATCTATACTACGGAACCATGTCTCTATTTTCGAAGTCCAAACAGACCATCCGAACCGCTTAGTATTTAGGGTTTAGGGTTTAGGGTTTAGGGTTTCTGCTTGGAGCCTTGCTTTTTCTGTCAAATATTTCATTTTTATAATTTTTTACTATTTTTTTAGATAGGTAGAAAATCAGTTGATCTAAAGATTGTGGACCGTCCAATTGTAGTGATTTTTTATCCATCTAAAAATATAGTAAAGAAATCTTAGAAATATAAATTTGGCCTTGAAGTACATTTTCATATGAAGATCATGTTGAGCTGTTCCAATCGACTATTTGATGTTTGAAAATGGAGATGTGCATCCATAGTACGGACCGATGGGCACTATGCATAGTATCATAGCCTCCTAGAAAAATAGCCTTGTCCATATTCAATTGAAAAGGACAAGGCAACAAAAATTTTGCAATGCTCCAAAGAAGTTTGAAAAAAAAAATTAAATGAGTCAGAATTTATGGAATCGTTTATATTTGGTTACTAACTTTGATTAATGACTAATGCATCTAGAAGGTTGCAAAAAAGAACCCTGAGAAGCTAAGGCGAGAAAGAAAAGAGCTAGAAAGGCTATAAAGAGAAGGTGGGTTGTTGTCTTCTATGCCAAACAGTTCATTGAACTTATCAATAATTTTTGTTACTGATTATTAATTGCGATCTTTTGTTCTTTATTATTATTTGTATTTTTTGGCATTTAAACAGAAAAAGCAAGGCTCCAAGCAGAGGCAAAAGCAGCTGAGGAAGCAAGGAAGCGGGCTGAAGCTCCAAGAAGGTGGGTTGGTGGCAATGATTCGTGTAAACCGCATCCCTACTTGTTTGTTACCTGTCATTTGTTGCAGTATCCTAGTTATTGTACCAGTCAAGGGCTGGTTGGGATCAGTATTAGTTGTAAACCTGGTTGATGGTTTGCAGAATTTTAGTCCAAACTGAGACTTGACTGAATATCCAAAATTAGGAATTGTCAATAGTAAAATTTGACAAAATATTTGTTTGACAAAATGGTACCAGCATTATTGTTTGACAATATTTTTTTGTAACTTTTTTCCTACCTTTTGAACATAAAACAAGTTTATGATGAACTTACTGATTCCATTCCGATTCCAATTTTCATAGCAATGGCTGATACATACTCCATGTAAATTCACAAACACTTGCCCTAAGGTTTATAAAACTAAACAACTTGGCTAATTTGCATGTTGATAATTGTTAAAATCCAAATCACAAGTATATAAATTGATGTTCTCTAAGCGGCTCTTGAATTGAGAAAAAATTAGTAAACAATAAAAAAAATGAGAATTTGATAAATTTATTTGGTACACATCCTATTTACTCTATAATCAACATATATGATATATGCATTGCCATTTTCCTAACTTATCAGTTACATCGCATACATATACATAGATGACACGTGTAACTTTGCAGTCTAGCCGGTACCAGCAACACCGAGATCGGGTTTACCGTCATCTTCTCCGGCGCCGAAGACGGGCCGACCCAAGCCAGCCTCATCCTTGACCTTATCCTCCAACTTATTGACCGACACCCCAGGCTCGTCCTTGTCAGACCTTATGGCAATCCTCGGTGGATCTTCTGTGGCAGCACTGGGCACAGTGTGGTAGGTGGTGGCGGTGAAAGACCCCTTTGGTTGTGCTCCTTGCGTGCTTGACATTAATATTTTTTTCTTTTTGTTATTGGAAAACTGATCCTGATGGAAAAATAGGAAGCAGAGTGTATTGAAGTAGAGTGAGATTTGGTTTGTAGAAATGGAACGAAAGAAAGAGATTGGGGAAAAGATTTAGATGAAGAAGCGTAGGAGAGTTGACTGAGACGTGATTTAAGGATCGAGGAACGCGTGTAATTGTAATTGCATAGCCCTCTGTCTGGGCCTTGTCGCTTGGGCCTAAAACATAAAATGCTTTTTGGGCCTCTAGCTGTTGGTCGGTACATAAAATGTTTCATCTGATGAATCCCATCCCATATAAAATATTAAAAGGACAGTATTGCACACGTCATATCATGCTTTTTCAGAGTTTAGGGGATAGCGTAAGCATTAATGAGAGCGAATCCGGTGCTTCCAGAGTTTAGGGGATTTTTTTGTCCAGCTCTTTTTTTCTTTTAATATCCTTTCACATGCGCCTGTAGCCTTTTTAGCCCATCTCTCACTACGAGTGCAGGATCATTGTTGTACCTTTTGTATGTGAGAGAGACAAGAGGGGATGATCTGTAAAAAGAGACACCAAGTCACCAACAATCACTAGTACAAAAAACCCCTTCACCGACCCTCAATCACCGACTGTTTTAATATGTAACAGTCGGTGTAGAGACTGCTGGTAAAATCGTAAATAAGAACAATCTCAACACCGACTGTTCTCTTACAAAAAACCGTCAGTAAACTAACACCGACTGTTTTTAAAAAAAAACAGTCGGTGTTGCTCATACCCTACACCGACTGTTGTTTAAAAAAACAGTCGGTGTTGAGCAGTCACCAACACCGACTGTTTTTTTTAAAAACAGTCGGTGTTGAGCAATTACCAACACCGACTGTTTTTCTAAAAAACAGTCGGTGTTGGTGATACCTACACCGACTGTTTTTTAGAAAAACAGTCGGCGTTGAGCAAATTTAGTTCCCAGTTTATAACTTATCAGCCGCGAAATATTCATTTCCCTCTTCTTTGCCGAAAACCCTCTCAAAAAAAGTTGAGTTTCTCTCTTTCGATCTGCCTCGCGATCTCCCAAACACCCCGCACCAGCACCCGAGCACCCGAGCACCGCTGCGATCGCCTTGCTGCCTCGCCCCGCACCAGCACCCGAGCACCGCTGGAGCGCCCTCACCAGCACCAGCACCCGAACCCTAGCTTCATCTCTCTCTCTCTCTCAAACCCTCCTCTCTCTTTTCGATTATGGATTCTTTTGCGAGCTTCCTTGGAATAAGCAGCTGCTAGACCATTGGCGAATGGCGAGAGAGCCGATCCAACGGTGATCTATTCTTTAATATCATTTTTATCTCTTATTTCGAATCGATGCTAAGTAGCGATAAATGCATGGTGAGCGTAGGAGGCATGCACGGATTTAATATCTTCTTTGTATTTTTGGGATGAAATTAATCTATTTCAGCTTGGTGTCACAATTTGCTTCTGATTTTGATTTTTAATTGAGCTTCCAAACTAATGAGGGAAACCAATGCTGTACCAGTACTAACAATTAAGGAGAACCAATGCTGAACCAATAGTAAGGCTAATTGGCCTTTGATTGATTTTACTATTTCATTTCCTAGGTTCTTTTCATGGAAAAATTGCTCTATCAATATATTTACCCCTTGATTAAGCCACGGATCCCTATTCAACGCAAACGAACTGAACACACTCCAAGGAGTTGTTTTGCCACAAAGAAATGATAATTTGAAACAAATTTTCCTTGAAAATGGGGAATCTTTTTTTATTTCCATGTTTTGGGTAAGGGAGATTGTTCTTTTTGCAGAGTTATTAGCGTAACAAAAAGAGTTTCTAGTATTAAAATGATGATTTTTTTCTCCAGGTTATAAACTCCTGAAGATTGTTACTTTACCCAACTAGTATTTACATACTAGACATCATCTTTTAATACCTCTTTTACTCAACCATGAAGGTTTTGGGCCTTCTAAAACGTGTACATGGTACCATTACCGTACCAGTAACACCTGCTTCTTTCTCACTGTCCCATTACGTGGTACATGGGCCTGAAAGAGGCCAAAGAGCTGGTTGAAAAGGTACCGATAGTGGTTAAACAAGGGGTCACAAAAGAGGAGGCCACGGAGATTATGGCGAAGATTAAGGCAGCTGGGGGTGTTGCTGTCATGGAATAAGGTCATTTATTAATTTTTTTATCCCCTTTTGTTAGTTAATTTAGATGCTCAAAATGTCTTAATAAGAAATGTCTTGTGTTCCCCTTTTTTTGGTCCATATTAACCCCTTGGTTCCATATAATTAACAGTGTTTAGATCTGAAGTTGTAATAAGCCAGTTAAAACTCTGGAATTTTTGAATCTGTAGTGTTGTTAATTACTCTGTTCATGTATCATGAGAAATACCATGTAGATTTCAGATCATGTTTTGTTTTACCAGTGTATAAATTACTGTTTCCCTCCCTCTGATTTGGCGGATTTACGCAACTTGTTTAATTTTTTTCCATTCAGAAAGATTGAGCAAAAATTACATAATTGAGTAAATATGTGAAATGTGTATATGAAGGATGGATAAAGATAATTGGACAAGCTTTCATCATTTCCTCCATTATATACAAGAATTAAACATGATTCAACTATGAAATGCTTCTCATTTCAAATATAGAACAAAATTCTCTTGCTTTACAATTCGTGTGTACTCGATCTTATATATTTACCTCCATCAATTATAATTTCTTTTGAATTTGTTACTTTGGTACTTTGCTAGTTGTATTATTATCTGTATTTCAGGTAAAACTAATCATGTGCCATATCGTGACTCGAAGCTTACCCGCTTTCTTCAAGATGCACTGGTTAGAGAAGCCTCTTTTTGTTTCAAAAATGTCCTGATGATTTAGAAATGTCTTAATGGGAAAGGAGCTCATTAGATTCAGGGGCAAAATTGTCAATATATAATAGTAGATGTCTTTTAATATATTTACTGAAGGCAATATGATGTTATTTACAAATATCTCAAGAAAGTTTGTTCTTAATTACAAACATTAGCAATATTGAGTGTTGTTTGCAAATACTAGAAAATATGAGGTTTCATCTGCAAATAACTCTTCCTCAATTTCAAAGATGCAAAGGTCATTCGCTGCTGATGATGAGAGTACCAGCTCAAAGCAAACCACCTCAGATAGCATCTTTCAACAGGATTCCTATGATAGAATTGTCAGTAAGGTATGCATTTGGAATGAGTTTTTTCTCTTTCTTCCCTTGCAAACTGCACCAATTATCTCACTGCATTGGGCAAAAACATTGAAGCTTTATCCTACTTGCAGCTAACAACAATATTATTTTGTGTTATTTATTTGGAAGTGACAAGAATCATTAGAACATGTGACGGAAGACTTTATTATTTTCTTGTTATGTGCTACAGCTCTCCCCTTACACCTGATGACCCTCTTTTTGAGATTTTTTTTTTTTTTCCTTTTACTCTGGATGAACCACTTTGAAAGCAATTTGGTTGGTTAAACATGAAAGTCAAAAATCATTTTTCTCACTTTATATAACTTAATATTTGGTTTCAACAGTTGGGTATATTTGTTAATACCCAAAAGATATGGTTGCTTGTCAAAAATTTGAAAAGAGCATTGTCAGATGTTATATTCAAAGTACAACTATATAGGGTTTGGTCTGCAAATTCTTTGGAACTGGGATTTCAACTAATAAGTTTTTTTTGTTTAGTTGAAGGAAAATCTGAAAGAAGAGGATGTGGATCTCCTAGAGAAACTGTTTATTATGGAAGGGATCTTCTCACCTCCCCAAACAGAAGAAGGGATTGAGTTGGCAGTTCGTGATGTCAAAGAGCAATTGAAAATCTCAAAGAGCAACTGGATGAGGTAGAAATAATGGGCTTCTCAAGGAATGCATTTTTTTTTGTTTGTTTTATACAGCTTGTTTTAAATTCTTTAATTTTCTTTTAAATAATGGGCTTCTCAAGGAACACTATATCCTCTGTTGTTCTATAGTAATTTTGCACTAATATATGAATTTGAGTGGAAGAATATGAGAGCATTAAATGAGTCATTTGACTGGGCTATCCTTTGATTACTTTGCAAAATACAAGTCACTGAATTTTGGACGTCTACAGGTGCAAAAAAAAAAAAAAAAAAAAAAAAAAAAAATTCGGTGCTGGGCACCTATACCGACGGTTTTTTCAAAAAAACAGTCGGTGTTGGGCGCCTACACCGACTGTTATTCACCCGTCAGTAAAGATTTATCTATACCGTCGCCGCCATCACCGACGCCTCAATAACAGTCGGTAAAAGGGTTTTTTAACAGTCGGTGAAGGGATTTTTTGTACTAGTGAATGCACGTGTAAGGTTCCATGTCAGTGGTGACTTTTCCAAGGTCAAACAGTGATCATTCCGATTGTTAGCATACTTCATTCCAATGGTATTTAACTTGGATCCCTTTTCCCTTTGGACTAGTGGTGCAACATTGCACATTCAACTTTTTCCATATATTCGTTTAAAATTGGGAAGAACTTCACATTTATTGTCAGAAAAAATGATGACATATTACACAAAGTTGGAGGTGGTAAAATAAACAATAAAAATGAGGCTATGGTAATATATATGCATATTACACAACGGTCCGCGCTATGAACTTATATCTCTGCCTTCAAAGTTCCAATAATTGATTTAACCGTTTAGAACGATTTTATGTATGAAAATGTACTTGTAGGTCAGATTTTATATTTCCTAAAAAAAAAATACTATTTTTAATATAGATAGGAATTCACTTGATTTTAAAATTTCGACCATTCAAAAGAAGCAAAATTTTATCTATCTAAAAGTAAACAATTATAAAATTTATAAAATTTGATCTACAAGTAATTTTAATTAAAGTGCAAGTCGACTGATTAAATCTTAGAAATTGAGATATATAAATCACATCACATGTGGATCTGTAATATTACCATAGCTTCGCTCAAAAAAAGAGAAAAGTTTCTCTTGAAAGATGGAAATGTCTAATCATGAGATGCCAAATGAAGATTCTTTTTGTTACAGATTGTTTACAAAATTGGGAAAGTAATCTAGGCCCCCCTCTCAAGTACATGTATCCTCAACACGTTGCACCTAAGCATATTATTTTGTTTCCTCAAATACATCATAGTTTTAAACAGCCTGGTATCGTACAGCTAAAGTATCACTTTCTGTCACTACTAGAATTTCCGCTTTTTTCATGCGTAGCAATGTTATTTCCATGGTGAGGAAGGGCCCTTGGAAAAGAAATTGAGTTTTCTGACACACTCAACCATTTTCAAAGGGGGTCCCATGGAAATAGTAGCGCATGAAAATCCCTGATGTCTGCCTATGGAAATGTTACCTATCCGCCGTTGGAAATACTTTTGCATGACCCATGACCCGCCAAACCGACCGAATACTATATTTTATTGATGGCCCATGGAAATACCTCATGAGCTACCCTTGGAAATAAAATGGAAGTTGTGAGACCTATTATTTCCATGAGCGGCCCTTGAAAATGTTGTGGTTAGTTAGTTTATATTATATTATAGTGGAGGTTCATGGAAATAGTGGAGCACTGTGCTCATGAAAATATTTTATGGATTCAGTTTATATTATTTTAAAGTTGGACTTGTTATTTCCATGAGGCTACCGTTGGGAAAGTTAAGTTCCTAGAGACAGCAGCGTTTCTATTTATTGGACATGTCCCTTTGAATGTTCAACAAAATTAAATCACAGCAGCATACAAATATTCAATTGTGATATTTAAAATGAAGTATACAAATGAAGCATACAAATGAAAACATCTTTAAACATAAATTTGAGGTCTTTGCCAATTACAAGACATATTTAAGTTTAATTTAGATTCAAAAATTATGACAAACCAAGAAAAGAGAATAATATTTGAGGTCTTGTGTAGACACCTGTTACAAACCAAAAAAAAGATAACAAGGTTAGAGAAGGGATTTGACAAAAGTGAAGCATGCCGGATTAGTAAAATGTATAGAAATTTTAAATGAAAAACCTAACACATGTATGTTGATTTACCAATTAATTAATACTCTTCATCGGAATCATCGGAGCCTAAGCAATCTTCTTCACCGTCTTGCTCCATGTCATGCTCATTCTCACCCTCGCCTATGTTGTTTTCGTCCCACGCCAAACTTGACGGTTCATTTGATGTTGCCGGCGGAAGGTTCGTCGTATCGATCACTAGCTCGAACTCATCTTCTCGAAGGACCATACCATCCCAATCAATGTCTTGTCCAATTGTTGGTTCAATTGGATTATCCGGTCTTTCCTCTTGGTAAAATTCGATGTTTGTATCGTCGCCCTCGTCACGAAACCTTGACTTCAGACTTGTTTTCATTGCCACCCACCATGGGCGTCTTTCGGCCTTTTGCGATGCATAAGGTAGGTAGCATACTTGAGTTGCTTGAGCCGCTAATACGAACGGCTCGTAATTTGTAAGGCGAGAAGTATGCTTAACCTCAACAATACCATGTTTGCGGTCGACCCTTACACCATTTATTATGTCGAACCAATCACACCTAAAGAGAATTACATTGTGGGCATCATATTGTAGCTCAATGACATCTTGGAGAATTCCATAGTAGTCGATTTGTGTGTTGTTTGCATCCCACTCTCCTTAATGCAAACACCGCTACTTTAGTTGACATGTTTTGCCCATATTTTTGTGTGTGAAATCTATACCCATTGACTTCGCACCCTTCGTAGAAGTACGCTTCTTTGCTAGGCTTGATTCCTGCCATTCGTATGTAGTAATCGCCTTCATCCCGAGAATTTATTACCTTTTTACGTAACCAAGTTGCGAAACCCTCTTGACGAATTTTTGGCAGATTTAGTGGGCTTATGGCTACTCCAGAGTTGAGCATGCATGTATCAAACTCTCTGCATTTTAGAATATGGAAAAATATTAGATTGTGATAGGTTCTAGAATAGATAATTTTGAGATCATCAAAGTAAAATTTATAAGATTGTACCCCATGTACTTCTCACAGATCTCTGGACAATTGAGGATGACATAGGTGTGTGCAGCATCAAAATCTGTTTCAGAGAGAGGCCTTCGTCTTCTCCTGCCAATACAACGGGTCGGAGTATCGAATATCGAGAGTTGTCCCGCCGAACGATTACTTGTTTCAACTCCTTCTTGGCCAATGTTAGATTTTTCGGCAAAGTAGTGTGCGGAAAATGTACCGATTTCTTTGGCAATTGTGGCCTCTACAATTGAACCCTCAACCCGTGCCTTGTTTGTAACTCTCATCCTCTGTTCTTTGTTACGCCTGTAATTGCAACAATGGTTAAGTGTTAGTTGTTACAATAATTGTATGATGGTATAGAAATAGAAGACATAGTTAAGCTTAGTGTTCCTTCATGTAAAATAAAAATAAATTCCAAACCACAACGAACCTTTCGCATGGAAACATCCATCGGGACCCTACTAGGCCCCCCCATTCTTGCCTCGTATGCTACATGCAACGCAAGATGCTCATTGAATCGAAGAAACCAGGAGGAAATTTTTTTTCTGCCTTGCACATTGTGACAACAAAATCCTTTTCTAATATCGCAATGCGATTTGGATCAATTTCCTTGGCACAAATCTCTCTAAAGAAGGCTGAAATCTCACATAAAACCTCCCATACTGAATCCGGGACAAGTCTCGAAAAGCGACCGGGAGGAAGGCGCTCCATGAACACATGTAAATCATGACTTTTAAGTCCAATGAAGGTGCTAGTGGTTAGGTTAACCAACCTTGACCAATTGGATGCGTAGCCATCAGGAAACCTTACTACATCCTTGAGCCATGTTAAAACAATCTTCTTATCACCTGGAGAGAGTGCGAAGGGGGCATTTGGTTTTTTCATCTTTCCCGGGTTGTTGTCACCCGCCGAATTAGGTGTTGGGTGGGACGATCACAATAAAGAGCCAAATCTTTCCTTGCTTTTTCATTATCCTTGGTTTTGCCACTTATGCTTAAAAGCGTGGATAGCAAATTTTCGGATGAAATTCTTCTCCAAATGCATCATATCTAAATTGTGTTACAACATATTGTCTTTCCAATAGGGTAAACTCCAAAAGATACTTTTCTTTTGCCAATGGTGAGTTTCACCATAACCCGGAATCTGTTGTAATCCTCCCTCTTTACCCCATTTAATATCTGGGATCAAACTCACTATATCGAGCAGCTGCTCTCCCGTCAATCTCGGTGGTGGCGGATCATTCTCGACTCTACCTTTTTTGAAATTCTTCCTATCTCGACGGAATGGGTGATCCGGAGGTAGGAAGCACCTCGTACCATCGAACCAACTTGCTTTTCCACCAAACTGAAGTTGAAATGCCTTTGTCTTCTCCATGCAATAAAAACACCCCAACCGGCCTTTTGTACCCCAGCCACATAGCATCTCATAAGCCGGGTAATCACTCACCGTCCAAAGTAGTTGTGCATGCATCTTGAAATTCTCTTTCTTATACCCATCCCATGTCATTTCTCCATCTAACCACGAATGCTTCAATTCATCGATCAAAGGTTCGAGAAGAATGTCAATGTCCCGACCCGGATGCTTTGGTCCAGGGATGACTAGCGCGAGGAACATGCTATCTTCTTTCATTATCATCCCAGGTGGTAAGTTATACGGAAAAACAAATACCGGCCAACACGAATATGGGGCTGCACTCGAGTTGAATGGCATGAACCCATCCGTTGTGATTCCCAACCAAACATTTCTAAGCTCTTCTGCGAAGGCGGGATGTTTTCGAGCAAAATGCTTCCAAGCCTCGGCATCCGCCGGGTGCACCATCATCGGGGCTTTCTGACGCACACCTTCCTTGTGCCATCTCATATTCTTCGCAGATGTTGCGGTCATGTACATCCTTTGCAATCGTGGGGTGATAGGGAGATAACGAAGTTGCTTTTGTGGAATTGGTTTAGCCTTCTTATTAGTTCCGGATGGCTTATATCTTGAAATGCCACATACATCACACCGTGTCTTCTTCTTGTTCACCTCACTGTAATATAGCATACAAAAGTTAGGACATACATCTATTTTCTTAGCCTCCATGCCCAATCCATCAACCAATCGTCTAGCTTGGTACCAATTTTCCGGCATTTCTTCACCCGGCGGAAGCGTGCTTTTCATGAGTCCCAACATGTCATTAAAACATTTTGGCTCAATTGGTGTTTAGACTTCAAAGCTATGGCACGTGACACAGCCGACAATACAGTGTGTGCTTCGCATTTCATTTCACCCGTCGAGTTCAATTTCCATAGGGGTTGTTTTGACGCTTCCATCATGTCGAAGAATTTTTTTGCCGCACCGGCCGGTGCCTCCTCATTCCAATTGAATTGTTGACCAGCGGCATCCCTCACCATTTCACCCATTTGATCATTGGCATCGTTCGTGGTTGGTGGACTTAGAGGTTGGTTGATATCGAAATTCGGATGTGGCTCCCCGTGTTTGTACCAAACATCATATAAGCTGCAAAAACCATGTTGATAAAGATGTAGTTCGACGGTTTCCAAATCTTTGCTTTGTAGGTTGTCACATCTTTCACACGGACAGGGGATACATTGATTTCCATTAGTGTCGACACTCACAACCGATGGCTTAGATACAGCTGAAGCGATGAATTCGGTAACACCTGTAATAAAGCCGGGTTCAAGAGTTCCTCCCGTATTTGATCGACTGTTGTACATCCATCCCCTATCAGTGGCCATCTATTGAGCGATCTATACAAATTAAAGTTGAGTTAATAACCGAAGGCTTAAACATAGAGAGGACAGGAGCTGTTTTGAACAATTTCACAAGACAGTGGGTAACCAGCAGTAATACTTACATAAATTTGGCTCACCAGTAGCTCACTAGCAGCAAATTAAGAGCTCTAAAAGCCTGGTCCAAAGATTGAGAGTGGAGATAGAGTGAGAGTTACCTAGCTGAGACCACTGCCTTAAAATGTGAGAGGGAGACCACTGACTGAAAATAGCAACACACCTGCGAGACCAGTGGCTGAAAATGTGGAGATCTACAGTTCCCCTGTTGAGTCCCAGAACGGCGACAGACTTCTCACAGAAAGAGAGAAAGAGGTACAAACGGGAAACACGACAGTAGGTAGACTAGAAATGGGGCGAGACGTTGGGATTAATAGATAGTGATGGTATTTCTGACGGTATTCCCATGGAAATAGTGACATAAATTGTTTGAATACAATTTATATTTTTATTGCGTACCCAGTGTACGCTTAAATAGATGTAATTCTCCATCTAACCACAGTACCCATGTTTGATCCCACATAAAACCCATGTTGCAAACACAAAGATCTTTGAAATTGCCTATGTACCCAGTACAAATTAAAGTCACATCCTAAGTTAAATAAAACACATCCTACATCACATCCTACTTAATTAAATGGTTATAAACACAAACATAGCATCACATATAACCCTGCAGTTCCAACCATAGCATTTAAAACATAATTGATTACATCACATCCTAATTAATTAAATGGTTATTACAAATCAGTTTATTTAGACATCTCCCCCTCCAGAATTCCCCTTCGATGGTATAGTGTCATCCGCCCTTCCGCCGCTGTGGCCCGCAGCAGCGTTGCCCTCTGTTGACGAACCCTGTGAGGACAAAAACATTAATTAGAGTTATCGAAGAATACATATAACCCTTCGATGCTAATAGTTTATAACTTCATCATAGGAGATGTGCTTACTTTAAAAGGTGGTAATGGTAGGCCGTTTGCTGCGAAGAGCCTTGCAAAACATTCCCTTGAGTAGTCGTGGTTTTTTTGAACCTCCTCCATCTCAACTTTGTGCCGCTTCTCTTGGGCAACTATCTCCGCAGCAAACCGAGAACGTTCAGTTGCTAGTAAATCTGCCACCTCGTCCTTTGAGTATTTCCTCTTTGCATCACTAGCAGAGGTGGCAGTGCTCTTTGTTGGATTAGAAATGTCTGCCTCTAGTGTCTCCAAGACGCGGGTGGCCTTGCTGGTAATTGATTTTTTGCCAAATCCGAATAACCTCCCTCGGTCCACTCCTTCGACAGCTAGCTCCCATATTTCCTCATCTGTCTTTTGACCCGCGTAGTGTTGCTTAAGGTCGGAATAGGTTTTCTGTAATTTACAGCAAATAGTTGTCAATACCTCATTTAATTTAATTTAATTTAAAGGTGTCAATTCCTAATTTAATTTACCTGTGTTACAAGGAATAAGTTAATTTAAATATGTTACAACTATAAATAAGTTAATTTACCTGTGTTAAATATTTCACAAGCATCACTAACTATATCTCATGTTATTCGGAAGGGATTTCATTCCTGTAGTTGGTGTCAAGTCAGAATGATTATTCGGAAAATTTTGGATTTACATATGGCTCTACACAGCAAAGTTAAAGGTTTGACTTTGATAATTGAATTGCAATTTATGGCCTTTTAGAATGGATACCAAGCAACGTATTTTTGCAATGTTTATATTACTAAGGTAACCATCAAATTAATAGATTTGTTAAGTTCAAGATGCTCAATGGACTAGAATTTAAAGTGGAGGGATGAGGCACTCACCGCTGCCTTTTCCGCTCTCTCGGACACGTATTTCTTCCCTTCCTCCGTATCTAGCATGTGAGTTCGATCGAAAACCTCCCTCATTCCCACTGGTGTGCCCTTCTCCCTAGACTGCAAGTTCAAACAACCATGTAGATGATGTTATTAGAATTAAATCATTGTTAAGCACACTAATTCTTTTTATTGTAGTAAATCAATACCATGACTAGCTTGTGTCGATACATGCTCCTAGAACCAGTGACATGCCGGACCGGGTACCTCCTTTTGTTCTGTTATTACGGTTGGTCACCGATTGCTGGTCCCATTTGGTAGTGGACCAAATGTCACACAGCCCCTTCCAGGCTTCTACATTTTTGCACCATTTGGGAGGGATTTCTTTCCAAGCCATCTTATCCATCCCGTATTTCCTCGTATACCAAGCCCGTATTTCTGCCAACTCCCGACTGTAAGCTTCCGCTGCGATGTTCTCAAAAACATCGAGACAACGCCCGATGTCTTCACTGGCCCCCCACGAATACCTCTGCAGGAAATGTTTTAAAATTGACAACCTTGTCTTACTTGGAAAGAAGTTGTAAGACCTATACGGTCCCGGCATGTTCTCTAATGTCAGGATCCGGATCGTGGTTATAACCTTTGTGTCATCGGGCGAGGTTGCGAACACCCCGTCGCCGGCCACTTGGAGTTCTGGTCTGTCTTCCGGACGCATTGGATCACGAGGCTTGCCAAGACCCCGCGTTGCCCTCACGGCAGATTTACCCTTGTTTCGCTTTCTCTTTCCCTTGCCAGCAGCTGGCGCCTGTTCCAACTCTTGCCGTGTGCTGTAAAAGCTTCGAGACAACAGCGAAGGGGCCGACGGAGGCGACACCTCCTACTGCCATCGTCATCCAATAGCGACTGTTGCACAATCGACTGACCAGACTCACTTCCATCACCAACATGTGCATCTTTCGGAGCTGGTGTGTCTGTCTGGCCCGCATTCTCCCATGGATCCCACTCATTTGAAAACATGTTAATATCTTCCCACGAAGACCAGGACATTTCTTGTTCAGCTGAACGGGTGTTAGTCGAAGCCGGTGACATAGCAGGACCCGATGCCTCTGCACGAGTCGGTGACGAGTCAGGACCCGACTCCTCTGTACGAGTCGGTGACATAGAGGGACCCGACTCCTCTGCACGAGCCGGTGACATAGCAGGACCCGACTCCTCTGCAATAGTCGGTAACATAGCGGGACTCGACTCCTCTGCACGAGTCGGTGACATGGCAGGACCAAACTCCTCTGCACGAGTCGGTGACATAGCAGGACCCGACTCCTCTACACGACCCGATGCCTCTGCACGAGTCGGTGCCATAGCAGGACCTGACTCCTCTGCACGAGTCGGTGACATAGCAAGACCCGATGCCAAAGCACGAGTTTGTGACGAGTCACATCCCTGTACAATAGTGGCTGAATCCGGTGGCGTGGACTGGGCACCGACTCCCTCTGGAGATGGATGAGTATCTCCAGGTGGTTTGCCGGTTGTGATTTTCTTCTTAAATCCTGGTTTACCTGGTGGCCAAGATGGATTTGGGCCAAAAAATGTCTTCGTCCCACTGGATTTTGAGGATGTCTTGGCCTGCTCTGGTGTATGGCCCTGAGTCGGTGGCATTGTAAGGGACCCGGAAACACCGGGATTGAGCCTCGCAGATCTCCTAGGGTTTGGCATGGTGCTCAACTTGGCTTGTGATTTTTTCGCTGCACGTGCACGAGTCTCTGGCTGAATCTAGGGTTGCATCGGTGGTTGCGGGTTGTAAGACTCCTCTGGATGAATCGGTTGTCGCGGGTTGTGAGACTCCTCTAGCGGGGGACCAGCTGACATCGTACTCGTGGCGCTCGGATTGATTCTCGGGGATTTACGGCGAGGTACGACCATGAACTGAGAGGCATCATCGCCACTGGACATGTTTTATGTGCCAATGAACACCAATAAATCAAGAATTAATAAAAGAAAAGGGAAAGAATGTAGAGACATTTTTACAATTAAGAAACAATTCATTATACAGTAAATTCATTATATAGAGACATTTCTTTACAACTAAAATAAACTAACTTTTACAGCCTATAAAAACTTTAAGGTATGGTGATATGGCAGACATAATATATAAAGAGTCAATCTTAACAAAAATTACACAAGTGAAGCAAACATATATGAGATAATACTGAATTTAAATTAAACAATAACTATTAATTAATAGTGCAACAGCAATATTAAAAAGCTTTGAAAGATGGTACGTAGTGCAACAGCAATAAATTAAACAATACATCATAATTAACATCACTAAATCCCCGAGAATTCTAATCATATAATTCTAATCATAACTAACTATAACATCACTAAACATGACTGGGTATATGCATCTCTAGTTAATATTTCTAATCATATAATTCTATTAATTGCATGAGACATATGAGAGTATTAATTAGGAGCGTTGATTGTGTGGTGCATATACTAGTTACATTTGGACTTAAAAGTTAACTTTCATATACAACCAGTAAAGGAAGACAGAAACCAGCACAACAGCAACCAGCAACCCAGCACCGAAAACAACACGGCTGGCACCAGTAAATTCAGCACAGCCGCAAGAACAGGGGGCAGCATACACGGTCTTTAATATGTCATCCTCTCTTTAATGCCACTTCTTTTTTATTTTTTTATTTTTGTGTGTGGTCTTACTAACATTAATGGGCATACATCTCTCATGCAGATCCTTGAACAAAATTAATGGGCATATATATATCAACCCCCTTAAAAAGACTTAACATAACTCTACAAGCATTATTTATTAGCTCCAAAAAAGAAAACACACAAAAAGGGTTACATTTTTGCTCAAGGAAGTCGATTCCCTCCACTCAAATTAACAACAGGTGTGCAATTTAAAAGATTTATCTTAATTACGTTTGGAATTGGGGATATCGATCGGAGAAGAGACTTTTGTTGAAAACACCTAATTTGATGATCGATCGCAGCACTAAGGCTGGTTTTTTCTGAGATTATAAGTCTGGTTAATCTAATTTTATATTATTAGATTGGTTAATCTAATAAGAAAATTAGATTAACATAACCAATTTGGGTAAATATAATATCAAATTAGATGACATCACAGGGTTCAGAGACATCACAGGTTCAGAGACTTATAATCAAGAAAAAGCTTGGTTTTGTTGTTTTTAATTAGATATTAATTAGGCTGGTTTTGTTGTTTTTTCTGAGACTTATAATAGGAATGCAACAAAGAAAACAGGCACAGCCAAGCAACAAAAATACAACACAAGCACCTGATCAAAGGGGAAAAGTAGCAAAGGTGTTGTTGCACTAGATAACCAAGTCGTAAACCCGCAAGTCCCAAATTCATCTCTTAATTGAGTCGGGAAAATCAACAACCCGCACTCAATTGATCAAGCCCCAATTCATCGCAAAATTTCCCAATCAATCACATTCCAAGCAACAATAATCAAGAAAAAGGGAGTGTGCTTTGTAATTACCCGAAAGAGGCTCCAACGCAAAGAGGCAAGAAAAATGGCCGGCACCAAGGAATTGCCTCGCCTCACGGCCGTCAAAGTATTAGCGGCAAGCACCAAGATTGATAGCAAATTCCTAGAGACAGAAAGGATAGGGGATTTTAATTAGGCTGTTAAAAGTATTTTTTCACTATAATGGATTACAGCCTAATAAAGGATAATGGATTTCACAGAAACCCTTCTAAAAGTATTTTTTCAGTGAAACCCTTCTGAAATCTGCCACCACATCAAAGCATTTTTCACTAAATACACAAAACCCTTCTCAAAGCATTTTTCTAAGATTGATAGCAAAACCCTTCTTAAAGCATTTTTCACAGAAACCCTTCTAATAATATTTTTTCACTAAATGTTGAGAGGAACTTTAGTACTTACCCGTGGGTTGAGAGAGGAGAGGGGCGATCACCTCAATGTTGAGCGGAACCGCAACGGGGCGGCGATTGAGAGGCAAGGGTTGGCGACTGAGAGGAGAGGGGTTGGCGATTGAGCGGAGAGGAGTTGGCGATTGAGCGGAGAGGGGTTGTTGAGAGGAGAGGGGATGGCGATCGAGAGGGTTGGCGATTGAGAGGGTTGGCGATTGAACGGAGAGGGGCGGGTTGGCGATTGAGAGAGGAGAGGGGCGGGTTGGCGATTGAGAGGAGAAGGGCGCCTTGGGGGGAGGGAGAGGGTTTAGAAAGGGAAGGGTTTTTCAAAAATTCGGCTAAGTCCCGGGCTCACAACAGAGAGTATACATGGAACCCTTCTGTTTCGCATTTGAAGCGCACCTACCAAAATTTTTATCATCTACGGTAAAGTAATAAATCATGTGAAATCGGGGCCATAAGATTAGGGTGCGCACGATTATTAACAGATAGCATGTGTTCCAAGATGGTACGATGCAAACAGAAATATTGTCTTACCTCAGAGCAATATACCTTCAGAGCTGTAATGGACACATCCATTGTTAATCCTAACTCTTCATCGTCTATCAGATGTTCCACATCAGAGATTGATGAAATTAGAGAATTTTGTACAGAAAATAATAGGAATAAATTACCTAAAATACATTTCATACATTTTTACATACAATGTGATCAAATAATGTTTGAAATAGTCAATTTCATATAATTTCAACATTAATTACTTTTCAAAATTGAGCGAATAATTGAGGACCGTTCATTTTGACGTGCTCGATCAACGGTCGATCCGCAATGAAATTATACCAAATCAGGTTCTAAACGATCAAGGGCAAACATTGAACGTAACCAAACAAAAATTTCCAACTTTTTCATATGTCGAAGCATCGATCCATCGTGAAGAGTTTGTGGCCATACGATGAATGTATTTTACGTGAGCTTGATCGATGAGTAAATGAACATCAAATTTATTGAAATTTCAATATAATGATTATAATGTGTTATTCTTCAAATTTAACGGTTCCGATTGACCATCGGACTTTGTACACCCGTGGATCTTCATTATGTCACACTTCGAGAGTTCATGTGCTATGTTCAACATTGAGGCAATGAGCTAATGATGCAACAAACATGTTATGATACATATTTTTTTTTCCAAAATCAATTAATAATTCATAAACATGTCATTTCAATCATAACATGATTATTAGATCTAATATCATTTGCAAATTTAATATTTTCTTCTAATTAACTGTATACATTAATTCACTAGCATGTAATTTACTTAATAACCATTTTGACATTAACAACATTTGGTCATTCAAATAAGTTAAAATAAACAATTCTATAAAATATTATAATATCTTCAAAATTTAAAACTGTAACAATTTATCAGTTCTTATATCCATTTAATCATGGCACTGTAATTTAATTAACATCACTAATGTATGCAAATTGCAAAATCACAATTCTCTGATGTATACATATATCAGGCAGATTTATTAACAGAGCATAATTCAATGGAAGCAATTCTCATAATATAACATCACAAGAGTTCGAAACTGATAAAAAACTGCACAAAGAATAAACAGCTCTGTCCATTTGAACATCAATTTGATCATTTCATTTATTTTGTAAGGAATCAGCGCTCACCCTGCACAATTTTCGCCTGATGCAATGGTGGATGGTGCGTTAAAATATCTAAACCGTTTAATTGACATCCGCACGAATATTAAAGGGAAAGTGCGTATTTTGGCGGAGACTGGAATGGCTCTGATCACGATCAGACGGTCAGTCTCCGATTTAACCATCCCTGCCTATTACAATTCGAACAGGAAGATGCATGCTCCGAATTTTAGCCTTTTAGTTTTACACCAGCCGCTTCCGCCCCCCCAATCTCATCCAGAACCCTATGGCCGCCCGAATTTCCCCCGCATTTCAATCCAAATTTCGCCGACTGCTCCGAAATTTTTCGATGGCCGCCAAAATTTCCCCCTCATTTTCCCCGTTAGTTTCGCCATCCTCTAATATCCCCACTCTCTCTCAATCGCTCAGATCTAAAATGCACACTAATCGGAGGTACACCATCAGAGAAACATTGAAAAGCAAATCGGAGTTACAAACTCAGAGAAGGATTTGTGTAGAGAAAATGAGAGAAGTATATGCAAGAGGCGCTTCCTAACTTGATCGAATTCGAACTAAATTGGTAATTCTCCCTAAAATCCTTCAAATTTCCTTGATTTGCATTTATTTGAGAATGAGGCGACATTTCAGTCTAGGGTTTTGCATATACTTTTCTCCTTTTCTCTACACATCAACTGCATTCTCCTTTTCTCCTTTATACCCCTTCTGAAATTCTTTCTCTTCTATTCCACTTAAAGGCTTTTTGTGTCAGGGGCTGCAGCTTAAAAGAAGGTTTTAAGCTGAGTTGAAAGCATTTTTCAAAGAATCCATTTTAGTTCGAATTAGGGCTTAAAAGAAGGTCTGTTACAGTAATACTACACATATTAAGAGAATACTACACATATTTTGTGCCTTTGTGATCACTGTAACAAACTGGTATAGTATTTATGCACCTCAAACTGTAATTTTTGCTATGTCTTGTGAGTCACCCAATTCCCGCTGTGTCGATCTGAATAGACCAAACTGTACCACTCCAGAAAGCAAAATGTGGTACCCTCATGCCAAACTTGTAAAATGTAGGTTGGCAACACAGAAAATATGGTCTATGAAAAGCAAATTGCAGCCTTAAAAGTTAAAATGCTTTTAAGTTTACTTAATTTATTTTGAAATAAAAATGTAGGCAATGACTATCTAAACCCTGTTAAAGCCCAAAATTGTCTCCTAAGCCTGTATTTACAACGGAGGTAAAGATAATGACCAAGATAGGTAGATTAGCATGGCAGGCATTTGTTTTATAATTTTGACTATTTGTTGCCATATAGTTTACTTAGTGCATCACATAATTTAATGCACTCATTTTTATTTTCTTGTAACAGCATTTTGGATTTTACTGGTATACATTCAATTCTTCAAGTCAAGAAAATAATTTTCTTTGTCAGAGTTGCCGTATCTGACCATTGCAAATGGAATACCACCAGACACATCTGGTCTACGAAAATAATTTTCTTTGTCAGAGTTGCCGTATTTTGACTATTTTGTACATAATCTACATTTTAACTTTTAAGGCTGGTCTACGAAAAGCAAATTGCAAATTGCAACACAACACATCTGGTATACAAGAAATTAACTGAAAAAGTAATGAACCCTTTCGAAATGTAGGTTGGCAACACAGCACACATGGCCCCCAAAAATCTGGTCTACGAAGAGCAAATTGCAAAAAATACTCAAAGAGAAAGCAGAGTTCACAGGCAGTACCTGATGATGGTCAGTGCTCAAATGCTAGCCCAGACCGTGAACTTGCACCACCGGAACCCCCAAGGAAGAAGGGACGAGGTCCTGGAATTATCAGAAAATCGACGGATGTACTGGAAGACCGCCCAATAATCTGGCCCGTTGGGCCTCGCGAGTTCACATGCGACGACAATCCAAATCAGATAAGCGCAGCAATCACTAGGTAACATGTCCTTTCCCCTCAATTGCTTGGCTGTGCCTGTTTTCTTTTGAACACTCACATTGAACACTCACATCAATACCATTGTACAGTTCAATTTTAATCAGATTATGAGTTTGAGGAATTGAAATTTAGAAAAATTTCATCACTCCGATAAATCATATATCAAACCTGGTTTGATTTAGAAATTTATAAGTCACTCCATCATTGAAAAATAAAAAAAAGAGTAATAGTTCAGTTTTATCAACTTCTGATATGTAGCATATAAGCACCAATGTGATCAAATAATGTTTGCTGGTTCTGAAATGTAGCATAGAAAGTGCTAGAAATTTTCTGAAATAAGGGTTTATATGCTACCAATGTAGGTGCTTCCAATGTAGCATTATTTTATCAAAATTTCTAGACAACCAATTTCTAAACTAAGGGTTACCAAATAAGGGTATCAAAATTTGAAGCACAGAGTTTATATGCTACCAATTTCTAAAATAAGTTATATGCACAGAGTTTATCCTCTAAGGGTTACCCTTATTTTATGCACAGAGTTTATATGTTATCAAAATTTTGATACCCTTATTTCTAAAATTTCTATGCTACCAAATGAGGGTATCAAAATTGGTAGCATTATTGTATCAAAGTTTCCTCTCAGAAATGGTACTTCACTATGCTTATTCTATATACCCTTGTTCACTTGTTCACATGTTGCTATCAATAGGCTTGCCCTACAGAATATGCCGGGACCATTGAGAAGCTTCCTTGCCTTTGATGACGCCACAAAGAATAATATCGAGTTTCTCTTTTTGGTACCCTTTATTTTAATTATAGTATATCATGGATTCACAACCAGGAATTGATTGGATAAGTGATGAAAAGTTAATCATCTAAGCCTTTGAGGTCCCAAACTAGTCAACAGTAATTACTAGTCACTTTGAGGTCCCAAAACAAATTGATTGGATAATTTATGAAAATGTCCTTGAATAATTAAGGTCAATCTGAACAATTTATAAGTGAACTTCATCAAATACATTCAAGATCAGTTGTCATTATTTAAATTTTAGGGTCATGGACCACTATTAAGACAGTGCATATATATGTTTTGCAGAAGAAATTCAGGTACCGTGACGGGGAAGACACTGACCATTGTCGGGATGTTCTGGAGGCCATAGCGAGCAAAAGGTACAGCGAGGAGCTTCACGAGGCGAGGGATAGCTGCATCAAAAAATTTGGCAGAAACTTACAAGCATGGAAGGCCGCGATTCCGCATTGGTGCCTTGACCACCCCAACTGGCATGGCTTGTGTGATATGTTTTTCACCGAGGATTGGCAAGGGGTCAGTAGACGAAACCATGCTAACCGCACAACTTGCGGACGCACGTCACACCACGATGGGTCAGCAAGCTCACACCAGCACCATCGAATGCTGGTAAGCTGCATGAACACTTACGCTATTTACTTATTAGTACTTGTAATTTACAGATTAATCTGACCTTTACCACTGCTTGTTTATTCATTTTCTTGTGGAGACAAACTTGTGCAAGGGCAAAGAGCCTTCTAAAGTACAACTTTATGCACATATTCATTGTCGTAAAGTAAATGGCAAATCACCGGTTGTCGCCCAAATTGAAGCTGCCATGAAGGCTGTGTCTGGATAGGAGGAAAACAATGCCAACAGTGATGGCAACGGGCTAATGGATGCAAGTACCGAGGAAGTTTCCACACACATTCCGGATTTGGATATCAACACCTTAAAATTTTCCAACACAGAATCAGAGGCGGTTTATGTAAGTTGCATTACGTACATTACATTGTATTCATTTTTTTTACTTATGCGAGACTTGATTTTTGTTTGGAGAACAGGAGTACAGTTTAGATGGGTAAATAACTACTTTTTTAAGTGAATAAAGGAAAAAATGGGGATATTAATAATAGGGAAAATTTCTAGTATACCCATGCAAATTTTTGATATAGCCAATCTCCATGCAATAAAAACAACATAATATCCAAAATCGCCATAAAACTCAACATCCTTTCTTTTATCCCCATTCATTTAATTAATCTTTAATTTAATTATTTTAAAAACAAAATTGACAAACATACCCCACACTCTTTTCACATTCAGTAAGCAAAAAACTTTACATCCTACAATTTATCTAAGTGTTTCTAATTGATGAAGTTATGATGGGCATATATCTAAATTTCTCATATTTTAAATTTGGAACAAATCATAGCACAAGGTGAGAGACATGATGGCTGATCAGGCCAATGCTGACCTTGACGAGAGCGCCATGTTTCTCTCAGCTGTGGGCGGATCAAGCCACGGTAGGGTCCGAGGATTGGGAAGCATGCTTCAAAAAAGGGGCAAACAACAACCACCCAAGCCAGGACCAGCCACACAGCATCTTCTATTTATGGTGTGACAAACAATGGAGTGCAGACAATGTTCTCTCGCGCAGACGTAGCAGTGCTCTTAGCTGACCGTGACCGTCGTCATGAGGAGGAGAAGGCCGAGAGGGACAGAAAAATGGCAACTTTTGACTTGTACTTGAACCAATTATTCTCAATTTGTGGTGCTCAAAAACCTACTTTGCAGGTACGTAATTCCAATTTGTGTAGAACCTTTTATTACATAACTCCCGCTGTGTCGATCTGAATATCGTATACCTGGCCATCACTAAGTTTCAGGTTGTTTATCTTTGGGTATAAAGGAGAAAAGGAGAAGGGGTGTAAGGACGTGATTTATATTATTCCAATTGAATTAGGTTTATGTTTAGGAAATTCCAACATATACGATAATTGACAAAATATTGTTGTATCTGTTATTGTAACCAAACCCTCTTTATTTGTTGCTTGATTGAGTGATTGCTTGTGCTAGTGCTCTGTGTTGGCTGTGTGATCGATGGGTGCTAATGGTACTGGCTTCGAATCGGTTGTGTTCTTACCAGCCCTTGAACTGACAGGTGCCAAAATGTAAAATAAAGGATTAAGCGCAGAACAGGAGCATTTCTGCAATAAATTGTAGTTCTTTATTTGATCCTGTTGTGGTTGTCTCAGGAGTTTAGATAATAGAGGTACACTAACAATACACATTGTGCATTGTTAAACTTAGGCTCAAGCAAACGGTTCTGGAACTGAGCAAGGTGTGGGGAATTTGCCTACTTTTCAGGTACAACTATTGACTTGTGAACTGAATGATTTAAATTACATAAATCTGACCAAATATTGGGATATATGAATTATAACATTGTGATTTTTGTATTTTATTGTAGGGTCAAGGGCCTCCCTTTCAACACTCTAAAGATGGAGCTTCAGATATGAATATGCCCATCTCCCATGTAAGTGGTTATAGAATGTTTTTTTCCCTGCATTTAAATCATTACCAAAACAACCACCCAAATGAAGGGTTCATATTCCTACTGGTACAAGTATGTCAAGTTAATATTGGTACCTTTTAAGATTTAAATATAAAAGGTGAAGTATAATCACATTCAACTTTAAAATTAACTTCTAACAAAAACCCATTTAACAACCACCCAGTGCAATCACAAGAAATAATTGTATGGTGTAAAATTTGATGAAATCCTTTATTTTTAAGATAAATTAGATATTCCGATGCTTAAATTGCTAAATTTATTATTTTGAGGGTGTACATGCAAAAACCCTCATAAATATAACATGTTGTCTCTCTTTATGTGGTATACATAGGGTCTTCCTTTTCCTATGCAACCAAGTCAGGGAGGGGCTTTCCAAGCACTCTTGAATCAAGCTCCACTTGGAAATGAGGCAATTGCAGGGGAGGACGGATGGTGGGACAATCTACCTTCAACATGAACCTGACCTTTTAGTGTAGGAAAGTGCACATTTTTGTGAATTTACAAGCTCTAACATATCAGCAAACTAGGTGGTAACTTAATTATGTGAATTTTTGTTAACTCATAGTGGGTATATTTTGGGTGTATTAGCAATGTGCAATTACACAGGGATAGTGTATTAATGGGGTTTTCACATTTTGTTGGTACAATGTATGTTGATTATGCTATGTTAATGATTTATGCCTATTAAATGCTCGTATGTTGTATTTTCTATCTATTTGTAAGATGAATTTATGTTTATCAGTTTCAATGAGAAGTGGAGATTGTAATGGACTACTGGGTCGGTACTGGGACGGTACAGGGAGGATTGTTCATATGTGGGCATTCTGGTACCAAAAAAAGGAGGTCAGTATTTCCGTGGATATATCCAAGGAAATAATAGCGCCCAGATCTGACCAGGTGGGCCCACTTTCACTGGCCATGGAAATGCTGGAGTGGGTCCCACGTAAACTGCCTTTGGAAATACTCAAGTGGGTCCCACGTAGATTGCCATGGAAATACTCGGGCGTCTTCCTTGGAAATACAGGTGGGACCCACGCTCCCTCCCCTTGGAAATACTCGGTGGGTTCCTCGTTTGATCCCCTTGGAAATACTCGGTGGGTCCCTCGTTTGATCCCCTTGGAAAAACTAAGGTGGGCCCCACCGATGCTCCCCTTGGAAATAATTCAGACGGTGGCCAAGTTCGAAAGTTTTTCCATGCGCCCTTTTTCCATGAGCAAGCTCATGGAAAACGTCAGAATCAGGTATTTCCAACGGCCCCGTTGGAAATACTGACTATTTCCAACGAGGGTATTTGCGACGGGAGTTTTTTCATGGGCAGCGCATGGAAAAAGCCATTTTTGGGCTTTTTTCATGCGGAAGCCCATGGAAAAAGCCATTTTCCTCCCCATGGAAAATGCGAAAATTCTAGTAGTGCATGTTGTATTCTCGTCTTATACAGTTTTATGCGCAACTTGTTTGGGGAGATACCACATATAAGGCACGTGAGATGGGTCGACTACTACGTTTAGCACGTATCGTGTTGCGTCACGTGAAAAGAGTTGGAGAAAAGAGAGTAATAGAAATTCTTAGATATTTGGTCTAGTGGTAAAGGCACGTTTTCTATGAGTTCGAAATTCCGATGAGAATAATCTTTAATTTGTTGTAATAATATGATTATGAATTTGGAAGGCATAGACCTCCATTTCTTTCTAAAATATAAATTATTAGATTGACAAAATTGAACGAAAGAAGAAAATATACGAATTTCCGTACAAGAGCATTTTCTTTTACCACTAGACTAATATATTATACTTGTATAATTGATACATGTCAAAATGACACAACCTCCCTTTAAAACTCTCCAAATTTATATTTGGAGGAATAAATTATTGATATTTTTTTTAATTATATTTAATGCAATCCTTCTAAAGACATTGCTCAATAACCTCTGTCACAATTAGCATTTCTAACTAGCTTACAAAATTTGACAATATCTTCCCAAAAAAAGAAAAAAAAAGTGTGTTTTCCTTATTATCAACAACACTAAACATTATTTCATTGTACAAGGATCATGCAACTTAATTATCTCATAAACTAATATCCCAATAGAAATCGTTAAACGCTAACCAACATTTACAGTCTTTATCCCGAAACAATGGAGAGGTTAAAAATCATTTTTTTTTTCTCTTTAATCCTTCGATCATATAAGTTTTTGTGCGTGCATATCTTGTAATTTGTCATTGCTTTGGGACGCGTATATCGTGTCCCCCCCTAATTTTTTAATTTTATTATAACATTTTAAGTATGTTCTAACTGAATGGAAGGTGACGGTGATTTGATAATTTCATTTTTTTTTTTTCCTTTGGCTTTGAAAGGAGATTTATTTGCTTCTTTTTTTGGATATTCGCTTCGGAAAGAGAATGGAAGCATTGGTTTTAGGAGGCACGCCATATAAACCAACACTGGTTTTAAGGTTAATTAATATTTTATCATGATGAGTTTACCTGTGCATTTTATATATCGTCAGGGGGGGGGAGGGAATTAAACAAAGCTAAATTTATCATTATTTTTTTTTACTGAAAATTTTAAAAAATATTTGCATAAAAAAAAGTAAGAACATCATTTGAGGTTAGACTCTCTCGCTCTTATACACCTTCTCTTTTCACTCTTATTTATTCTATTTTATTTCGTTTTATCTTTGTTATTTCGTATTTTATAGAGCGCGTTATTCTTAGATTTTTTACCATAATTACTGTTTTACTCACTTTTTATATTGATCTTTTTAGATATTTAGTATGACCTTTGTTGCTTTATTAGTTTATTACCATATTGAATCTTTTTGATATCGTATGCGGTCATGTAGGTAGTTCATTTTCGGAGGTCCTTTTATGAGTATTTTTTAATAATGCTTAATTTTACTAATTTATTATTACATTATTATGTAGATTAGTATTGATTTTAGACCTATTTTATTTATTATTTTATTAATACATTGTACTATTTTTAGACGTATGCCATCATATACTCTTTTATCTATTACCTTGTTATTTATATGATATTAACCCCTTCAGAAGGTACAATCAAAAAAGAGTTGAAATAATAGTTCTTAAAAGTAAGTCAATATTACACCATACAAAATGCTATTAGCTATGTCCTTCTTACTCCATACAAAATGTTGCTAACTATGTCTTATCTTATCTTAAATGTTATATAATACGTAGTATCCCCAACCTACATACTAGAAATGTTATATATTATGTTGTATCCCCAACCTACATACTAAAAATGTTATATAATATGTAGTATCCCCAACCTACACACTAATAATACCATACACTTAATGTCTCCAACCTACACACTACTCATCATAGATCCAAGACCAGATACAAAAGCAACTACCTGGGTTATCAGTTTTTTATTTTGTTTCTTTTGAGTGAAAGGAACAGTTTTTTTTTTTTTTTTTTCTGCTGAAATTAAATTTCAAACTTGAATCAATATAATGGAAAGCAAAGCCTAAGCACAATTCTAATTGAAGGTATTATTTTTCTTATAATATTTCTATAATTGGTACTATGAACTACGAAGTAATTAATGTAATTCTAGAGAAAATACATGAAAACCTTTGGCTTGCTACTGCCCACAGTATCATTGTTTTATTAAGGCAAAAAATAAGAATAGAAAATTAAATTAAGGCACAAGAACTCCTACAGTGTTTCTCTTGACACAGAAATTATCTTTAATTATGAAACTTTTTTAATTCCAACTCCACTCCAACAACCAAGACCAATATCATCAGAGGCATGATGAAAAATTTAAATTTAGAGGATTGAAACATAAAATGCATAATATGTGGTAGCGGAACTTAAAATCCAAGTCTCCACGACCACTAAATAAAATTTTAACCACTGAGCTATAAGCACACAGTTAATATTTTATGAGGAGACTAAACAAACAATATAAAAACTATTAAATATACATAATTAAATTATTAAATTTCAATACACATAATTAATAAATTTAAAATTATAGGGATGACTAAACATTCTTGTCAAACATAATTTCTCCACAGAGAAAAATTGCCTCCTCAAGCAATTACATTCCTCCCTAAATCTACTGGCAAACTATGAATGTTATCAATGGCAATGTAGGCCACAAATCGGTACCGGTTTGCGGTTCCTGAGACAACATGAGGTTTCCATTGTTTGGATCTATGAATCTGCTCAAGGGACAGAGACAGTGCAATCTAGGGATGATTTAAGGCTACTTGAATTGTTTATTACATCAAAAATGGCAATAATGCATGCATGGGTGCACTAGTTTAGGATCTTGCTTTAACTTATCTATGGGACCACACAATTTAAATTAAATTGTTCAAAAACCCAAATGGTAATAGCGCATACCTTATCTCCAGTTTGTTTTAGAATGGATACCTCCTTTACAGTTCTTGAATGCCAGATCACTGTTTGTTTTGCTTTATTTAATATAAACTCGAGAAGGTTTTTTGCATTTTATATTCAATGAAATGTATCTTAATCAAAATTGGATTATTATATCTTACAAATTTGTTACATATATGTACCAGAATATATCGTGCACTTGCATAGTTGAATTAAATTTTCAAAAAGTACCTTAACTTCACAGTATATCATAAATTTGCATTTTAAGTAAAAATCATTTTTATTACAATTAATTAAAATATTGTTTTCCTGTGAGAAGTCGTACACTCGTAGGTTTAAAATTTAATATTTGCACTTGAGACGCCTTTAAAGGTTTGACAATTAATTAATGTTTAATAAGTATAAATACAATCACTACAATAATTGATCATATTCGAGCTTTTTAAAATTTATTTTTTAATTAACATGACTATTGTTATTCTGTTATAAATTCTCTCAGTTAAAAGGGATAACAAAATTTTCTTATGTATATCAAATTTATTTATTATTTAATTACTTAATTTCTTACCCCTCTTTTTCCTTCTATTACGAAAAAGGAAAAAAAAATGAATTATAATTAGTGGATTATTTTTTTTTCAATTTTTTAAAGTTCGATTTAATTACCTAGACCACATTACTTAACTTATTGTCACTACTAAATTGTTATTTATTAAAACTTTTAAATAAAGATTAATTTTAGTATTTTATTTTCATATTAAGTTGTGAACAACCATATTATATTGTGTTATACAAATTGTTATTTTTTTAAAATATTTTTAAAATATATATAATATTTGATCAGTTAGCTCCTCATCTGAAACATTCATTTGCACGGCGTGAACTATTTTTGCGACAAAACGGAGAGGAAGCATAGACTTCCGAATGGGCCCTGCTTTGCTCCTTTGAAAAGGGTCCGACTCTACTGCTATTCTAAGAAGAATACAGCGGATGCTCTTCAATTTTGTGACTATCTCTTCAAAAGAGGAGGAGAGAGAAAGAGGAGAGAGATAGAGAGGATAGCAGGAGAAGAGGAATCTCTTTGAAAACTGGTAAAGAATTAGAAAAAAAAAAAGGCGACCTCCAATCATGATCATTAATTAGTTAAAGAGATTAGTTAATTTAATGGGATCTAAATTAGTCTTTCGAGGCGGGATCCTTCGACTAACCAATGGCGTTGCGATATGCCATGGGAGACCGTGCTGGACCAGATGTTATCAGATCTTGGGGGCCCCTGCGGATCTTCTGTTGCATCAACTGACTTGTCATTGTACGAACGGGTCATTGGTTTGCAGGCTGCACACATATCGGAAAATAAAAGGATAGAAAAGGAAAATTAAAAAGATAAATGATGACGCTATTCACAAAAATAAAGGTAACACAGCGCCGCAGACCATAGTGACAAATAAAATATTTGGGTTCGTTTCGGTGATGTTAAAAATTCGTGATTCGGGTATAATTCGGAAATGATTCGGTACAACAAGGAAGGAAAAAAAAAACTCCAAAATAACAGTAAAAGAAAATTCAAAATTTTTTTCACGTTTTTCGCGTTTTTATCGCGAATAATTCGTCAACTCGTGTTTTATACGCGTTTTATTCGCGAATAAAACGTATTATACGTTTTTCTGAGTTTTATTCAGAGTTTAGGTTCGGTAACGTCGAAAAAACGAATAATACGCGAATTAAACGAGAATTTCTCGCGAGTCTTGTCACTATGCCGCAGACTACCATAGACTCTTAGATATGATTTTATAAGGAGAACTAGGGTGTTCTTAAGCTTAGGGGTAATTAATAAGCGAGCATGAGCGAGTTGGGTATGCTCATGCTCGGCTCATTAGATTAATAAGCGAATTGTTAATGAGCGAATTATCGAGTTGTTTAAATGAGAGTAAATTTAAAATAATTATGTGGGCCATGTAGCTGTACACTTCCAGTTGCATTGCTACTGGTAACCCCGCGATGGCAAATTCCACATAACACATAAATAATTAGAAAAAGGCACTCTGCACATTACAATTAACACTGATAATGCACAGCATAATTTTGATTCTTGAGGTCATACTTCTGAAACATTGTTTCACAGTTCTCAGATTATGTACATCTGGGATGGTATTTTATATTTCTAATAGCCTAATTATGCTTGTCTTGGTATCTCACCAATCGTACAGAGGAGCAATGTGATTAGATGTCGTACTTCTGGCTAGTGGTTTGACACTACCCATCAGGGGCTGTCCAAACCCGGTCCGCCCGTGCCCGGTGCCCGGGGTACCCGTACCCGTGCCCGGGTATACCCGGGTAAACAGGTACACAGGTACGGGTTTCAAACGGGCAGGTCACTTATTTTTGGAGAAAATCCGGGTGTACCCGTACCCGCCGTACCCGAACCCGAATACCCGTGTACCCGAACCAGCCCCGGGTGTACCCGCGCCCGTTTACCCGCTACCCTTACCCGTGTAGTGTAGCACTGTACCCGAACTCGAAAAAAAAAAACAGAAAACAAAACAGAAATTTTTGGCAGAAAAAAAAAAAAAAAAAAAAAACCGTCTACCCGAGAAGGGCACGGGTTTGAAACGGGCAGGGCAGACTTTTTAAAAAAAAAACCCGTCTACCCGTGCCCGTTGTGCCCGCTACCCGTCCCGGATTTTGCCCTACCCGGCCCGAGGTACCCGAGAGCAAATGCCTACTTCTGGCGCAGCTACCATGCTAATAGAGCATCTAGGATCCCTGCATGAAATCATGTTCATAATTACAATATTAATCCTTTATTAGCTCATGTTATAGTTACAAGCTATGATGGTACTGAACCCTAATAGTGGTACAAACTGGGTGAGACTTCAAATCCATTTTTTTTTTTGGGGGGTTGGTTAAGACTCAAAATCCCTATTTCTTGGGAAAAATACAAACAATAAACCAATGTCAGTTATAAAACAAATTCTTATCTCACCTCCCGTAGAGAGGAGCCATAATCATTTGCAACACTGGTACAGTACACTGGTACATGTTTCAGTTATTTGCTACTAGGGGTGATGCAAGCTCATTATTTTTCCATAAAAGAATGGATATACTAACAGCTATTAGAGAAGTTACCAAATTAGAACAAAATGAGAGGCACGCGGAGGGTGGCTGGTTGTACGCTGGTGGCTCTAAGTTTTGGCGGAGAAATGAGAGGGCTTTAGGTTTTGGCAGAGAGACAGTCTCTGTGACTTAAGGTTTTGGTTCTAAAATTTTGGTCTGTGACTATTTTGCTGCCGCACCCAAATATTTTCAAAATTTTCAACTACAAAACCAAATAATATTGAAAGGATTAGATGTGGCAGGATTTATGTAACTCAGTTCTTAATGAGCGAGTTGGGATATGCTCATGCTCAGTTCATTAAGTGAATGGACGAGTTGTTAATGAGCAAGTTATAGTGAGTTGATAATGAGCAAGTTGTTAATGAGCATTTAGCGAGCGAGTTATGAGCAATTTACTCACCCCTACTTAAGCTCATCAAGCCTCTTTTGAGCGTTTAACTCAAAAATTCATCGAATTGGTTTCAAGCGACGCATCCAAACTGTTGAAATCGATCTACTTCACGAGTGATGAGTTTACATGTCAAGTTTAAAATTTTTGAACTAATTTAATATAAATTCAAGCGGTCAAAAAATAATGAAAAATGAACACATTAAAATTAACTTATAAACCATCTTTTTTTTACCAATTAACTTTATACTAAATTAGTTCGAAAATTTATAAATTTGACATGTAAATGCATCACTCGTGAAATAGATCAGTTTCAATAGTTTGGATGCGTCACTTGAAACAAATTCGATGAGTTTTTGAGTTAAGCTCACAAAGAGGCTTGGTGAGCTTAAGAACACCCTAGCTCTATACAAAATAGCCGTTGCAATCTGCACCGATTTCTGATTGTATGTTATTTTTGTATATGAATAATTTGATGTGGCGGATTTTATTCATTTTGAATGCTACAAGAAAAAAATATCGGATTTCAATGTCCGCTTAAATAAATTCAGATCTTCCCCGGTACCGTAATAGGGAATCTTTTACAATTACTTGATTTGTACCGTTCTTTTTAACTTGACACGAATCTCAAAGTCCAATAATACTGCCCCCTCTGTCAGCCCGAATCTCAAAGCAGTTGAGAGTTAATCTCAAACTGTAGAGTGAAGGGAATCTTTTACAGTAATGGAGAGGATACTTGTCCCTGTTTCTTTACCAAAAACAAAAAATGCCGCCCCTTCTTTCAGTGACTAAATTTTGCCACAGATGATCAGAATTCAACTCAGCATTTCCCACGAGCGCTGAACCAGGGACGCAGCAAAGAAAAATAATGTTAATAAGGAGGTCCCTATGACTTTTATGGGCCCGTGGGCCGTGGGCCATGTTGTGTTCAATCAAACAGGTGGACCCACTTGAGATTCAGAGCAAAAGATTTTAGTATTTTTACTGTTCCCTTGGATAAGATCATTTACAAGGTTTAGTATATTTCTTGGGTGCTGATGTATTTACATTATTTATGTCTTGAATATAGGAATTAATTATATTAGCATACTTTTTTATGATTTAATCTTGATTCTACGGTTTAATTTATTTTTCCTTTATGAACACCACTTCATCCTAAAATTCCTCCCTAAAAGATTTTTTGTTGTCTTGTATAGCACCCTATTATTTGAGTGCATATACTCTAAGAGAATGGACTCTGCTGCTTTTTTTAGAGAAAAGCAGGGTCCTGCTTTTCCAATCACAACTATTCAAAATTATTGAGATCTGTGCATGAAAAAATTTCTCTATCGAGATACGTGAATGGAAAATTTTAAATGGTTGGGATCGGAAAGGCAGGACCCTGTTTTTCTCTAAGAAAAGCAGCAGAGTCGGATCCATCCTCTGAGATATCTCAACTTTTGTGTGACTGACATGTACGGTGCCTATTCGGATAGCGCAGGGGCAGTATTAATTGTGCTTTGAGATAGCGCAGGGGCTGCTTTTTTAGAGAAAAACAGGGTCTGCTTTTCCGATCCCAGGCATTCAAAATCGTTGAGATTTGTGCATAAAAAAGTTTCTTTATCGAGATACGTGAATGAAAAATTTTGAATGGTTGGAATCGGAAAAGCAGGACCATAAAAGCAGCAGAGTCGGATCCACCCTCTGAGATATCTCAACTTTTGCGTGACTGACATGTACGGTGCCTATTCGGATAGCGCAGGGGCAGTATTATTTGTGCTTTGAGATAGCGCAGGGGCTGCTTTTTTAGAGAAAAACAGGGTCCTGCTTTTCCGATCCCAACCATTCAAAATCGTTGAGATTTGTGCATAAAAAAGTTTCTTTATTGAGATACGTGAATGAAAAATTTTGAATGGTTGGGATCGGAAAAGCAGAAGAGTCGGATCCATCCTCTGAGATATCTCAACTTTTGCGTGACTGACATGTACGCACTATTCGGATAGCGCAGGGGCAGTATTATTTGTGCTTTGAGTTTTGTGCATAAAGTATTTGAACGGTTGAGATATTCCAAAAAAAAACTCAAAGTTTGAGATATCTCAGACAATGCGAATTCCTGTCATCAAGGCATAAATAATAAGAGACATGCATCCTTAGCATAGCCTACAAGGTTGATAACCAAATTTATAAAATTAAATTCAATCTTACTATAATGTTCTCCTCGTAATTATTTTATGGTGTTCTCTATATATCATCATAGTAGTTGATTTTTTAAAATCTTGAATATTGATTTAAATAAAAGAACAAAACAAATCTATAATAACTAATGCTACAGTTAATACTAATCAGCTTCTATATTTTCCAAAAAAAAAAAACACTATGGAAAAAAATCATATTTAATCTAGTTTGGCATAATTATACGATATGATATGATATAAAAGCCACTAACATAAAACAAATTGGGTTCCAGTATATATTTATTAATTATAAGTGAATCTCTGTTTGACATCTTCCATAAAAACATGATACCAATTAGGGGTCTCTATCTCTCCATTAATTAATCCAATGCATGCATCAAGTACTTGGCAACAAACCATCACTAATTTATTCATGCCAAGTCCGTGCACTTTTTCCTACAACTCGTGCAACTTTGCAAGTTTCATTATCTTTCTCACTTTCAGATGCCCTGTTAGAAAACAAATTTTTCTACAAAAGACTATGATCATAACTCGGCTTGACTAAAGAATATGTTTTTTATTCATATTAGTTTCCGTTCCGTGAATACCTTAGTGACAATTTGATGTGTAATAATGTAATATGAATTTATGAATGACAATCTTTTTTTAATAAAATTTCGAATATGTTGTATTATTCCCAAGCAAATTGAAGGTTGTCTTGGCTAAGGACAAAAATAAGTCCTCTTTCTTATTTAAACCATTTGCGATTCCCAACTCTCAAGTAAATGAATATTCTTTGTCCTTTTCAAATCATATAGGGGTTGTTCGGCTAAGTAGGGGTTGTTCGGTAAGCTAAAAAAAGAGACAGGGGATTAAGATAGCTAAAGGAAGCTAAAGGAAGGGGGAGGTACCTTAAGGAAGTGGCAGGGATTAAGATCCGGACAAAAGGAGGCTAAAGGAGGTTGTCTTAATCCGCGCTAAGGAATCGGTGTTCGGCAGGATTAAACGACTAAGGAAGCTAAAGGAACCTCGTTTAGACTTAAGGAGGATTAAGGAGGCTCTTGCCAAACAAGTACATAGAGTAGAAAGCTCACCAAGTTTTTGTCGAGATTAACTTTAAAATCTATCTGATTCATTTGAAATGATGAATTTGAACAGTTGAAATCGTTCTACTTCATGAGTAATGAATTTACATATCAAATTTACAAATTTCAAATTAATCGAGTATAAAGTCAGGTGGTAAAAAAAAAAGTTTGTAAGTTAATATTAATGCGTCCATTTTTAATTGTCTTTTAGCGCTTGACTTTAATGCTCTACTAATTCGAAAATTTATAAATTTGACATGTAAGTATAATGCATATAAGTACTTCAAACACTTCGGCTAACGAGGCTTGGCAGTGGGCTCCCTTGGCAGGATAACGTAAATTGTATATTTAAATAACATTAGAAGACATTTAGATTAAGTAGAGTCTCTGGGATATTTCAACTAGTGGTAGTATAGGAAAATAATATAATTACGTACCTAAAATACTTTAGTCTTGATAGCCCAAAAGCCGATCGCAAGATCGAAAAATCTTTCAAATCACATAAACAAACACCCAGCATGCCTTGCGGGTAGTGACAATGCCGCATGCGGGCTAGCTGTGAGGCAATCTAAGCCGCATGCGATAGTGAAAGTGCCGCATGAGACAGAGAGACATCGAAACTTATACTAACATGATTAAGAAGGACATAAACCTGAACCCTAGAGGCTCTTTATCTACTGTTTAACATTTACCTTGATTGCAATTAGCACCACCACCTCAAACTTTTAAGAAACCCGATAACATAGACTAGTGAAAATTGTTTAAAATATAATACACTATCACTGTGAATTAACACCCCAATCATACTACCCGATAGGATCATGCGCTTGTGATTAGAGCTGCTAATGAGCAGGCTTCGATTCATACTCAGCCCAGTTCAAAATTTAAATATGAAGTGTCCAGTCCATGATCGGTCCAAATATAAAGAGCTTTTGTCCATGATCAGTTCGTCCAATTTTGTTCAGAAATTGTCCATGATCATTACTTACTTAGTTCGAAAAATGTCAATTTCAGCCAACATGGCCGAAATATGGACAATAAACGGATCTTTGTATGGACAACATATGGACAATAGCCAAGTCGACTTATCAACAACATTACAAATTTTGTACAAAACAAAACCTAGTAAAAAAGGTGCAAAATACAACAATACAACTTCTTGTATTAGATATTTAAAATCTCTTGCATCTAAAGCAAGCACAAATTAGAATCACTTGGCTAGAATTCACTCAGATAGATATACTGGTACCAAGCATTGGTACCAGAACGAACTTGTAGAAACCACTAAATGGATTGAAATCAGTAGAGGATCATCTAAACATTACTTGACAGAAAAAACACGCAAAAACCGACAATCAAACAAAACAGAATTCTGGCACTTGAGAGTTTCAAAATGTAACAAGGTTCGTTCTACTTCATGAGGATAGCCTAATTAAACTTGTAATAAATCAAAATTAAACGGGCACAATTTTGAAAAAGACACCAAAATTGTCTCTTTACTCTTCGGCTTCAACAGCTCCAGGCCTCTTGTTGTGCTTCCTAGCGTACCTCTGGTTGCGTAGGAACTTTGGATCCATATGTAAATCAGTACCATTTACAATTTTAGTCAAGAGGTCCTTAAACATGTATCAATCACTTGGTACCACTGTACCACAAACACAATGAAAATGCTACACCATTAGTTTAAATCTAGACTAATGAATTCCATACAAGTTGATAAATTTAGAAATAATGATGCTTGTCATAAGAGTGTTGTTCTGGATAAACCAATAAAATTTTATTCTGGTATTTAGCAAAAAAATGGTATGTATATGTTAATTTGAGCATGAAGCAGGTATGAATTGCTTATTTCTTGGTATAATAACAAGAAATTGGATCCCCAACAGTCAGATCAGTACCAGAAAACTACGTTCAATACATAAGACAGCAGTTCAACCTGGTATAAACTGGTATGTCACCAAGATTTCCTACTGTATCCTTTGATTTTATCAGAAAAATTGCTTAAAAAAGCACGATTTATTATGCACAAGGTAAATGATAGGCGTAAGACTTCCTTTCACTAGCTATGTTTCATTATAATTACTTCCTTTTCTTGTATAATAATGTTATAATTGTCTCATGTGTAGGTATCTGAGATTCTAGAAGCAGGAAAGAATCTTTTCAAGGATCTCAGCACTCAGTTTCAAGAACGCCTGATCTCGTCAGTTTTTTTTCTCTGATTTTAGATTGTTTTTTTTTGGGGCGGACATGGGGGCAAATATTAACTGCAGGTTTTAATTTTTCAAGAAGCAAATATGTTTTAAATTTTTTCAAAGAAGTAAATATGTTTTGATTTAATAATACTTGTAATGTCCGAACAAATTTATTTTCATATTGTTAATTTAATAATACTTGTAATGTTCAGTGATGTGACCGAAGAGGGAAAGGGATATAGCTTTGATGAAAAATATTGTTAATTTCTGAAATATTTCAGTGGTGTGACCGAAAAAACAAAAAATAAATTTGTTCAGACATAAACGGACAGGGCCCGGGCCCTTTGATGAAACAGACAGGCCCTTGATGAAACGGACAGGGTCCGGGCTTTTTAAATTGAATTTGGTTTGGACAGGGCCCGGTTATGTTGTTCAAAGTTTTGAACCGGTTAGGGTTTGGTAAAAAGGTTGGTCCATTAGCAGCTCTAAATTATGAAGGGAGAAATTTGGGTCCGATGGGCATCGGACCCAAAGTGAGTTCGACGGGTTCTCTCACCGTCCGATCTACTTTAGGATTCGCGCGCAAATGCTTTAAATTCGTGAGAACGAATCTTAAAGGTGATCGGACGGTCCTCAAACCCATCGGACCCAAGCCTTTCTCATGAATGAAACGCCAAGAGCCTGAATTGTATATATATCTGGACCGTTCATTTGATCTAACGGTGTAGGAACACCATCGTAAATATTAGGCGATTGGGTTGTGAAGCTGCTCAGCTTAACCCCTGCCTCCATCCCTCCGTCCCTGCTCTCTCATTACTCAGTCTATGATCAAGCGCCTCAGTTGAAACCTAAACTTAAAACTCTCTCTCGATCTTCTCATACTGGTTAGGGTTTCAATGGACCTTACTGAAGAAACCACTGAGAAGCTCGCCGATCTGTCCACTGGCACTGTCAGCAAAAAGTAAGAATCCTTTCCTCATTTTTAATTTTGTGCCGTTTAATTTTTCCCCTTATTTTGGTCGGAAATCTGAAGGAGGAGTATGAGTTAGATTCAGATTTAGTCTGTGATGTCATTGTATTTTGTACCTGTATCTTATTAGTTTGTGGTTGACTGTGATAAAATTAGTGCTTTGAAGAAGGAGCTGAAGAAGAAGCAAAAGGAGGAGGAGAAAAGGCTCAAGGAAGAGGAGAAGAAGAATAAGGTCCGGTTTTTTAAAGATAATTTAAATAGAAATCTAATACTTTACCTTATTAGGCAGTTGTTTACTGATGCTTTAATTTAAATTGTAGGCTGCTGCAGCTCCAGCTACGGCTTCACAGTCCCAGAAGCCTCCTGCCGATGACGATGAAATGGACCCCACGGTTTTTTTCTTTTACTTTTATTTGTATCTATGGCATGCAGTTTCAAATCTGAAAAAGAAAGAAAACAAGCAATCATTTTGGTTGTTACACTGCTGTAATTCTAAAATGTACCCTACATACCTGCAAATGCGTGAAATGTCACCTCTACTTTTTGAATTTTCCATATATATCCTTCATTTCTCTCTCTCACAATATCAAAGAGTGAGTATCCAAGGAATAGTTTGAATGAAAAGGGTAGTGGTATATGGGTACATCGTTGGATGTGCAGGAGTAAATGGAAAAGGCTTGCAGGATTAGAAGCCTGTGTAAATTCACAAGCACCCTTATAATTTTAGTCGTCAAGATATCCTTACCAATTTCACCTGCTCATTAATTTCAAAGTTAATGACCAGGGAGGGGACTTTCTACAATTCTTTGATATAATCCTTTGCTAATTAACCGCAGATACTGTAACAACATTGGCTAGAGTAGGTTTACATTATTTAGTCATCAAGATATCCTTACCAATTTCAACTGCTCATTAATTTCAAAATTAATGACCAGGGACGGGGCTTTCTACAGTTCTTTGATACAATCCTTCGCTAATTAACCACAAATACTGTAACAACATTAAATAAAGTAGGTTTACATTATTTATGCCCTTTTATTTCTTTTCAGCAATATTATGAAAACAGGCTGAAAGGGCTTGCGGCGCTTAAGGCCTCTGGGCTAAATCCGTACCCGCATAAGTTTGAGGTTGGCATGCAAATTGTTGAGTACATTAACAAGTTTGGGAGCCTAGCTGATGGAGAGCATGCTGCTGAAATAGTTAGTGTGGCAGGTACATTGCACTGCATAATAGTTCTGTGAAATTGAGGTTTATCATCTCCTTTAGAGAAAACCTATTGTATGGTCACTTCTGGCAGAAACTCGTTGACCAAGCTCATGAGAAATGGTTGCACCTGATTATTTTTGTTTTTATTTTTATGAAGATCATTAACATTTTTTCTTTGCTTCTTTGAAGGAAGAATTATGAATAAGAGAGCATCCTCATCAAAGCTTTTCTTTTATGATCTCTATGGTGGTGGTGTCAAAATTCAAGTCATGGCAGATGCCAAGTAACGTGATCTTTTTAGCTGTACAAAGTTAACATTATGTAACGTGATCTTTTTAGCTGTACAAAGTTAACATTATGTTTATTTATTTCTGTAGTGTGGCAACTAAGATTTCTTTATGATATCTATGGTTAATCATTATTTGTTCATTTATAATTTGCATCAGTCATTAAACAAAAGTTTAAGCTTGATCAATTGAGTTTTTTTTTTTTACTTTTAGCTTTTACTAATCTAACAAAAAGGTGATAGATTCTTGATTATATAATACCATATTACTCAACTATTTTGCTTTATCTATTATTTACTGCTTTAAGTTCTTATTGTGGTATCTTTTTGTTAGTCAGTAACTATATATTTTTCCATAGTAAAGATGCATTGGATAGAAAAAAAGTTAACCAGTAACTATATATTTTTCCATAGTTTCATATTTGTACTGTGCTTTTTGCATCTGGGTGGCCCAAAATTTTTGAGATAATTTTTGAGAAGTACACCAAAGTGAACCCACTTTTTTTTTAAAAATAGACTTAATTGTGAAATTAAATCATGGAAAATGCACATATATGTTAAACGTGATAGATTTTCCTTTTAATCCCGATGAGCTCCCTTTTTATGTTCAAGATAAAGAAAAGATCAAGCTTGGGTTCTAAGTTGTTAGCATGATTTGCTTATTCATTTTTTATGATTTCGGTTTATATTTCCCTAGAGGGTTACAACTGGGTAATACTAGCAAAACATAATAATTTCCTACAGACTATAAACCTACTGTTGTTTTGTTTTCCCTTGTGATTGTAGGGGTTCAGAAATGGATGAAACAGAGTTTACGAGGTATCACTCTAATGTGAAGCGTGGTGATATTGTCGGTATCTGCGGATATCCAGGTAATATTTGTCGCATAGCTTAATTATTTCCTTTTTGGAAGGAAATTTTTTAGTAGTACCAATTACTTCTGTATAAGATCTTGAGAAATTATATCTGTGCCCTTAAAAAGATTTATGAGTAATGACCAATCTTGGCCCTTTAAAGATGTGTTTTGTGATATCAATGCCCTGGAAAACAATTATTATTTTATTTGTCCCTCTACACGTGCAGTTTGACTCCTGTTTTGGAGACACCCAAATTATCTTGCTTTACTTTCTCATATATGTTGAGAATGCGAATGAGGATGGGTGCATTTGGTATCTTTAGCCACAAATAGAAGAATGCCAGGAGATATTTTGTTTTGTATGAGAAACAAAGTTACCTTTTCTATGTTTTGCATGGGTATGTGTGGTTTTTTCATAACACGAGATAGAGAAAGCTGTTAATCGATCTATCACTGTTAATGTATTATGCAACAGGTAAGAGTAAGAGAGGTGAGCTAAGTATCTTCCCGAACAAGTTTCTGGTCCTTTCCCCTTGCCTTCATATGATGCCTCGCCAGAAGGCAGGTCCTGCTTCTGACCATGGAGCCTCAAAGGTGATATATAGAGAAAAAGGAAATATAATTATTATGCAAAATCGCTAGGCTGATTTGCAGAATTGCATTGCACTTCGTTATTTTGGTTTTATTTTTGCTTGAAAGCTGCTTATTTGTGACACTTTTGTTCTTTTGGCAGAAAACTGAAGGGAAGGGTGTGTCTGAGCCTTGGACCCCGGGGATGCCAAGGAATCCCGAGGCATATGTTCTGAAGGATCAGGTTTTTATTACTGTCTTTCACTCCTATTTACCAGCTGGAAACAAGGAAATGAATGGCAGCTACGAAACTAATATGTGTTTTTTTGGTGATCTTATACAGGAAACTAGGTACCGGCAGAGATATCTTGATCTTATGCTAAACCATGAAGTGAGGAATATATTTAAGACACGCTCCATGATTATTAACTATGTCAGAGAATTTCTTAATGAACGTGATTTCCTTGAGGTTAGTCAGGCATTACTTTTTACTGTAATTCCATCCCTTAAAACCTTTCCCAATTGGGGTAAGGGTATGTGTTATAATATATGAGGGAATGGCTTATGAAATTAAGATATCTTTTTTTCTTTTTAACTTTGTTTTTTTTTTTTCAAATTTATGTACTGCTCATATTGCTTGCAGATTTCCTAAATTATAAATTTATTCAAAGTCCCTCCTGTAAGCCTATCTGCTGGCGGTTTAGGTATTGGGACACAATGTAGCAGTGTCAAATCACGTACCATCAGTTCTTAATTTATTGTAAGATATAAATGTAAACAATATGTTACAGGTGGAGACCCCAATGATGAACATGATTGCTGGTGGTGCTGCAGCACGTCCATTTGTGACCCACCACAATGACCTGAATATGCGGTTGTTCATGCGCATTGCCCCTGAGCTATACCTCAAGGAGCTGGTTGTGGGTGGCCTGGACAGGGTGTATGAAATTGGCAAGCAGTTCAGAAACGAGGGCATTGACCTGACACACAACCCTGAGTTCACCACTTGCGAGTTCTATATGGCATACGCTGATTATAATGACGTAATGAAGCTTACAGAAGATCTCCTATCAGGTTATACTTGTTTAAATGAAGATTAATTCTAATACATGTAGAAATTATATAAAAGACTGCTCATCTGCATATGTTTAGTAAAAGAGAAATCTTCTCCTTGGTCATAAATGAACAAGTCTTCTATTGGAACATGAAAGTGCGACTGAATTGGTCTTAGTTACTCTTTGCAATGGAGTCGAAGAAGGGAAGAAAATCTCGAACTAAGAGAAGGATCCAATTACTTTGAAAGAATTGACATAGGAGCCGTATTAGGTCAAAATCTCATGTTAGGGTGTGCGGCTATTGAAATCTTTGGCACTATGAACCCAAAAAGATCCAAACATTTGTATCAAAAGGGTTGTGCTTGGAGCTTGGGTTTGTGTCCTTTTACTCGTTGTATTGAGGGAAATGATGTTAAAAGAAAGGAAAAGCTTGTAGGTTCCCTTGTTAGGTTTCTGATTTTTTTGAAGAGATGTTTTCTACAAACCCGGATTCTTTGCTCTCCAGTTGGGTCTAATCTGAGATTTCCCTCTCCACTAGTGGAGAGTGCGAGAAATTTGGAGAGGTCGAAGGGTGGCAACAAGCTTGCCCCCCTCCATTTATATGCTGTTGAAATTATTTGTATCCCCCCCGGCCCCCCCCCCCCCCCTCCCCCCGAATTCGTTTCCTCTGCATTAACTCACTGTGCATTAATAGTTCTGGACCGTCCAATTGAGATCCGCACTAATATTAAAGGGCCCCGTGCGTCATAGGCGGGGCCGGATTGGCTCCAATTCTGATCAGACGGCCGACATGCATTAAACTCAAAAGATTATCTTTTGAGTTAATGCAGAGGATACCACCCCCCCCCCCCCCCCCCCCCGACCTCGGCATCTAATATGAAGTTTTAAAAGGATCCATGTTATGAATATCATCCTGCATGATAGCAGTTTTAAAAGGAACCTTGTAAGAGTTGTTTTACCAGGTTCCCAGCTAAATACAAAGCTCAATATTTGTTTGTACTGTATTTTAGTCCGTTATTGTTTAGTATGTAATTATATTTGACTGATTAATGGTTGTTACTTTCCTTAATGTAGTTATTTATGCATGAGTAATGGTCAAATACCTAATCACGTGATTAATCTATGAGATGCAGATTTATATTTTTCTAGTTTTAGATTTTATTTATTTTGTGTTTAATTTTGACAGGTATGGTGAAGAAATTGACTGGAGGATATAAGATCAAGTACCATTCGAATGGCGTTGACAAAGATCCTATCGAGATCGACTTCACACCACCTTTTAGGTTTGTGCTTGTTTTTCTTAGCACATTTTTTTCATAATTACTTACCTTTGTATTTAAAAACATCAAAGTCAAAGTTGGTTTCATTTGATTCTTGTCACAGGCGTTTAGATATGATACAAGGATTGGAAGAAATAGCGAAACTAAACATACCAAAGGATCTATCAAGTGAAGAGGCCAACAAGTACTTAATAGATGCATGCACTAAGTTTGATGTCAAGTGCCCACCTCCTCAAACCACTGCTAGATTACTTGACAAGGTTTCTTATATGTTATTTTTTTTCTAAAACTGCTATGTTTGTTATGAATCTATCTTCAATTTGCCCCTTCAATTTGTGGTGATACTTGCCCAACAAATACCAAAATTCTTTTCTATACTCGTACACCCTCCAAAGCAATATATTGTTACTTCCTTATTGTCTTTTGTTATTGAAAGCAATTATATTATTGTACTTCTCGCAGCTTGTCGGTCATTTTCTTGAAGAAACATGCGTGAACCCTACATTTATTATCAACCACCCAGAGATAATGAGCCCATTGGCGAAGTACCATAGAGAACGGCCAGGCCTTACTGAGCGGTTTGAGCTTTTCATTAACAAGCACGAGGTTTGTTGTTCTACTATTAATTCAAAACTTCAAGAAGATTATTCTCTTCCTATTTGTCTTTGCTTATTATTGTTTTTCAGCTATGCAATGCATACACGGAGTTGAATGATCCTGTTGTACAAAGGCAACGTTTTGAAGAACAGCTGAAGGTATAAAATTAATTTGAACATCGTACAATATTGCAGAGTATTTTTTTGTGTGGGGGGGGGTGGTGTTTGTTGGTCTGGTGCTGATAGTGCAGCAGTCCATATCCGCTGGCCATAAACTGATGGCACCTGCTGCATTAGGTTTTGTGAGCCATTCGGTCAAAATCATTCGGTCCAGATAGAACCTTGATCTTTTAGGGGAGATTTGGTTATCTGATTAGAATGTTTGATATTGATTGGACGTCCCACTTGCGATCTATGACACACTGCTGCCATCGCTTCTATCGTAAAAAATGGGGGATTCTTGATCAGTTTATTGTTCCACCCAAAGTTTGCAGTAAATACTAGACTGCTATATCAGTACCATCTATTTTGGTGTCCTGTTCTTGTACTGTTAAGTCAAGGTAATTGACTAACACAAAATTGCCCAATTGCCAACTAGACAGTATGGGATGTTTTCCTTGATTTCTTTTTGTTATTTTATTTTTATTGAATGATTCATCTGCTGTCTTGTCTGTATCGTGTATCGCTAACTGGTGCTTCTTTAAATAAAATTCAAGGATCGGCAATCAGGTGATGATGAAGCAATGGCATTGGATGAGACATTCTGCACTGCTCTGGAGTATGGTCTGCCACCCACTGGTGGATGGGGCATGGGTATTGACCGCCTTGCCATGTTATTAACTGATTCTCAAAATATCAAGGAGGTACTGCTATTCCCAGCCATGAAGCCGCAAGATGAACCTCCTGCTAAGCCCGCAGCTTGATTCATGGAAGCAACGCATAACAGCATTTGGATGATGATTGTTTCTTTGCTATTGAAGTTTTGGCTCTCCTTTTGCGAGGTTTCAAAATGGATTTTAATTTATTCTATTAATGTTTTGTTGGAGTGATGTTCCAAAAAAAGAAAGATTTTAGTAAATTACTAGTTAACTGCAGTGTTAAATTGTTGCGATGGAAACTTTTGATTTCAGTTTGACCAGAAAAACTTTCACATGTTTATGGGGGTATAGACAACAACTTTTTTTGTTGTAGTATCTATTGACAGGGGCTAAAAAAAGTTTACACATGAAGTATGCTTTAAATTCTCCGGGTTTTGAACACTAGAATGAACACACCTTTCATATGGTACTAAGTATAGTGAATTCTAGTAATAATACTAAATTTAAATGAACAATGTATTTACAGGAAATAATAATTTTTATAACTCAATTCATGCTGGGTTAGGTGTGATGATATTATATTATAGGGAAATATGTAATAGTGTCGATAAGATAAAAAGGTGCAGTGAACAAAAGAGTTATATCGTGTAAAATAAAACAATGATAATATAAAAAAAAATTAATGAACGGTAAATTTTAGGTTAGTATAAGCGGTAAAATTTTTAAGATAAATTCAGTGCAGCCTATTAAAGTTGATTCCAAATCTTCATTCTCCGCAGTGAAATTTAAAATACAGTGTCACTATTTGTAGACTCGCGGCAGAAAATATGATGTACAGCAAACTTATTTATTTCATCAAAATTTAAAAAATTTCCATAATTTTTCATTTAATTTGAATAATCTTAACTATAATTCTCTCTTTCTTTCGAAGAAGACTATAATGCATCATTAATTTTCTTTTGAAGATCAAATTACTATTATGCACTCAACTTTTTAATCAGTAGAAACCTAAATTTACTCAGTTATTGTTGATTAGTGCTCTCAATTTAGAGGTGGTTGAATTTTGTAAGCCAAGCTTTTTATTGAGACAATTATTTCTTATTATATGTTTTGAACATTTTCCATTGATTCGGTTATCATTTTGATTTACTGATGGCATGATATGTATGAATAATTATTTTGAATTGGCAATGATTAGTCTTTTGTCTAGTAATTATAGTAATATTTTTTGTACGAAAGATCACAAGATCAAAACCAAAAGTTATATTTATTGTTTTATGAACAATACCCCAAATCCAACAGTTTGATTCATAAAAACACAACATGAATGGAATCATGACTAATGAAGATAAGTATAGCGTAAATAACAGTTAAGCACTTAATCTATAGAAATTGTTAATAACCATTTTACTAATCATTACAAAGTGATGACACTTTCCTAAAAAGAATAAAAAGGGTAATTGGAAAATCTAACCCGGTGAAATCTAAAATGCAGCATCTAAGCCTGCACGAAAGTCAACTTGAGATACTCTTAAACGATTCAACACCTCCAATTTTCCCAGTAGAAGCATCAGCATATGCTTGGTGGAGACCAGGAATAGCATGTTCATATGGAAGAACAAACTTCTTCACAAACCTCTCCTCACTTAGCTGAATCAAATTAGCAAATTTTTCGTTTGTTACATGAAGTCCTTTCCACATCAGAATCTTTCTAACAATGTTTCGAGGAATCAGCCTGTTCTCCAACCTGAGCATGAGCAAAACGGGATATTGCACCATGTCAATCTTATCACAACCGGTATCCTTTATCAGGTACTCCATTTTGCTGCGTACCAGCTTCTCTGGTACCCGCAACAACATAGGTGCTTTACTAATCATAAGTGCTACCTCCTCCTGTGAAAACCCGATACTTCTCAAGTTATTTATCTTTGCATCTATGGTGCATTGATTCTGATAGCTAACCGTTAATAATGCATCGATAAAAGTTTCTGACGAACGAGCAACACCTAATTCCTCAGCCCTCTCAACTTGAATTTTTAAAACATCAGACCTGGATGAGATCAATCTAGGACCTGACATCATCAGCCGGATAATTTGACGAGGAGATAAACCGCATTGCTCCTGAAGGAAAGATAAGTTCGGCATGATTACCTTTTCGAAGTTGTTACTGAAAAGCATACTCCCCTGGAATTTCAAAATCAAAGAAAAATTCTCTACCGATCCAACGACCCCCATCAACAAGTTGATCTTTCGCACAAATCTGCCCCGAAAAATATGTGGATGGCGGGCAATGATACCTGAGATGTCTTCAATGGAGAATCCAAGCTCTTGCAGTATGGCAATGTTAGGTCTCCAATTCTTCTCCACATGGGAGCAAAGGATGCGCGCTTCCCGGGACACGGCGATCTTTATGTCTAACTCGTTTACACCAATCTCTCTCAAGAACCGGAGTACCGCGTCGGGCTTGTCGGGAGATTTGAGCGGCTGGATAAATTTGGAAGCTTTCAGTGCCTCGTCGAAAGAAAAACCACACGATTGAACGAGGTATTGTACGGCGAAGTGGGGATTTGGGGGTGACGCTAGAGGGGGAGCGTTGGAGGAGGCAAGTGCTGCTGGGTTCCGATTGAGGGGAAGAGATGAACGCAGGCCATGAATTCTCCCCACAAATAGATTCACAGGCATCGTCACCATCGTCACTGAGATTTTCCTAAAAAACACGCAAAAGTTGAGATATCTCAGAAATTCACATCACCTCCGGTACCGTAATAGGGAATCTTTTACAATTACTTGATCTGGACCGTTCTTTTAACTTGGCACGAATCTCGAAGCCTAATAATTCTGCCCCTCCGTCAGCCCGAATCCCAAAGCGGCTGGGAGTTAATCTCAAACCGTAAAGTGAAGGGAATCTTTTAAGGTACCGGAGAGGATATTTGCCCGATATCTCAGACTCAGAGGATGCGAATTCCAGTAAAAGACCTTACAGAATTCACGGATTTTATTTCTCGAAAGATAAAATTCTTGCTAGTGAATATGAATTATGAAAGGTACCTCCCCTGTTAATGGGCTATGGGCCTTTTCAGGCCTCTAAAATGTAAAAAAGTGATTGGATAAGGGAGTAACCTTGAAAGCATTAACTCTTAAACTATATCATTTCCAATATTTTGCTATTATTCTATAAAATGTAGCAATGTTGTAGTTGCTTTACACACTGATCGGAACTAAGAAGTATCAAATTTCAATTCAATTCAATAGAGATGACTTCAATTGAAACTAAATAGAATTGAAATTTTCTAATTGGAAAGAATATTTTCACCGACAAGAATCCATTTGGTGAAACAAAAAAACGACAGCTAATTCTCATAATTTACCATTTACGCCATTCACTGCGATTTTGTCGCTTTAGCAAAAATATAAATTAAAGAAAAATTATAGGAGTTTTCAGTCCTATCACTTTTTTCCGTACAATTCTTGTCAAATCTCATTGTTTTGAGGAGGATTTCCCTGCGCGATTTGGCCTCTCTGAAATTCCATCGACTGAAATCGGTTCCGATCAGCCGTACGAAACGAATTCCATTTTCAATTCTTATTTCTTCGTTTGTTTACGCGTTCCGATCAAAGGATTAATTTTTTAGATATTACGTGACATATTTTTTTTTTTTTTTTTACAAATCTCCAATAGAACAATATCAATTCTACGATTCCTTCTTAATCTTATCCATTATTTACAATTTAAAATTCGAATTACTAAAAATAAAAAAATGTGTAAAAAAAAGGATATAGAGAATTGACCTACTTTTGTCGCGTGGTTAAAACGGAATTACATGCCATGTATGCAATGATCTACTTGGCACTGTAAAAGAACTTTCAACTTTCAAACCCATGTGATGTGACTGACACCCAACCGCTGTAAAGCAAAACAAAAAAGTGAGAAGCACCACAATATTTTGTTTATTTGTATCCCTTTTTACCACAAAAATCTGCCATGTCAACTCCACCTAGCATGTCAGTTACTGGGCCCACAAAATCAAAAAGGGTTGCTCGGCTAGAACAAGCCTTCTTTCTCTATTTTGTTGACCGACGCATTACCAACATTTTTTTTAGGGTCCTCTAGCCATCCTCTGTTTATTCCTCGGTCATTGACTACTCAAGTAACTACTAACTATTTAGAAAGACCACTTATTATTTGAGAACCGCTTAATATTTAAAATATTTTAAAACTGGTACGCGCAAGTATTCATATATAATACATCAAATATTCACCCTAAGATATATTTGTAAAAAAAAAAAATTAGACACATCACTCACCCATCTTTTACACGTTTTTAGAAGTGATTTTTTTTCTCTGTTCAATCTAACCAATATTTCTGACGATCTGTGAGAAATTTTTGCAAATCTAAAATCACGAATGTCTTCTACATAATTTTTTTTTTCAAATGAGATCCATGATGACATACTTTTGAGTTGTCCATTGCACAAGTATTCATTCATACACGTTGAAGCATTCATACATAAGATATCAAGTATTCATACATATACGTTAAAGTATTTATACCTAAGATATCAAGTATTCATTCATACACGTTGAAATATTAATACCTAAGACATCAAGTATTCATTCATATACCTCTAATTTTTCAAATTTATTTTTCTGTCATTTCTTAGTACTTAGTACGCACTGGTCTAATTCACCATTAATGAAACTTTGTTCTTTGCAAATAACTCGCTACTGCATGAGGAAGAGGAACATAGATACGGTGGATGACCCGGTGGAGGTGTGCTTAATTGGGAGAGGTGGAGGCGGAGGTGCATGGGAGAGGTGGAGGTGGAAGGCGGAGGCGGAGGTGGGAGAGGGAGGCGAAGGGGGAGGTGGGAGGCGGAAGCGGAGGTGGGAGGCGGAAGCGGAGAGGGAGAGGCGGAGGTAGGAGAGGGAGGCGGAGGTGGGGGGCGGAGATGGGAGAGGGAGGGAGAGAGAGGAAAGAAATAAAGGGAGAAAATCTGCTAGTTAATTTGTATGGACCACAAAGTAGTTAAAATTGATAATTATAGCTAGAAAAGAAAGTTAGTTAGTTGGGGAAGATATAATTATCTTTTTTTTATTGGGGAATTTCACGTATACCCCTCAAAAACTTCAAAATTACGTATTTCCCCCTCCAAAGTTTGAAATTACGTATTTTCCCTCTAAACTTCAAAAACTCACAAATTTACCCATTTTATTGTCTTTTATATTAAAACTCATTCTAAATTTATAAAATACCCATTTTACCCTTTATTAAAAGCATAAAATGCCCATCATACTCAAATTTAAATCTGAAGGGTTCCTCTACTGTCCGAACTGCTTTAAGATATGTGCACGCTAGATCAGCACGAATCTTGAAGCGAACACACATGGACTTTTTATGTTTTTAATAAAGGGTAAAATGGGTATTCTATAAATTTAGAATGAGTTTTAATATAAAAAAAACAAGAAAATGGGTAAATTTGTGAGTTTTTGAAGTTTAGAGGGGGAATACGTAATTTTGAAGTTTTTGAGGGGTATACGTGAAATTTTCCCTTTTTTTTATTGGTAACATTTAAAAATTAAAAAATAAAAAATAAATTTTTATAACCGTTTTTGGGGTCTTTAAATAAAAACTGAATAATCTAGCGGGTGAAGTCATGCAGACCGCTGAATAATTCAGCAATCATTTTATGAAATGAGTCCAGTGAAAAATTCACATGGTACAGCTTTTATTTTTCCTTAGGTCATGTTCGGGTACGTTACTGTGCCTGTGGGAAAAAAAAAAAAATTCAGTCTGATTGAATTTTTTTTTTCCCATGCGTAGAGTAAACTTTAGTTCAATTTCTGTGCCTATGCTCATTCCCCTTCTTGCGCCGAACAGGTAATGTAACAATAAAAAGTAGGGACGCAAAACAGTACAAATTCAAAGCTTGGTAAAATATATCCTCTAATTTATTCACCCTCTGATTTCGTTAAAATTTTAGAATAAATCCAACACGAGTAAAAAACAAACAAGGTTACAGTTTATAGGTATCCAATTAATTATTTAACCATCGACCCCTGAAAAATGTCATAAATATTCTTTCGTAAGAGTAACAATAGAAAGACACAAGGGAATATTGGAAGGAAAAGAGATCTGTACAGGCTACAATACATGAGATCTCATCTCTTTGCCTCTCTCTCTCTCTCTCTCTCTTTTCCAAAGCACGTGATTGGATCTGGCATTAGTTTCTTCTAATCTGCATCTCCCTCCAAACAAAGTGGACATGGCTTAACACAGTCTTTCGCCAAAAATAAAAGGCGGGAGAAATTAATAAACGAGGGAAGAAGGAAAGGATTTGGGTTAATTTTGTACAAAGTGGTTTGGACAAGTTTTAAATTCAAATTTGGATTTAAATCATCTGATCTGTATTAAAATTCATACAAATAATAAAACTTGGTATTTTTTTAAAATAATTCATAAATCTAAATTGTTGCGCAAATTTGACACTGATCGGACGATTTAGATCCGAAACTTGAACAAATTTTATCTAAGTTTGACATAAACCGATCAATATTCGTCGAGATTCGTGATAACGATTTGAAACTTAATAAATTTAAATGGATCCGAAAATATAAATTGTTGTGCGAATTTTGACACTAATCCAACGATTTAGACCCGAAACTTGAACAAACGTTATCTAAAGTTGGATCTAATCTAGTTGATTTGCGTCAAAATTCGTACCAATAATTTATAACTTAATAAATTTAAATCGAACAATTTAGACTCAAAACTTTGTGCAAAACTCTTTGAACAAAACCCCACCTTCTGAAAATATAATTCCAATCCAAATATCCAATGCATGAAGTGGAACGACACCTTTAAATAATGATAAAAGAAAAAATATTACATTGGGGTCCGCTTTGGTGCCTCCAATTATTGTGCCTTGCCACGTGACAAAGCGATTCGTTTCCCGCGCCATGTTCTATTTCATCAAATAGTTAGATTTGGTGTTTATTTCATCAAATACATGGTTTTCGCGCGATCTTGTTCGCAAATAAATTACTAGCAAAATGGAGGTGAAATAAAAAAGGCTGGCTGTAATATAATTTTTTTAAGTTGTATGTTAATTGTTGGGGAAGTTTATACTTACGCTATATACTTAATATATAGTTAGTGTCTTGTACATGGAATTTTTAAACCATGGTTTTTAATCATCTACAACTCGTATATATTAATTGAACACACAAATTCTCACACAAAAAACATGAAACGAAGAAGTTGAACAGAGAACCAGAAAAGCACAACACAGGCTTCGGTTTGAATGTACCCCCAACCGATTCGTGATACAGCACTAAAGTGCCAATCATAAAGTATCGGTACCACCGCGCATTTAATGCCCAGATGCGAAATAGAGAACGAACTATGAAGGAATGATTTTTGGCAGTAAAAATTGCAACTAGAGGATTGATTGGCTTTTGTGTAATTTATCAAAAGAAGAAACTCTGAACCTTGTTTATCTAGAAAGACTCCAAATTCTGTGTGGGTCCATACAGACTGTTAGCTTCTGTAGCGAGTCGGAACCCACAAGGTTTTATTTCTTCCATTCGTAGGCCATATGGTGTGGCATGAATGGAACTGCCACAGATAATCCGAGATCTGCCTAAAGAGGCGGGAACTGGAAAGTCGCCGAATCGGGACCAAAAGCAAAAAAATGAATTTTTGTCAAAGAGTGGTTAGTCTGGGACAGAGTAATTAATTATTTTTTTAATTACCACGCTAAGACTTTTCACTCGGGGGACTTTTTAAGTTCTGTTTTAATTTTTTGTATTTTTGTTTCTGGAGTATAAAGTTAGAATACCACCAACGCTCAATGATAGAACATATAGCTGAACAAAAGCAAATGATATCGTGTCGCGTTATAAACTTTAAAGTTTACAGAACTATAACACCAGCTGGAACTAAAGTGGTACTAAGAAATATTTCTGATAAAAAAAAAGAAACAAAAGTTGTTCTTGTAGAATATTTTTCTTCTCGTTCTTGCTATTTGATGTGGGTGTTCTACATGGGCATGTTGGATAATAGGCAAAATTGTGAAAGGATGGAGAAAGAATAAAATTTGCAATATGTATGTGGAAATGGTCTTTGAGTTTGGCTTGTTCTGTCTCGAGATGACAGGCCGAGATGAGATCGAGTTATGAACTGAGAATATGGTTGGAGATATTCGGACTCTAGCCTGTATGATATCTCGTTTTAGGTAGGCAAAAGTTCAACCCATGTTCAATGGGCCGTTCTTCCTTATATATGTCATCCCCTAATTAACCGTCATTCTGTGTTGTTACGACGGTTAGGGGAGATAGGACGATTATGTTAACCGTAAAAAATGATTATCCCGCATAAAAGCGGTGCAAGTCGAGTTCGGGTTGAACCTGTATTAGAGGAGGCTTTATAAGGCTTTGTTGGATCTGGTTTTTGATGGATCTTGGGCTTTTCATATTGATTCCGGGTTGGCCTCTCAAAGAGGTCCGATACCAGTTTTTTCATGGCCGTTGAGAGGTTAGTGAGGACCTTGAGAACATGATCCTATCACACACTACCGTGTTCGGTGGAAGGTGGAAAGTGAAATAGTTGAAGAGTAAAAAAAAACAAATAGATGAACAAGCCAATTTCAAGACCATTTTTTTTATTCTAACACTTCAAATGAAACATAGAATTGATTCATGAGGAAATCAAAGGTTTAAATAGCGTTTATCGCATTATAACATAACGGTTACAAAAACGACGCTATTGCCATATTGCCCGCTACAGCGCACGTCATAACTTTTATGATTCGAAAACGCTATAGCGTGCTAAAACCCTGAAGGAAATAGAAACATGACCGTTTTGGAAAATATAGAGATTTGAAAAAGTACCAACTTGCAAAATATAATAACAAGATGTGAGGAGGTACCATCTTAAAAAAGTACGGATTTGAGAAAGGACCGTTAGGTTAGACATGACCTCGAAAAGAAATTTTAAATGTAAAATATTTGTATTAACATATTACTATTTGCACGGGAGAACTAGATGTTAAAAGACATTTAAAAATCAAACAAGGTACGAAATTAAAAAAGTTTCGTTTTTATTTCTTCCGCACGAATAGAAAACAAAAAAAAAATGAAAAAATGAAAACATCGATGCTTAGCCAAACAGTTTTTCATTTCTTTTTCGTCCTAAGAAAAAAAAAAAAATCAGAAACCAAAACATCTCCGAACACGCGCGCCATCCGTTGTAAAAAGAAAGAGATGGTGTTACGTACTAACATCGTCTGTTTGATCGTGCGCTGCCAATGATATATCAATTAACACCATCTGTTTTGAGCCGATCGCATATGTGTATACCTTTCCTATCGGGGCGATAGTCATCCGTGCAAAATCCAATTGCGGATTGCGATTTCATCGGACGGCGAAGTGTTTTTTGGTAGTAGTGTATCCATACCATTAAGTGTTAGTCTTACTCATGCTTCATTCTTACCCATTAAGATAACAGATAACAAAACGCATGACGAACAACTATCGAATATTTATAGTTTACATAATTTAATATAAAATTTAAAAAAAATATATAAATTAAACACATCATTTATATGATATCATACAAATATGAAAAAAATAGTTTATTGTCCCCTCAATCTAAAAATTTGGACCGGATTGGTTTGAATTTTGGTCGGACAGTCCGTTCTGAAATTTTTTGTCCAAAAATTGTTCTTTTTACTATCATTGAAAAAAGATAAACCATTCAATCATATTTCCTGAAAATTTTCATTTTTACCAATACTGCAGTCTAAACTTGAGTAATCAGAAAGGTGATTCCACAATTTTAGATTGCGGTACTTGTAAATTTTTTTTTTTTAAAGATGGTAAAAATAAAAATTTCAGGTTTTTGTCTGGGTCGCTTGATATGTCGAATAAAAGTGTCAATTCGAAATATAAATTCGATGTGATGTATCATGTACTACTTACAACAAGAAAATATTCACAGCTGATCTGAACATGAATACATAAAAACAGGAGAAATAAGATACCTCGAATAGAATGCCCGACTGTTAAAGCCCAGAGGCACGCATAACAGAAAATCTCTTCATTATATCTCATTATTAGGAACAGATGTCGCAATTAATCAAATACCAATCACAGGTTAATTAATTACAGATGTCTGAATTCTGCGAACGGAGAAGAGCATCACGCTGTGCGGCATATCACTGACAAGTTGGACCTCTATAGGAGCAAAATCCACAAAAAATCAAGGAGCCTTTTTGCGTGTTACTGGAGTGTCCGGTATTTCTGAGACCGGTGGGACCCATCTCCAGTTTAAGTTGACTTGACCTTATTAGCTTCTTTGTTTGCAGATATACCTTTAAATTATTTACTGGCCCTTTAACTATAAATTGTAATAGATTCAGGGGCCCTCAGGTTAATTTGTCAAGAGGATAAACGCCAAGATTACAACTGGCAGCGGACTAATGTATGAAATACGATGTCATAAAATATATTAAATCAATCTTTAAGTTCTTCATATTTCTACTTATGAAAAGCATCTGCTAAAATTATTCTAAATAAATACACAAATTAAGTCTATGATCCAGATGAATAATTTGTAGAATATTTTAGAAAACTGTTCCTATCAATAATGCAAAATATTACATGCGTTCGATGCATGATATTAAAACAATAATTTTCCAAGAACTAAATTTAATACTTGAAAACCAGAGATTTAAGAAAAGTCAAAATTTTGACATATGACCTCATAATTTTTTTAATAATCGGTCTCGGGCTCTCGGCTCTATTTGTCCGACGAAAACATAGAAGTTTGCAAGTGTTGCCTGAATCCAATAAATTTCAAGGACTTCTTTGCAAGTTTCACATCAGACACCCGCGCCCCTTCTCTTCAATCGGAGCCTGTAACCACCGAATCGGAGTTAATTTCCAAACGGGTAGGGACGCGATAAATGTTACAAGGACGGAAGGACCCACATTAGCCAGCTCCACCTAATGTCGCTCTTCACTCGAGCTTCTTGTCTAACATTTCAGTGATACTAATCTAAAATACCAAGTGACATACAGATCTATGATACATAGGATCTCGAGTTGCTTTTTAGGGTCTTTGGCTACGTGGAGCGTTGAGCGTTATTTTTTATAATTACCTACTAAAGAAAAATAGTGAGAAAAAGGGTAGCGAGTAAAGAATAGGGGGGAGGGCAAAAATCCGAGTTCCCGCCTTTGGCCTTCTTGAAATCTATCCACTGTGTAGACTATAGAAAGCGATTGGAACGAGGGTTTTAGAGAGGGGGAGAGAGAGAGCGAGAGCGCGAAAGAGACGGAGAGAGGAGTAGAGGGGAATGCGCGTGCCCTCCGCCTGTTGATGGAGATGGACACGCCGGAGAGGAGCAAGGTCGGCGGCGCACCGCTCGCTAATAAATTCGAGGTTTTTCTCCTTTTCCTCTCCGAAATCGATAGGAATGCTGATCGATCTCTATTTTTTGCGATTGTCGGATTTTTGTTTGTTGTACTTGGGGTATTGGTTCGCTTACGCGCGCATTTAGGTTTTCATGGTTGCTTCCTCTTCGGCTGCTGGATCTGTACAGATCTTTTGGAAAACTTAAAGAAAGATTGTATTTTAGCGTTGCCTGTTACAAGGAATTTACTGGTAACGTTTCTTTGGTGCTTAGATTTCGGGAATTAGTAAATCCGACTTGATTTTGTATCAGTTCTCTTGTTTTTCTCGATTAGGGTTAACTTTACTTGATCAACTGGAAGCATGAATTACTGATTAATAGTAAGACGTTTCATTCTTTACTTAGTTTGACTGTTTGCTCGCACTCTATAGAAAAATGGCTGTCGATAATTGGTCAATTTCTTGTTCGCTTTATTGTCAGTTTATCAGAAGGTACATTTCTGGGATGGATCTACAAAGAAATTATATATTAATTTTATTTTAATACACGAATATTTTAATTCATGAATTTTTTCTTATTTTTTGCCTTTAGGCAAACTGTATGATTTGAAGGGTCCGTAAGAAGTGGCGCTTTTCTTGGTTACTTGATTAATTGATTTTTATTAAGCTGCTGTTTTAATTTTACGGCGAAAGAATGAAATTTGATCTACTGTTTAGAGTGATTTTTATATTATGGTTATTTGTTTTTAATTGGGATTTAAGTATCTGATATTTCTTGTTCTAAATTTATAGAACCCCCTTATGTCAAACACACACACACACACACACACACATATATATATAGAGAGAGAGAGAGAGAGAGAGAGAGAGAGAGAGAACCACCCAGATCTCTACTTTATTCTTATGTTACTGTAGTAATTTAATAGTCACTAATTATGTGCATATTGTTTGGGAAAAACTTAATTGTGAATACCCTTATAATTTAGAAACAATGAACCCTCATCAATGCCATGAGATTGGTCCTATTTCTTACACAAAAAAAAGACCAGCAGTACATCATTAAATGATCTTATACATGCCTGCAGGTTAAAATATCAATCCAGAATTAACAACTAGCTGTTTGTGAAATTTATATTCTTGTGATTTTGGATAATTACAAGTTTTTTTTTTCAAGTGCAGGATTCTCCCGTTTATAGTTTTATCAACAATCTCTCCCCGATCCAGCCTGTGAAATCAACATACACCACAAGTTCAGTACAAGCATATCAGCCCCTCAGTTTCTCCATATTTACTTCACCGCATGCTAACCTACAGAAGGCACTGAGACCTCAACTTAGGTAGATCTCAGCTTGAATCTTTCATTTCATTGATTTTGTTGTGAAAGGAGGGTGGAGGTGGAGAACTAGGCTATGTAAGTTCTTTCCATTAGCAATTGCAAATGCCTGTTTATGCAAATGTACTTTGAGAATTAACTATAGTTCTTGAAGTTATTGGATTCAGAGATCCAAATCCCGTCAACGGGGAGATATTCCTTTGCTTTTTTATTTTGTTCTCGTTTTTTCTTATCTGCTTGTTTATGTCTTGAGAATTATCATGTGAAGTCGCTCAGATTAACATTTCTCCTCTCCCCTTTGCATGTCTCTATCTTTTTCACAGAGATGATGTAACCGAAGCTTCCGCAACTGAAATTGGTCCCAACAAAGACTGTACCGAGAATAGTGCACAACCAAATACCCAAACTGCCCCCCCAGCCTTTGAACCAACGGACATTAATTCAGAATGCAGTACAAAGTGCTTACTTAATGAAGCCGATAAATGCACAGACTTTGATGCAGGGAGCCCCGATCATAACACCACATGTCGGACTTTCAATACAAATTTCAGGCCTGAGACCAGTGAGGGGCCCAGTCAAAGAAAGAACCTTTTTGCCTCTGAAACTGTGACCAGTGGAGAATGCAAGGATGAGGTGTTGGATAGTGATTGGGACTACTTGCTGTCTGGTAACCCTGATGACCTCCTAATTTGTGACCCATCAACTGAAGGGGAGGAAGGCAGTGATAAGTTAGATGATGGAGGCACAGTTTCATATCCGTTTTTAATAAATAACACCCAACCAAGTGGTGTGGAGTCTCACATGCTCCTTGGTGATGCAAATCAAAGCCCAGATGTGTTTGTGAGTGTTACAAGTGACACTGGCTTGAATGGGGAAATGCACGAAAAGGCTCAGGGGGGAGATACTAGTAACATGACCCATAAGGTATGGTAATGTTGAGATTTTGGTGAATATGAAATTTAAACCATACACTCTAGGTAAAACAAGGATTAAAAAATGGCCCATGTTTGCTTAGATATTACTTGCGTGCTCCATTTTGGTAAAATAAGCAATTTAGTCTGTCTTTTGTATATGCTGGTCAGATTCACTATTTGGTGTACTAGTTATTGCTATGCTAGCACTAGATGTCTTATGTTGTCTCATTTGAAGTTCTGCGCTCATGCATGAGATGAGAGTTTATTCTCAAAATGAAGGCCGTCTATATTACAGAAAAAAGTTGCCCCAATTTAGTGGTTGGGGTTGTGATGTTTTAATAAAGAGGAAGGTTCAATTGCCTCCATTTTTTGTGCCTCCATCACGCCTTCACTTTTAATTTTCTAATAACAAATTTTCTTAAACTTATATGTCAAAATAAAACCTTTAGATGTGATCTATAATATTTTCTTTACATTCACATAAAAAATAATCACTTTTCGATTATGTTTTTTGTATGAATCAATAAGTTGAAAAATCAACGTCTCGAATTTATCCATACCAATGTATTTTTGCAAGTTCTTGATACCAATCAATAAATGTCGAAATATCGTAAGTTTTTATATATGCATAGAGAAAATGATATAGATCATATCTAACGGTTTTGTTTTTTGACATTTGAGTTTTACATTTTAAGGTATTAATGTTTAAAAAATGGAGGCATGATGGAGGCACAAAAAGGGAGGCATTTGAACCCTCTTTAATTAAATCAAATCTTATAATTATTCCCTGGACTTTCCAGACCTGATCATTATACAGTGCAATAATTTTCTTTCTTTTATTTCTCAAATACTCTCACATGATAAAGTACTAGGGATTATAGTAACCTTGCTATATATTCCTTGTTGTTTTTCTCAGGAAGAGACCCCACAACAACGAGGCATGCGAAGGCGTTGTTTGGTTTTTGATCCATCAATATCTGTAACCTTCAGGGGCAAAATGAACTCTGACAGTCCCAAGCCTAGAAAACCTCCAGCCATGCCTGCATTGCCTGGTATTGGGCTGCACTTGAATTCTCTCACTGCAGTATCAAAGGATGTATTGGTAAGTTCTGAGATTATCCTCTTGTATGATCTTGATGTAAATTCTAGCATGTTCACATGGTCACTGACATAATTTCATTTCGGTCCCGAATGGTAAAATCAAGTGTTAAATTTTTCTGTGTGATAACTACTTTTGGCATGATTTTTTAATATTATTATAAAAGAGAAAAAATCCAATAAAAATTCCTATACATGAACATAAAATGATTGGAAACGCTTCTAGAAAGGAAATGGTCAATACAATGTGGTGGAATTACATCTTGTGTTGAAAATCTGTGTTATGAAATTTCCAATTAGCTTACCCATATTTGGTTAAAATTTTCTGGCTGATTCTGATTTCTAAATATAGAATGTTGGCAACAAGTCTGTGCACAAAGGCCAAAAAAAATTACTGGTTGCTTGTGAGAATTTGGAGTGTACAACTACTGCATCCCAAGAGACCAGTTTATTGGGAGAGGAGTCGTCTCTTGCAATTGTACCTCTTGATGCTGTCGTATCCCATAACAGCCTGAAGAAGAGGAGGTACATGACATATCTCGCCATCTTCCTTTTACCATAAAATACCCATTTTTGTCATGCAATTGTTGAATCCAGGGTTCTAAATAGCGCGCTCTAGCAGCGCTATAGCGTTTTCAGACCATAAAAGCTATAGCGGCGCAATATGACAATAGCGTCGTTTTTTCAGCCATTCCGCTATGACGCGATAAACGCTATTTAAACCTTTGGTTGAATCTTATCCTAGAGAACAGAAAATAATCACTTCTATTCCCTTGACATGGGAAGGTATACGAGAAGATACATTTGATGTCCCATTTGTGACAGGAACTGCTCTATTTTATTATCATATAATTGGATAAAATAACTCTTTTATGTTACAGGAAAAAGGCTGATAGCGGTGATGGGGATGCGTGCAAGCGTTGCAGTTGCAAGAAATCAAAATGCCTGAAACTGTACGTTTTATTTCTAGTTTTTCATTTTGCACTTTTATATAAGAAATGAGATTTGGCACGTTGATAGACACCATTTTAGTTTTTTTTTTTTCACATGTACGAGATTTTGTCCTTCGATATTATTTTGGGTCTCGTTCAGAATCTAGTTCTGGGCATATTTCCAATCCCTTCCTTATCCAGGATGTAGTTCTTTACTATAAAACTTTCTTGACACTGGATTCGGGCCAGAACCCTAATATTCTGTGCTATTGTGTTTGCCTATTCGAATTTGAAGGGAAAATAATTCCAATTTGATTCCCATGTGCAGATATTGCGAATGCTTTGCAGCTGGGGTGTACTGCTCTGAGCCATGTGCATGCCAGGGGTGCTTCAACAAGCCCATTCATGAGGAAACAGTCCTTTCCACTCGCAAGCAGATTGAGTTCCGTAATCCCCTTGCATTTGCACCCAAAGTCATTCACACTGGTCTTGAACTGGGGGTAAGAACAACATTTGTTGCAACTGAGGCTTAAAATGAAAATTATCAAGAGGAAAGTTCAAATGCCTCATCGTGCCTCACATCCTTTATATCCGTTTTCATTGTCCAAACAGTCAATCCGAACTGCTCAATAAGATAGGTACAGAATCATTGTTTGGATGGACCAGAAACTGTGATTTTGTTCCTATCTAAAAAAATAGTAAAAAAGGTTCCAGAAATATGAAATTTGGTTTTCAAGCACATTTTAATATGGAGATCATGTTGAGCGTTTTGGATCTCGACTGTTTGGACTTTGAAAATGCAAATAAAGGATGCGAGACATGATGAGGCATGAAAGACACAAGGCATTTTTAAACCTCAATTATCAATTATGTCATGTAATTATATATGTAGTGCTGTGGAGCCTGTGGTGCTTAAATCTGTGCAGGACTTTGGTTTTTATGTTATCTCTAAATTTGAGACCTTGTGGTACTGGCATTGTAGGAGGAATCAAATAACACCCCTGCTTCGGCCCGTCACAAGAGGGGATGTAATTGTAAAAAGTCCAACTGTTTGAAGAAGTATTGCGAATGTTTTCAGGTTCTTTTTTTCTCCTTTTTTTTACATCGAAGTTTGATATTGGCTTTTGATTTGCATTGGAGCAATATTATTCTTAATTGTATTTAATATGTAATTCTTGTTTTCAGGGAGGAGTTGGTTGTTCCGTTAACTGTAGGTGTGAGAGTTGTAAGAACACTTTTGGAAGAAGAGAGGGTAAATTCATGTTTCTTCTATTTATTTTGTTGCTTTCTGCTGCATTGCAATTGAATTTTAGTGTTTTTGCAACCTTGAGTGATTTACAAGCTCCAATATATTATTAAGAAAAGAAAAAGCAATCTAAAAATATAGGTCCAGAGTATTTTGAAATTTTTTATTTTGTTTGTCGCAATACTTGGTTGGATGGTCTTCATATGTTGTATTACTATTATGGAGGAGAAATTCATTTTCTTGACGCAACTATTTACCTTCTTAGCTAATCCTTGGTGCATGTGCTATATAAACACAACAAACAAATGTGTTATACCTTACTCCCATTTTCCTCCCTCTCCCAGCAAACTGCGAATCGGCCCTGCCCTTTCTCAAAATACAAAAAAAGGGTTTAGAGTAGTGCAAGTACTGGACCATACTGTTCTGTTATATTACCAAATTGCTGAAATTTTGCTCTTATTTGATTATCCATATTCTTTATTGTTTCCTTTGCTAATATAGTTGGTCTCCTTTTGAATCTATATTTAAATTTGAAGAGTTTGTGCAAGAAGGGGAAGAAGGAAATGTCGAAGACAATGAAGAGGAAGGGCTTGAAGATGGCCAAGAAAAGGCTGGTGTTCATAATTTTGATGCTCATGACCTTATTCCAATAACCCCTCCTTTCGAGACTTGTGGGTCAGTCACTTCAATTCTCCCCTAGAATTTATCTCTACCATTTGCATTTATCATTATTTTACTATAAGTTGAAAGTCTCAGTGAAAAGGTTCTTTTGCTTTATCACTAGTGCTGTTGGTTTGCTTTTTTGGCCCAACCAATGTTTTATTTGTAGCAACAAAAGTTGCAAGCTCTGTGGAGCTTCTATTTCAAAATAACAGAAATAAATTCTACCATAGTACTTATTGGTAGGCTAGGTTTTACATTTTGTCATCAACACAGCTAAACTATAATTATTAGTTAATAAAAAAAGCTCATTGTTAAACAGAACATTGTTGAAGCTACCGTGTTATTCAAGTGCAAAACCACCAAAACCTACATACACCCTCCCCACAGTAATATCCTCTGGCCTATATACATCCCGCACTCTTATAAATCTCAAAAACCTTACCAACCCTGCCCCCTGCGGTGAAAACGAAGACACACCTGACAGGTACCTGATAAATAAAGACTCTCCCAATAGTGGCGTTACCAAAACATCTTCTCCCAATGGGAAGAGAGTCTCGCCTCCTCACTCTGGTGCGGGTGCCTCCCCGAACCGCAAAGGGGGCAGGAAGCTAATTCTGAAATCAATCCCTTCATTTCCTTCTCTTGCTGGTGATGGGTTCAGCGACTGTTTCGGTAATACTCAGAAGGGCAGTTCTTTTGGTTCAACTTCAATTACCAGAGGTGTGTTGATTCTCTCAAATGTGGTAGTATCTTATTTTGTTACCCCTTTTTTCAATGTAGTACTGAATGTAGTTTTGTCATCATACAATTTGGTACTGGACCAATGACAAAGTTGTCTTGAGATTTCATGCCAAATTTATTTGGTAGTAGGATGTGTCTGTGTTTGGTTCTTGATTCTGCTTCTTTTTTTTTCATTTTTGTAACAATTACACAGTTGATGCATGCTTTTTTTTTATTATTTTTTTATTTTCAGGACCTTAGGAAATCTTTTCGGATATGGACTAAAAGCTGGAGTTTCCTATAGTTGGAAAGTTGGGCACCTTATATATGTAATGCAATATGTGATGGTTGGCTATCAGAGTAAACAACTCCCTTGTACCATTTTTTCATGCTTTCTAGTTGCATCAGGGCAAGTTTGATAACCTGTTCCTGCAGTGAAGCTAGGTTTTATTTTTAAGATTAGTATGTGCAGATCATGTTTAATAATAGGTAGATCTATGTTATACTTTCGTCTAAATCCTGTTGCCTCTCTTTAGTGACTAGTTAAAATAAGCTTTATAGTGAGCTATTTTCTATGTGTCCTCTTGGTGTCTTTTTTAATATAAGCGAAAAGCATCTGGTCATAGTGATATTAATTTAAGTATTATTCATCATTAACAAAATTTGGGATGCAAAAGTCTACAATTGTGTTTTTTCGTGATCAAAGTTGTCCAGTGTATTACCTGTTTCATTTTTATTGAAATGACATTTTTTGTACAAATATAAACAAATCAACATATAACAATCAAAACCGTAAGCAGTTTGTCTAGTATATTGTTGTACTATTGTAGGTTTGCTTAACAAATTTCGGTAAAAAGTTAGACGGCTGCTTCCTTTTTTATTTCAGGCATCATCTTTAATGGAGGTTTCAAAAAGTATCTTAGGCACTATTGGGCAAGTATATGCTTTCTTCTTGTCTATTCCTAAAGGATTAAGAAGAGTGCTAATATCACCCAAGATTTTTTTTTTTTTCGCTTTATAATTCATACAACAGAGTTCACACTTCAATTTGCATGATTTCTCAATTCATAAGGAAAAAAAAGAAACGAGCGATCTTATACTGTATGAAATATGAGCGATTTTTCCTGAACGAGTAAAATCATATATATTTTTTTAGAATAATTATTTTAGTACCTGCGCTACAGTACCCGCACTTAGAGGAATAATGTACTATATATGATCCCAGCAACACCCTTCCTCTATGATCCGCGTCAACCTTCCTCTAATGAAGTAGTGAGGACCCCGTATCACCGCATCAACCTTACCCAATTATCACCGCGTCAACCTTCCTCTAACAAAAATAGTTGACCACATAGGTAAAAATACTTTAGTGCAGAGGTATAAATACTTGCAATACTTGATATTAATACTTTCAGATGTCATCTAGTGTCATATGTAAAAAATATTGGAGTGGTCCCCTAATGCGGGTACGACGCGAGGATTTTTCAAGAAAATGTGTGGGTACGGTTATTTAAGGAAAATTCATATATCATATATGTAGTTCATTGTATAGATATAAATACTTATCTTGTTTGAGCTATATACTTCACAATGTTACTATAATATTTGTAAAACAAAATTACAGTTTTGGAATGGTTGCGTGGTCCCTATTGCGGGTACAACGCGAAGATTTTCAAAAAAAGGTGCGGGTACGGTTATTTAAGGATAATTCATATATCATATATGTAGTTCATTGTATAAATATAAATACTTGTCTTGTTTGAACTATATACTTCACAATGTTACTATTAATATTTGTAAAACAAAATTACAGTTTTGGAACGGTTGCGGTCCCCACAAACAGTTATAACAGTTTAGGTGCGGATACAGTGTGGGTACTCAACTGCGGATACTCATATCAGCTTCCTTTTTTTTAAACTAGCAATGATTGAGATACTTTAACATCATAGTCAGCTCGTAAGGAATCTGGGAGAAAGAACAATTTGGTGTGAATTTTGTTATAAAAGAGAGCTGGTACAAGCTACGCAATAACAATGTAAGTATGGCCAAGGCATATTAAAAAACAATGGTTTGTAACTTTATACTATCTTGTCTCCTTCTGGCAACAATGAATCATTTCTCTTTTATATTTTTTAAGTTCATGGTCCCGCTTTGGTGGATGAGTGAATATCATTTGTCAAAACAAAAAACCACAAACAAACATTGTTAGCTTATTCCATCTGCTTCAATAAAAGAGTAGGGAATTGGCTAGCATGCTACGCGTAGCTAAGGTTCATATATGTTACGGTATTTTCGAACGTCTGATCTACTTTAATTTTGTGCAAGCGATGGAGCGCTGGAAAAGTGATGGAGACGGAAATTTGAAGTGCTCATTCTCTCCATCGCTTTTCCAGCGATGAACGTCTGATCTACTTTTCCAGCGCTCCATCGCTTGCACGAAATTAAAGTAGATCAGATGTTCGAAAATACCGTAGCATATATGAACCTTAGCTACGCGTAGCATGCTAGCCAATTCCAAAGAATAGATAGCTTATTGCATACATTTTCGCTTTCAATGATATCGATTTTAGCGCATGAAATCAAATAGCAGCACACAAGAAACGAATATTGCAAAATTAGTTAGCTAAATTTTGCTACTCTGAGAAACTGTCTTGGGCCGACAAACCAACAACTCAAATAAATTTCTAAAAATAATTGTTAACCACTTATTAAAAATTAAAGTCTCTAAAATTTCTAACTCTTACATTTCTGAAATTAATTTTAGAGTTTATATTAAGCCACGTCAGCAACAAATTAAAAATGAGAAATAATTTGAGTCAATCATTTGGCCAACATAGAGTTTACTGCATAGTTTCTTAATAAGAAACTCTCTCACATTTCTGAAACTGAATTAGAAACTACCAAATCAGATTAGAAACGCTAATAATACCAGGAATGTTGATGCTCTTATATGTAAAATAACAAATCTTTTATTTTATGTTCTAACTTATCGTTCAAACTGAGATCCATTCTTTGGTTCAGTGACACAAGATCGCAGCTTCAAAATTTAAATAACCTTTTCGTAATAATTTCTAAAATTTGAAAGACTAGAACTCCATTTCTCTCTAAAAAAATATAATTCGATGGATGAGACGGTTGATAATGTGACAAGGTAATTAAAAATATTGATAATTAATCTCCAATTTGAACCAAATAGATGTTTGCTACTTGTTTGCGCTATCCCCAATTTGTTTTGAACAGTAGGATTTAAATCGACGGTCCATATATGCTCAAATCATATGATGAACATAGTTCATAACCAACCATCCGATGAGCCCGATCTCTTATGATAGGAGTGGTGGGTGATTTACATTAAGATTCGTGTACAGTTCATCTGTACAAATCTTGACGCGGAACCAACGAATCTAATCTCATATTGGATCGCTTCTGATTCCCTTGTGATAACCTTGAGCTTAAGATGGAGGATAATCTTATTCGAATTATATTGAATTAAAAACATATTCTTCAATCTTTTAAAACATGGAGATCTATGAAGTTAAAAGAGGTAACCAAGCCACACTCTCCTTTTTTCTATAGTACTGCAGAGTGGGGCTCACAACTTTATGGTCCAGATTTACTTCCAGCCGGATTAAACTCAATCCGATGCCTAATTAGACTTTAGGGATCCTCTTTAAAATTTGTGCCAGGTTAAAAGACCATTCCGGGTCCACTAACTCTACAGAACAGTACCTCTGTAGTACTTAGAGGATACGATTCCCTCCTTGCCTTTTTAGCGGGTTCTAAGCCCATCAAGAATTAAATACTGATAAATGTTGGAAAATACAAGTCGTCTAATTCACTGTCAACCCATAATAACTCACTAAACTTTAATCATAATTAGTTATATGTTTAAGCTAGGTTAATTATTGTTAAATGGACCAGCACGGTCATGACGTGTCTATACCATGTTGTAAGAAGTGTTTTGTCTGAAGTTGGATAATATCAGCACAGCCATGACACGTCTTAATACGACACGGCTAGAACACGTCTACACACGGATCAAAATTTAAACAATTCTAAATCATCTTATATGTAATCTAAGCAACCATCAGTTTCCACTTTTCACCAATGAAAATAGAATATTACTTTGACAGGAGTATCTTGGTGCTTTATTTAATTTCAGAATTATATTTGCCTCTTCAGTTTATTGTTAAAAGTTTACAAAATAAAATATAAACTCCAACAAAATCAAAAGAGAATAAGAAATCCTTACATTTATAAATTGAAACGAAACAATCATTACAAATTGACAGTAATTCTATTCTACATCAGAATACAACATAAATCAACACTTATACCGGACACGGACACGGACACGGACACGTGTTGGTACGACACTTGGTAATACGGCACGGCACGTTTACAATTCAATAAATATTGCTCTATTTGTTCGTTGAGAGGAGAGTACACGTGGCATCCTACGATTTGACAAACCTTGATAATGAAATTTCACTGGAAGATCACTGTCGTACTAGCTGTCATATAAATTGGCCCAAACTAGAAACCAAAATTTCCTGGGAACCCTTTCAATTCAGAATTAAGTATGACTTAAATTTATGTGGAGGCTTGGAGAATAGGTCGCTGTTTGGTTGCGTTATACCTGCACGTAAGTCGTTTTCAGACAGCTCGTGTTACTGGCAAGTTGGCATGCATGATGCATCCGACTTCTCAATTACGACTCCTCCCAATTTTCCTTCTCTCCTGATACAAAATTTGAGAATTTGAACAAATCTTTTCTTTTTCTCTGTACTGTTGCCAGGCTGTCTTTTGACCCTTGGCGAAGCCAACCCTGATAGCTTGACTTCTTGATTATATATATATATTTTTATGTATATATATTTTTTCTGGACTCATTCTTCAAATTATTTGTGCATATTTAGTAGATTTTAAACGTGTCATATGAGGCAAGAAATGATTATGGCACAGTGTTAATCATGAATACAAATATTAATAACTCTGTTTTGATTTCATGCAGCATACAAATTATATATTTTTTAATTTTGACTTTAATGTTACATTGCAAAAAATATGTGGTAAAAGAATATCTCTAAAAAATAAGTTGAATGGAAATTTTTGGGATTTCTTTTTTTCTTTCCTGGGAGGACTTTATCAACAAACGCGTCTTCTAATTTAAAAAATAAATAAAACAGAGTACTGACAAGGATGGCAAAAAAAAAACAGTAGCGAACCAACCAATCACCAGCCGCCTTTCTTGCAAATCAATACATAGTTATAATCAAATAATTAGTTATCTAATTAAGAAGTGCTAGGAAGCTTCTTCAGAGTTGGTCATCAGAAAAAAAAAGGTAGCTGTTTCAAGTTGGAGCTATAAAATTTGTTGAACACGTCAACTTGTGTAATTTCTTCATTTAATACTCTCTCTTTCACTTTTTTTTTCTTCTAAAGGATAAGCAGGAGCGGACCCAGAGTGTTCCGGGGGCAGCTGCCTCCCCTGGATTTTGAGTTTTAGTGGAGATTTGTCGGTTCCGACCGATTTTGCTCCTCTTGAAATTTTTTTTGTCTTTCTCTGGACGTTTAATTTGTAATTCGGGTTAAATTTAGGGTTAAAATTGAAATAAATCTGTTGAATTTTGATTGGTAATTAGAATTATAAGTCAGAGCATCAGAAATTACAAGTTAAAGCATTGTTTTTTATCGAGTATCCAATTGGTTAATGGATTTAAACCCGATTCGATATTTTTTTGCCCCCCCGACGAAAATCCTGAATCCGCCCCTGAGGATAAGTGTTTGGTTTGTCAAATAATAGACATGTATCACATCATCATCAAGTACTAAGTCTATTTGTGATAACTAATAACTATATTAAGGTAAAATGAGAATGCTAATCCGGACAAAGATATTAAAAACAGTACTATTTTCACTTTATGCAACATATGGATAATAGAGTCAAAATAATGTAGCATATGAGTCATGTGCTGCATGAAGAACTATAAATTAATACATGCGATTAAATCAAACAGAACTTTACTACTTAACTTTGTATTACTAAAAGATGTGCCAATTGTATTACTAACATGTCAATTTTTTAAAATACTTTTTTCGATAAAAGATGAAAGTCAAAGTTTTTAAACTTTAAATATTAAATTTTCCAATCAAATTTTAAATCTGCGACATTGTATACGAAATATAATACAAAAGTAATTGCCCCGCTTGGTATTTTTTTGGATTGAATTTTTTGTCAAAAAAACTTTGAACAAATTAATCATATTTAAAAAATCACACAAACAATTTAGATTTACGGACCATTTAAATTTATTAAGTTTTAAATTATTCGTACAAATCTCAATACAAATCGAACTGTTTGAACCCAATTTAGATAAAAAAATTTCCAATATCCTTTTTGAAACATATTGGTTAACAGCTTAGATATTGTGTGGTGCCTCTATTCACATTCTGGTAAAATATAGATTTCTGGTCCCAGTGCATGCTGCCTTTTTAATATTTTAGAAAATTCCTTTTGATTTCTTATTAATTTACAATTTTTAATGTTTGGTCGTAAGGGAATATTCCCATATTGATCACCTAACTAAAAAACGAGCATCCAACCAACATGGATAGAGGCACATACATATATATATATATATATATATATATATATAGAGAGTAACGCTACGGTGCTTTGCAAAGTAAAACCCCATATTTACTTCGGGCTACTTTTTGCATTTTAAAAATTCAAACAACCGATCCGAACCGTTCAACATGTTCTAAATGTTGAAATGTGCTTGGAGACCAAATTTTACATTTTTTGGAATTTTTTTACTATTTATTAAGCCACTTTTTCAATCGCTGATCCGGTGGTCCAGAAAATTTTACTGTTTTTTACTGTTCACCATTGGATCAGTGATTTTCAAAGTGGCTTAATAAATAGTAAAAAAATTCCAAAAAATATAAAATTTGGTCTCCAAGCACATTTCAATATTTAGAACATGTTGAACGGTTCGGATCGGTTGTTTGGATTTTCAAATGCAAAAAGTAGCCTGAAGTAAAGAGGGGGTTTTACTTTGCAAAGCACCGTAGCCTTACTCTATATATATATATATATACACACACACACACACACATTCTATTAATTTTGATTTAATTAATTATGTGGGAATTTTCACTACTTATATAAAGAAAAAAAAAACAAATATATATAAAATTTGATAATTTTTTTAATAAGGAGTGCATTACACGTCACGTACTACGTACAGGATTAGAGCATCTACATTCATAATATTATTAGAGTTTCTAATCTGATGTGGTAGTTTCTAATTCAGTTTCAGAGATGTGGGAGAATTTCTTATTTAGAAACTATGCGTGAAAGTTTCTTATTAAGAAAATATTTATAAACTCTATGTTGGTTAAATGATTGACTCAAATTATTTCTTTTTTTAATTTATTGCTGACGTGGTTTAATAGAAACTCTAAAATTAATTTCAAAGATGTAGAGTTTAGAAATTTTTTGAGACCTTAATTTCTAAAAAGTAGTTAACAGTTATTTAAAAACTCATTTGAGTTGCTGGGATGTAGATGCTCTTAGAAATTTAATTTAGAAATTATATTTTGAATTTAAACTTATGTCAAAACGAAAAGAACAACATAATTAAGGAGACACGAGTTTGAATATTTGGTTCGTTCCTATTGGTTGACATTTCACGGACAAAAATTATAAATTAAATGCCCTATGAAGGGTAAATAAATGTTTCAACCAATTTATACCAACTATAGCGCTCCATACTTTATAGCTAGGATAAAAGAAAATTAATAATTCACGCAAAAAAGATGATGATTTTACTGTAATAATAATAACTTTTACGTATGAGGTCGTATGATCAAAATTCAAACAAAAATATTTTTATAAATTTTGAAATAGTTGATTGATATCATATCACCTCCAAATTTTATTAAATCACACATTTTGCACTGTAATAATATTTCTATAAACTTGGTCACGGTAATAATATTTCATGCAAAACAAGCAGCATTAAATTTATTTTAAAAAATAAAATAGTAATTACCGGTAAGTTTTATACATAGAACAAGCCAAGATGAATAGATAACAAAATAAAGGAACCAGTTCACCTGTCCCGTGTGGGCATAAAATTCTTGTTTCTAAAGTCACTGAGACGTGAGTCCGGAATGAGTTTTGACATTTAAATATTAAATATAGTTTTGTCTCAAAACTCATTCTGGATCCACGTGTCAGTGACTTTAGAGGTAGGAATTTCGGTTCCCAGAATATATAGATAACATTGCTGGAACTGAAAATAAATCTTTCTATTTTCTCCCAAACATTAATTAGTTTCTAATTAATTTGAATTCTTTTGTTTAATCACCGTCAAGATCGCTGTTTGGAGGGATATGCACCTCAATTCCACAATTATTTTTATCACTATCAAAACCAGCTAATGAGTCATTTTTTTTTGTGACCCTTGCAAAACCACAAATTTGTGTTATATATTGTTAGGAAAATAAAGAAATATCTGGTTAGTTCTCTGAGAATAAAGGGGTGGTTGGTAACAGAATAAAATTTTAAATAAAATGAACAAACAATCAGACATGCTTCCACTACCCAAAAAAATATACAAAATGAACCACTGGAGGAGGAGGCACTGAATTTTTTTTTTTTTATGAGAGTATATAATTGTGAAAATAGTTGTTGGAAAAGAGGAATTAGATTGTATATTAAGAAGTTTTGCTGGGATAAAATTATAAAAATCAATAATTCTCAAAGGTTGAAAGGGACACACCTTGACAAAGGTCTGTAGACGCTCATGCATGTCCAAAAAAGAGGAAAAAAAAAAATACTTCACAGCAAATTAATGAACTCAAATTGTATACCAAACATGTTCCACACACACAGTAAAATTATATACTATGTCCCGGTATATAATTATATGAGGAGGGTTCAAATGCCTCCATTTTTCATGCCTCCACCGTGCCTCTATTTTTAAAAACTTTAATAACTCAAAATTTAAAACTTAAAAGTCAAATTAAAACCGTTGGATATGATCTACATCACTTTATCTATGCACGTGTAAAAAATTATGACATTTTAATTTTGTTTTGGTTGTCATCAAGAGCTTGTAAAAAAACGTACTAATGTGGATAATTTCTAGACGTTGATTTTTCAACTTATTGATTCACATAAAAACAAAATCAAAATGTGATAATTTTTTATGAGCACATAGATAAAATGATGTAGATCATATCCAACGGTTTTATTTTGACTTTTAAGTTTTAAATTTTGAGTTATTAAAGTTTTTAAAAATGGAGGCATGGTGGAGGCACAAAAAATGGAGGCATTTGAACTCTCTCTAATTATATATAAGTTTGTTCACATTAGAAAAAAAAAATTAAAACAATAAATTACAGCTCACACAAATCACCTAATTAATAGTGATACGGAGGCGGTGGTGACGGTGACGGTGGTGGTGGTGGTGCGATGCATCCATCAGAATCGCAATGAACTGGCGGTCGGTGCAAAAACGCCATGCACTCGTCATGTGGTCGTTGGTCGGGACGACCTGCAATACAATTCTCTCTATCATTGATTCTCTTGATGTCGAGGCACCGTCCCGGTTCGCCGCAAAAATAGTTGTACGAAAATGTGAAATTCTTCAAGTTCGGCAACTCGCATATGACTTCCGGTATCTCTCCTGCAAGGTTGTTGTGTGCTATATCCAACTGTTCTAACTTTTTCATGTTGCCAATGCTCTCCGGCACCGTGCCTTCTATGTTGTTGAAGCTTATGTCGAACACTGTCAGTTGATCGAGGTTCCCGATTTCGGGTGGTATACATGAGGTGATGCTGGCATTTAAGAGTACTAACTCGTTTAGTGTATGCCTCATGTTAATTATACTCTTTGGAATGCAACCGTGGAGTTTGTTGTTCGCGAAAACTAGCACGGATGCTTTCGAGTTGCCAAGGTTTTCCGGCAAGGTGAATTTGAACTTATTGTTGTTTATGAAAACCGCATCGAAATCCCGGTCGAAAATCTCATTTGGTACCTGACCTTTGAACTTGTTGTACCTAATGTCAAGATATTTGAGATTTGGTAAGCATAGAACATGCGAAGGGAACAGGCCGGTTAGCTTGTTGTTGCTCACGTCGAGCTCATGGAGGAGTTTGAAATTTGAGAAGGAACTTGGTAGGCAACCTTTGAATTTATTTGAGTTAAGATGGAATAAAGCGAGGTCGGACAAGAGACCCAAATCCTCCGGCAATGTGCCGACCAAGCGGGCATGGTTTAGGTCAAGTCCCGCCACGGTTTGGTGACATGGCTCATCTGGTGCGGGTGCGCAAAACACTCCTTTGTAACTGCACACGTCGGGACCGCACCAATTTGCCGTGAAGTTTTTCCGGTCGGAGGTGATGGAGTGCTTCAAGGCCTGAAGAGCTGTGTAAGCTTTTTGAAGCCTATTGTTGTTCAATGCTGTTTGGTTTTGGGAGAAGGAGAGGAAGGGGATGGAGAGAAGGCAAAGGAGGAAGAACAGAGGGGATGATGAGGAAAGGGTCATTGTAGCATAAGTTGGGGCAATGTATACTATGTGTGTTTCTTTTGTTCTGATTTGTTTTGGTTCTTTTTTTGTTTTTCTTTGAGGAGAAATGGTGGGCGTTTTGGGAATAATGAGGGGCCTCAAGGGCTTAAATAGGTTAATGCCAGTGGTTAGAGCAGAGGAATCTAAATTGGGTTATTACCTGATCCACTCCATTTTCATCATTTTTGTATTCTATCATCTTTTTTAGCAGATCTAAAATATGGGCTTTCTTTATTTTTAATTAAAGGGGTTTAATTTTGTTGAATATTACATTTATTGAAGTATAAACAATATACATGTCATATGAATGTTTTTTTTAACCTATTTTGGTAGTCTAAAATCAAGCATTACATAACTTGAATGAATGATGTAACTCACTGCTTATATAGTAATAGTCTAAAATTGTTTTACATAAAAAAAATGAAAATAGTAACAAATTATTGGTTCAATGATAAATCATATTAGAGGAATAAAATACACAAACTGATTTTCTGTTACTGCAGCCGATTGCACTTCTGTTCCAAATAAACAAATTGAGATTTGCACAGGAGATAAATCTAACTAAAATCAACGGAGGTCTCCATTACCAACGAAATGGAGAGGATATCAGTATTAGCTGGGAGTACCTAAAGTTCACGTCATTGAAACTCGATTTCGCGTTAAGCTTCAAAAGAGCTGTTGAACTTGAATATAATCCCTATCTACTCCTTTTCTTTAATTTCCCCACATAATTTCTTCTATTTTATTTTTTGTTTTTAAGAAAGGCGGCTACCAGTTTGATTTTCAGTCTTTCTGATAAAACACTTATCATCAGAGGAAGTGCACCTATCATCATCTTTTATTCGTATCATCGATTATGTTCTCAACATATTACGTCAAATATGTTCAAGTTGTGCAAGGACCAAAGAATCAAAAATATTTTCAGAAAATTTGTGAATAAGATGAAACCTTAGATGTTTAATGAGGGTATGGAATTGATAAAAGATAAGAGTATTACTACTCATCAGTACATCATGTGGTGTGGTAAAATGTTGCAAAACCTCGAAGAAAAGTGTTTCCAACTCCATAAATGGACACAATGTCTTGACGGAGGCCTGAATAGGTGGGGTATTATGACTACGAACGGATCAGAATATTTGAACAACGTATTTCGAGTGGCTCGCCAGCTGCCTGTAATGGCAGTAGTTGAGCGCACATGCTACAAAGTTGTGGATTGGTATGCCAAAAGAGATGAGGTTGCTCAAAAGTGGCTTCAAAATGGAATGAGATTATCAGCAAACATATTATCAGTTTTAGAACACCGGACTAAAAAAGCAAAGGAACACCGAGTGATACCAATGTGGTTCGAATTCCCGTCTATGAGATCATAGTTCATGATGGAGTTGTCAGAACGGTATATCAGCTATTTACTTAAATTTCATACAAAATTTGTAAATTGTAACATTTAATTATCTAGCTTGATTTATTGATTGTAGGGAGTGAAGGGAGATATGAAGTATGAAGTTCGATTTTCAAAAGGGGAGGAGGGCATGCCGATTTGTGAGTGTCAGAAACCGCAATTCACTAGCATTCCTTGCAACCACGTCCTGGCGGTGTGTTGTAAGAGACATCTAAATCAGAGGAACTATGTAAGTCACTATTATAGCGTTGAAAATTATGTCAATACATGGATATGTGAGTTTCACGACTTTGGTAACGCCCCCAATTGGCCATATGACATGGAAGCACTTATAATCAGGCCGGACCCAAATAAACTTAATAAGGGCAGGAGGAAGCACAAGCGAATTCCTAATTCTATGGATGATATGGAAGCTCGAATCAGGCCACGCAGTGGAGTACAATGTCCAGAGGGATCCAATAGAACAAGAACTTCAGGTTGGAAATTATAAGAGTGAATAAGTTCATATTTTCATATTGTACACACTTAATTATATTTATGTCCGTATTATACATGGGCAACTGGTGAAAGATGAAGAAGCGTATCTAGTAGCCATCCAGAGGCATCTGCTATGTATTCAGAGGCGACTGCTACACAAGGGTCACGGAGAAGCATATCTGGTAGTCGTCCAGAGGCATATGATAGTAATCCAGAGGCCACTGGTAGTCAAGCAGAGGCATCTGATAGCTGGTTAGCTGGTCGTCTGCTGAACAAAATATTCAGACGTAAAGAACAATGAACAGTTTTAAGAGAGATGCATGCTGTGAACTCACTTATTTAAGACTTTTATATAAGACTATGCTTATTTTATATTCACTACGCTAATTTGTATTAATGTTTGTATTAATATTTTTGTAATACTATATTTTTTTGAGTCAAGTAGTTATTTTTTATATTCCTTTTTTATAATTAAGAATGAATTAAGCATGAATTAATGAAGCACGTACTGAACAAGCATGAATTTTTTTATATTCCTTTTTTTATTCTTTTTTATCATTAAGCATGAATTAATGAACAAGCATGAACTGAACAAGCACGTATTAGACGTAGCTATTTTTTTATTTAATCAGAGACGTATTAGTCGGAGACGTAGCAAATTTTTTAATTGTTGAATTTTGTAATGAAATTAATAAGGATAAGAGGTCTAACTAAATAAATTTGTTCAAATAAAGCATACACTAAACAATACATGCACTAAATCAATTCACGTCTTATCTGCTCCTAGGGTTATTGAATCTCGAGTGGCTAAATTTGTTGGGTTTTTTAGTCTTCTGTCGAGGAGGAACCACTACTGATGGCGACCCATCATCTCCTAGGTTGCGCCCGTCTATGATTATGGATTCAAGCGAGTGGTAATGTCCGGCCATAACATCGTCGGTGGTCGTTTGAGGAACTTTGACCTCTGGATCCCTCAAAAAATGGTCTGGATTATCATCGCTAATATCGATACATTTTAGGTCAAATGGAAGTCCGGCCTTCTCGACCATGGCTCTGAACAATGCGATATGCCCAAGATCGTATAGAATATCGCGACTAGTCTCATGCAATAGAAGTCCGTAAGCCTTCTGTCAAGATGTCTTTATCATACTATTCCTTTTGCAGTGTTTTTCAAGAGGCGAAATCTCTACAAGAAAATGATATATTTAAAAGATAGTTCGTAAATAAATTGAAATGATATATTAAAAAGGAAAAAAGAAAAAAGAAAATACTTACGGTATGAGCTTGATGTATGACATCTGAGACATACCCGAGATCTTCTATGTCTCCTTCCGGTTTTAGCACTGGCTGGCTCATTATTTATACTACATGAAAAAAACTAAATTACTCTACATCTCCTACGTCTCCTACGTCTACAATTTATTTATACTACATGAAAAAAGCTAAATTACTCTACATACAAACTATATAATTCTACAATTACTAAAATTACACTACAAAAACTACATGTAGATCTGAAGTTTTTCTTATTCTTCTTTCAAAAATATACAAATCTATGTAATTAGAATAAAAAATAATGACATTTTGAGAGTTGAAAAAAAAAAGGTTGGTTTGGTGGAAAGAAAAGCAGAGGAGGAAAGGAGAAAAGCGAAAGAAGGAAAAGAGGAGGCCATGAATTCGTGTACATCCGTACCGTCCGATCCGATCCGTACTACATGTACACCCGTACCGTCCAATTAGTTTTAAGATTTGTGCCGACTAGATCTGCACTTATTAAAGAGCTCATGAATTCGTGTCATCTGCATTAACTCAAAAAAGAATCTTTTAAGTTAATGCATCTGGACCATCCGATATGCTTTAAAATCCGTGCAAACTAGATCCGCACTAATATTGAAGGATCCCATGCTTTATAGGCAATTAAAATATAAATGAAAATAAGTCAAATGCTCTTGTTGCTTTTTCCCTCTTTCCATAATTTTTAAATTGAATTCAACTGTTAACCTATTTATGATATAATATAATCCCATTGATTAATTGTTATATCCAGGTTTAGCACCCGTTCATGTAAAAAAATAAAACCCTTTTCTCTTTTTGGGATAAAACTTAAAAGTATGTGGTTGCTCAAAAAGAAAGTTCCTTGTTTCCTCGGAAGTTTCCTTCTCTGCTTTCATTGACAGGGATGGGTTGCTATTGGAGAATATTTTTATATTTATATACATATTATTTAAAATAATATAGAGAAATAAATAAATTGTATGGATATTTCGACTTCGGTTATTCGGTATGGATTTTCCGACTCGGTTTCTTTAGTTGTCACATCACGCTATACGATTATACAAAAAATTACACAGCAAATTTGACTTTTAAACCCTTTAGGCTGTGCTTCACAAACGAGAGGTGAACGACATTAATGAAAGGAGAAGGGAAGGAGATACAGTTTCGTTCACCTCCGTACAGTGATCTTACACTCCAAATACATTAATGAAAGGAGATACAGTTTCGTTCACCCCCGTACAGTGATCTTACACTCCGATTTGGAAGTGGATGTTTTCGTCATAAATCAACACAACGCTAACCTTGTCTCCTCTTTCGCACAGTGTTCGTTCACCTCCACTCCTTCGTCTCTTCTCTTTGAAGCATGTGAAGTCGTCGGTCAGGTGTGATTTAAAGCGAGACTTCCCTCCACACAGTGTTTCTCCCTTTTCCTCCCTCCGCATACCTCCAATTAAAGCAGATTCTTAACTTCATGTAAATCTATGGATCATTGCTATAAAATTATTAATTTGGTTTCTTCTATGAATCTGAATTTCCTAAATAATTTCTATAAAAAAAAATTCTGCTTTTGGAGTAGTGTAGCAATTATTCAACGTAGCTCCAACATTTAGAATCTTCTAGATGACACGAGGCATGGGGTTCACAAAATGTAAGATTTGGTGTCCTCAAACTTTTTTATTTTTTTTTTCATATTTTATTTTACTTGGTTGGATATTGCAAACAATAGGAGCAGAAGGTTATTGGCTATAGCACTGTGACTTGAAAACTAAATTTATGATGAGCAAATGATATTTCATTGCTATTTAAAGTTCAAGTTAAGAAGAATTAAATTATTTATTTAAGTTAAGTTAGTTTAAATTATTTTTGTTTAGTTGAAACATGTTACTTAAAGTTATAATTTTAAAATCTAAGAGAAAATTTGAAAAATATTTTTTTTCCTATCAAACATCTGATCTTATAGACGGAATTAGTTAAACCATCTAAAGAAGTGGTTTAATTTACTCCACCTTGCCTTAATCCTTGCTCCATCTTAAGCTATTATAAGTTCAACTTAAGTGAGAAATAAATTTCTTTATTTTAGATGTATAATGCCTATTTTGGTAATAAAGAATAAGATATCGTAGGTAAAAAGGATGCATCCAAAAAATATGTCGGAATAAAAAAAAAATACTACATTAATTGAGACGCACTATCCGACATTTATAATTCTACATTAATGGTGCACTCCAACGGAAACAAAAGTTCTATTATCTTTTTTATTTTTCAATTGTTCTACTCAGTACCCTTTTTTTTTAATCTTTGGTGACCTTTTTGCCTTTCCTTTTCAGCAAACATTATTCCCTGCCATTTCGCCTACCATTTTTTAGCACAAGTATTTCCTCGTTTTTTTTTTGTCATTTTTAGATAAAAATACTTAAATGTCACCAATTTTTTCATATATTTTTTTTTTATATATTCGTAATTAACTTTTAAGAGGTTCAATTATTAAATGGTGCAAATTTCATCTAAATTTATATATATTAACACCGAGCAGTTAAAGGATCAGCATCTGCTACTTTTCTTAAAAAAAAAACAGGAAGTTGTCTTTCTTTATCCAATTGTTCAAATTTTTTCAACAATTCTGATTTTTTTTTTCTTTTTGTCTTTTTATTCAGATTGTAATAGAACAAATAAATCTGAACTGTTGAAATATTTGAATGATTGAGATGAAGAAAAGCATAAATCTATTTTTCTTAAAGAAGAGCAACATATTTGATTCAACAATTGAAGTGTAAATACCAGACTATGTAGGTGTTAATATTTAGCATTACACTTACATAATAAGAATAAATATGCAGCAGTGAAATAACAATTACCTAGTAGTATATATATATTTTTGGAATTTCTATTAGAATGAAATCATTTCACCTCATTATTCATTCCTATCACACAAATTTATTTTTTAATTATCTCTATTGAAATCTTTTCCACATAAATGAATTGAATTCTAAAATTATTCATTCCAATCATGGTTATATTGTGGACTCCTAATAGAATATAAGTAAATGAGGGTATATGATACTATAGTCATTAGGGGTATGACCGGAGCTAGAATATCAAATTATTGAGTTCAATCATATAAAATTTTTTATGTTAAGAATGAGAGTTAATTAGAGGTGTATGTCTATTTTTTTTTTAATTTAAAAGGTGGTCTAGCTTACCAATTTTCTTTAATTGTCTATAAAGACACTTGAGAGTAGGTCCGATGGGCATCGGACCTGCTCTGGTTCGACGGGTTTAATCACCGTCGATTTTTTAAGATTCGTGCGGAATGCTTTAAATTTCGTGCGTGTCTGTTTCAATTTGTTGTGCGCACAAATCTTAAATTAGATCGGACGGTCATCATGCTCGTTGAGCCTAAAAGTAGGTCCGATGGGCATCGGACCTACTCCGTTCTCCTATAAAGAACCTTCTATTCGGGTTTCGAACCCACGACCTCTTTAACTTTAATTGTATCTTATTTTACACATTTAGCGGTTTTCATTGACAAAAAGTATCATATGTATAAAAACTAACTAATTGTAATTAATAATTAATAGTGCAAATAAAATATGAACCCAACAAATAACAACATGAATGAACTTCTTAACAAGAATCCAAAAATAACAATCGTAGTATTCTATATATATAATCCAACAAAAAACACACGATATATTTGTACTGATATTAAAAATATAATTCATTAAAGAACACTGTTAATTAATATTATAATGAATAAACAATTATTTTCCGCAAAGTAAATGATAAACAAATTCAACAATGCTTATTCATTTTCAAAATTATGTTTATCTAAAATATAATTTTGAGTTCTTCTTAGGAGAGATAAATTTAATTATATTATGCAGTCGGGTCTAGTTTCAACCTATATATTTTCTAAAATTCAAAACAAATATGTACTTGGCGGGTCAATTAAAATTCAGTTCGTACCTAATCAAATAAAAATTAAATCATTTTTTCTTTAAAAATAGAATGGTGAGGCCAATTAACTTATTTAATCGAATAATAAGTGCGGAGAATAAGAGTTATTCTCCTTTATTCTTTGACTATAACCCTTGAACGGCCCAACCAAACAGGATTTGAAGGTATAGTTTGCTGAATAGTTTTGAACCAAGCTTACCTTCTTTTTTTCTTTCTAAATCAATAGTTTCGGTTTCATTAATTTTCATAATTTATCACACTCACAGCTACACAGTGTGAAAAATCAATGGAATAATTTGGTCCTATTAGCCTCTCTCAATAGGGGTCTAATTAGTTCGGTCCCATTGGCCTCATTCCAATGAGTTTGGATGAAAGAAGGCCTTTTGCGTATTTTACGGCCGTTGCTAGGAATGAAACAATAATTCGGTCCCAGTAATTTTCAAATTTTATGTGATGAAAACATATTACAATTTATAAAAGATATTAAAACCATATTCTATGCTTTAACACACAGTTTGAATTTAGTTTCAGATTGTTCGATCAGAATCCAGACCAATTCGACCAAAACCTATAATTCATATATAACCAACGATCATATCTTTTTTTTTTTGAAAAAAAAGCAAAAATGCCCGTTTCATTGACTGAAACAAATGTTTATTACAATTTAACAAAAAAAAAAAAAAAAAAAAAAACCTCTGTATTAGCCAACTCTTTTCATCCAACTCTTATGCCAAAAAAAAACACAAAATTCTACCTAATTTTTCCCATTCATTAAAGAACTCTGCTATACTAAACAAATGAATACACCTCTAGCTAGTATATCTCTCGCACTATTCACATCTACACACGGCCAACAGTAAAGCAATTTGTATTACCGGTAGCCACGGCAAGTAATAACGCAAGTTGTATAGCCGCTATCTCCGCAGGCTTCAACCTCACACCTCTGCTCTCTCTTCTCTAGGAAGTGCCACTCTGTTCATATCTGTGGAACCCGATTTGGCTTATGCAAAGGATATGAATCACTATTTGTTCGGTCTTACCTGTAACATTATAAAAAGAAAACAAATCATCTTGTTTTCAATAATTTGATTTTGTGGTTTCTAAAAAAAAATAAAAGGTTGGTGCTAGTGGACATGGCCCATGCCTTTACTCTCTGTCGGCTACTTTTTAGTATTTATTTTATTTATTTAATCCGTGTGGATTTGCGTATATGAAATATTTGTTTAATTTTTTTTTTAAAGTCAGCGATAAATTGTCGTCAACAATATATTGAATAAAAAAAATTTAAAATATTTACAAAATTTTTGTATCTAGAATATAACCTTAGCCTCATGTTGTGTGGCTTAGTTATTACAACTTTAGCATATTTTTGGAGTTTAGTAGTAGCTCAGACTTGGTTGAGTAACTTTCTATTATGTTTACTTTTTGGCTTGCATGATTAGTTTGAACACTAATATCAGGGGTGCAGTCTCAAAGATACTCTTTGGTAATTCCTATAATTATACTTTCCAATCGATAGAATGGGTTTTGCCACTTAAAAAAGAAAAGTGCACTGATATCCTGAAAAAAATAATAAGTTCTTTTCATTTGTATATTTGTTCACTCAAGAGCAGTTGCCATGCCACTCGCGAATTGCGACCAATCCCTTGTTGCCTCCAACTTGTCCAACTTTTCAATACAAAGCGAAAGTTAAAAAAAAGCTATGTACTCTGATGACATTCTAAGCCAATCATTGAATTTTTAATTTAATCTCATTGGTTATTAGTAGCTTTCAAGTAATCATTTAGTGAATGATCTTTAAACAAAAGCGAAATGTAATTATGACATTATGTTCATCGCAATTATTGACGATATTAAATATTAGATATTATAATTTTTAGAAGGCTGTCGGATCCTGTGCGTTATAAAAATTTTAATTCTGACTTTTTGATATTTGCAAATTAAACTTTTAAGTTTTGAATTTTCAGAAAAAAGGCAAAAAAAAAAAACATATAGCACTGAGTTCTAAAAAAATCAATGTGGTACATGTTAATAGCAATTAGTTTGGTACAATCAAAACTCATTTTAAATTTATAAAGTACTCATTTATTTTTTTTATTAGAAAATAAAAATATATAGTCTAAGTAAATGTTTCTTCTTCTAACTGATTGGTTTCTAAAAACATATAGCACTGTGAACAGTAAAAAACAGTAAAATTTTCTGGACCACCGGATCAGCGATTTTCAAAATGGCTTAATAAAATAGTAAAAAAATTCCAAAAAATGTAAAATTTAGTCTGCAAATACATTGCAATATTTAGAACATGTTGAAGTTCGGATCGGTTGTTTGAATTTTCAAAAATAAAAATATGACCCGAAGTAAACCCCCCATTTACTTTGCAAAGCACAATAGCCCATCTCATTATATTATATAATATTAATATAATTATATTATATAATAATGTTTTTATGGGAAATATTATATGTTAATTAATACTTAGATGATAATTATGAAATAGAGAATTTATATTGGGTATTAGGGTATAACTAAATTATGCCAAAGAGAAAAACAAATCATTGCAAATTAACGATGATACGGATCAAATGATTAATGACACAAAACTGCAACTACTACAAACTAACCGCAAATTTTGAAAAATTGCAACTACTCCATGCACATCCCTTTGATCGAGTCCTTTCAACTAATATGTTCTCTCTATTTTTGCCTCTTTAGAAAAAAAAAATCATTTTGCTCCTTGGAAAACTTAAGCTGTATTTCTCATTACGCTCCTTTGGGTATTGTCCAAAAGATAACGGAGTAGGTCCGATGCCCATCGGACCTACTTTTAGGTTCAACGAGCATGATGACCGTCCAATCTAATTTAAGATTTGTGCGCACGAAATTGAAACCGAGAAGTTTAAAGTGTTCTGCACGGATCTTAAAGCAAATCAACGGTGATTAAACCCATTGAACCAGAGTAGGTCCGATGTCCATCGGACCTACTCTCAAGTGTGTCCAAAATCATGTTGAAACCATTCGATATTCGTTACTTAAATCTGTACAAATAATTTATAGTTTAATAAATTTAAACATTTCTAAATCTAAATTGTTTGTATAAATTTTGACATCAATCGCATGATTTACTCTTTGGACCACATGTCCATCCTAGTTAAAAGCAATGTTTCAACACTTGCAATTAATATCCCCATTTAATTTTTTTCAATCACTGGATAAGAGATCGACTTCAGGATTCTTCCGTTTCGAGATATTAGAGTATCTACAGATACTATTAGAGTTTCTAATATGATGTGACAGTTTGTAATTCATTTTTAAGGATGTGGGAGTGTTTCTTATTTATAAACTATGCAGTAAAGTTTTTTATTAAGAAATTGTTTAAAAACTCATACTGACTAAATAATTGGCTCAAATTATTTCTATTTTTAATTTGTTGCTGATGTTGCTTTATAGAAACTCTAAAATTAATTTCAGAGATGTGAGAGTTAGAAACTTTAGAGCATCTGCATCCCTGAAATTGCAAGATTAAAATTTCATTGTATGAGTGAGTTTGTAGGTTCAAGAATATTATAATTGCAAAATTAAAATTTGAAGAACCAAGGAAATCAACAAGACTTTACGAAGATTAAGATTATAAATTGTAATATCAAATAGAGAAGTAAAATATATTTGAGATTGTTGATTTCAAAAACTATCTGTTCGGTACGAAAGCAAACCTTTCAGTACGGAATATATTGAATGGTATTGAACTAATAATGAAGCATTGCAGTATAGAATAATTACTCCGGTTGGCGACCGTTCAGAACGGAATGTTCCATATCATCTAGGGACTCACAGTTTGTCTCCGTTCTAAATGGATACTACCCGTATTGTACGCCACTCAGGATTACACAGAATTGGAATGAAATATACTATTCGTTATGTACGGACATAAACGTACTGAATGGTTAGTATAAAGTTCGAAAAGACAAAAACCCTAATTTCAATTATACCATACTGAACGAATCAGTTCAAATACATAGATTTGAAACTCCATCTATAAATAGAGTTAATACTCTAACTTTAGATTTAAGCTAAGTCGTCTCTAAATTTCAAAAAACACTTATTCTGTATTCTTGAGAGTTTTTATCTTTGAGAGAGTTAAAACTTCAATACTCCTTTGATAATCTCAAATTCACTTAACTAATATACTTCTAAATTTAGTTAGAATGTTGGTTCTTTGTTCTATAGTGTGGAGATCTACTTAGTGCTCCCTTCTTATAGCAGTGCGACTTTCCGCTTGTAGGGCATCAAGGGCTCACCGGCTCGAGAATTTTCGCTCACATATATCCATAGTTGCGTGACGATCCTCTGCGTAGGACTCTCTAACTCGAGCTTCTAGGCTCAACTTTGTACACGAGTTAGACCGTGACTTTCCACCTTTGTTTGGACTCACGTGTCACGAGTTGTATCCTTTTCTACATTGGGTAATAGAAAAGGCACGCTGACGATGTTGTGTTGCCCCAAGACTAAGCTGAACTCCGTTATCATCCCGCGTGTCAATCTCTCTTACTCTATCTATTTACTTTACATTGTTGATTGATTGCGGTTGTTTGTTTGTTTTACCTATCATCATAAAAAACGTCTAAGGTCCTTTAAGTCACCATATTCATCTTAGGTGCCGTTAGGAACAACATGATACGCATGCTATAATATGTAATATGAACCAACTCATCTATAGTGTTTAATTTTTGTATTTTTTGTCTTAAATTTTATATTATAGTCTATATGTCTATTTTAATTAAAGATGTTATGACAAAATTGAAATTAAAGTTTTGTAGTTAATTATATTTGTTAATGGAATAGATGGAAAATCAATATCCTAAGAGAAAACTTAAAAAATATTGTTTTGAATGAAGCAAATGAAAACAATCGACTTCTTAATTAGATATATACAGTGTTGATAGATTTTCATAATATAATAAAATCTTTCACTCTTGTAAATCTTTAAATGAAATAATTAATGAAAGATAAAAATTATCTATATATTTAAATATTTAGATAAAGTTGTGTTAATAAAAAGATGAGTGGTTTTAATATTGTGACCCTATTTATAGTTGTCTACTTTTTATAATTATGCACATACATCCTTGTCTACTTTATTTAAGTAGCCTCAATTTTCTCAAAATTTCATTACTTGAACAAATTTATGTATTAAATGCAGCAAGTTCGCATAAACTCATGCACATATTTAAATATTTAAAATATTAATCTCACGCACATTATTAACAAATCTTGCTTTCTCTACGTAAAAAGGGAACTTGTTTTTTCTTTAATTTATCCATCTTACTTATGAAAAATCATTAAATCAATATTAGTTTAGTCATTTTTTTCCTCTCATGACAATTCCAAAAGACTTATATGTAAGGTCTGGATTTGATAATCTTAACACGAGATTACTATTAAATTTTTCAATTATATTTATAAATTTCTTCTAATATAAAGTTTGGCTAAAGTAGATAAGGCTATACATACATAACGATTAAAAATAATTATTGAAGATAATTATGAATCAGTACGTGGATCTTACATTTTTTTTACTCGTGGGGCCCACATGGAATTATTTGTTTTATTTGCTATCATTTTTACTGCATCGAAACAAGCAAAGTTTTCTTTGTAAATCATGAAGTGTGAGAATCTTCTATCTAATCAAAACTAACGGTTTAAAAGTGGAAACCAATTTGGGTCCGATGTCTATCAGACTCAAAGTGAGTTCGATAGATTCGATGACCGTCCGATCTGCTTTAAAATTCGTGCTCGCAACTTTCGCATCTACTTTAAAATTTATGCGCATGAATCTTAAAGTGGATCGGACGGTCCCGAAACCCATCGGACCCAAATTTGAATTCGATGGGCATCGGACCCAAGCTGTTCTCTTAAAATTGAGTTAACAATCAAAAGGTTCTGATTTGAAATTTTGTGGGGGTTATTTATAAACTTGAGTTCTCAGGGGGTATATATGAAAACTAATTAAAAATTTTATTCTAAATTTGGTCAAGTAATGCCCTGTGTCGTTGAACCATTTTGAACACACACACACACACACATATATATATATATAGAGAGAGTATGGCTAAATTGCTGCCGGCAGCATTCTGGCCAGATGCTGCCGGGGGCAATTCGGTCATTTCCGGTGTTCAAACAACAAATCCGAACCGTTCAACGTGTTCTAAATATTAAAATCTACTTGGAGACCAAATTTTACATTTTTTGGAATTTTTTTACTATTTATTAAGCCACTTTGAAAAATCCAGATCACACGGTCCAGAATTTTAGTGCACTGTTCACCCGGATCAGCCAATTTCAAAGTGGCCTAATAAATAGCTAAAAAAATTCCAAAAAATGTAAAATTTGGTCTCCAAGTAGATTTTAATATTTAGAACATATCTGTATAAAAAAAAATTGTTGTTTGAACACCGGAAATGACTGAATTGCCCCCGGCAGCATCTGGCCAGAATGCTGCCGGCAGCAATTTAGCCATACTCTATATATATATATATATTTCATTTATCTGATTAGTTGCGCGGTTTTAGGGGAAGCAAATCATGCATGTGGTTAGGATTAATTATAGTTGCATGATGGAGGCAGAACAACGGTTTCAAAATAATAAAAATTGAAATGCATTATTTGGGGAACAATTGTGTTGAGAGAATCCTAAGCAACGAATGTTTGGTTGAGAGTTTGAAATTAATTAATTTGTTTATTCTCTTTTCTTTACGCGTATGCACAATGTTATTTTAGTTAAATTAATTATATATTGATTGGTCTAATAATAAAGAAATAAAAGGTGGCATTAGAAAATGATCAGAAATGTAAATTATAAAGGAACAAAAGAAAAGTATTGGATCAAGTGACGCAAATAAAAATTCGGGTTTTCTTGTCAAGATCCACGTGATAAGTTTATTTGGAATCAGTCCGATATATACAAAAATAATTATGTATAAAATTCTTAACCATAAAAAATGAGAGAGAGAGAGAGAGAGTCTAAATTTTTTGTCATTTACATTTATACAAACTTATTTTGTGAATATTAATAAAAAAAATAAAAAATTATGTAAAGAATTCTACTACAATGTACTTATAGTGCATTTGTGAGTGTATCTGTGTATGCACCTTTTTTTTATTGTTGAATCACTTGAAATGACTCCATAATTTATTGTTGTAGCATTTGAAATTGCCTCAAATGAGATGTGCAGTTCAGATATTGAGGTAGATTTGGGCCTGAAAATATATTAAATGGTTTAGATATTAAGGTAGATTTGGGCCTGAAAATATATTAAATGGTTTATATATTGAGGTAGATTTGGGCCTGAAAATATATTAAATGGTTCAGATATTGAGGTAGATTTGGGCCTGAAAATATATTAAATGGTTTAGATATTGAGGTAGATTTGGGCCTGAAAACATTAGCGCATTTTAATCCTCTCATTAGATTAAACATTTGTCGTTTACAAATTACAAGTGCATAAAATCACTTGTATAAAGTCAAACAAATTAATACATAAAATTATGTTAAATTGAATTTACTAACGCGTTAAATTATTCATACTGACAAAGAATCTCAAGTGGAGAAACAACCAACTGATAAAAATTAAATCATAGTCATTAGAGGTTTTAATCTGATAGATTCTACTAAACACAAACACTAGCTGGCTTGATTTCAGGGCCTACATCAAAGTAGCAGGGCCCATTTCAGGGCCCAAATCAAAGTAGCAGTACTTGTATTTCTCAGGGCCGATAAAGCCCACTGAAGCCACTTAACTTTTCAATTTTGAAAAATCCTCCCCGGTCCAAACATTTTTACTTTTTTGGGCGTGTGACTGTGTGATTTGTTTCTTATTGTTTATCTGATTGGAAGGAAAGGAAGGGTAAAATGGATGGACTTAAAAATAAATATTTTAGTAAAAGAGAAAGGTTATAAATAATTTTTTTTGGTAACTATGGCATCTAATTAAACGAATCATAGAATTTGATACATAATTTACTTAAATCATAGGGAATATCTTCATGATTTGATTATTGGAGAACAAATCATAGAGAATATCTTCATAATTGCTTCTAAATATTAGGCTACTGTATCACATGTTAGACACTGATGCAGGGAGAACATTAAAGAATGAGTTCCTGATTTGCTTCCTGCTTGATAAGCAACATTATTATATAAAATAATTATTTCAATCCCGCCAATACCCGCATTGTACCCGCAGCAACAATAGAGGAAAGTTATACTACGGTCCCCACTAATTAGAGGAAGGTTGTACTATGGTCCCCTTTTCCAGTCTTCACACTCGTCTCCACATCAACCTTCATAAGTATAATACTTGGAACATAAAATATTAATACCTGCAAAATAAGATATAAATACTTGCATGCGTAACTTGATATGATCATTTCCTTTTCCAGTCCCCTAATCGTTTCCGCGCCAACCTTCCTCTAATGAAGTAGTAGGGACCCCGTATCACCCCATCAACATTCTCTAATAGTCTCCACATCAACCTTCCTCTAACAAAAATAATTGACCTTATAAGTATAAATACTTACAATACTTGATATTAATATTTTCAGATGTAATCCAGTGTCATATGTAAAAAAAATACTTACAAGTATAGTATAAATACTTGCATGATGACGAGCCCGAAAGTACATTATCATAGATCTCATTTGAAAGAGAAAATTACGTAGAAGATGTTCGTGGTTTTAGATTGGCAAAATTCATCATATATCGTCAGAAATATGACATTTAAGGTGCGGGTACAATGCGGGTACTGGGTGCGAGTACTCATATCAGCTTTCTATTATATATTATATATTATATATTAACCAATCGATTAATCAAATAGGAGCATGACTCTTGTTCTTACTAAAAAAAAGCATTATTATATATTTTATTTTATATCAATATATGCTCGCTTATGTGTTAATTGGTTAGAAAATTTAATGATCCTTTCTATGGTCAATCAAGCATGTATTTCTCCTCCAGTGGTTTATATTGAGTTTTTGATGAAACCATCTACCCAATTGTGAGGGAAAAAAAAAATCTAATATTAATCGTCAAAATATTTTTCTTTGTTGGACAGAAGATACATTGCATTTAAGAAATAAGATTTCTTTGGTATATATATATAGAGAGAGACTTGTTGACAATAGAAATCTCAACTAATCTTTTGGATTGGTTACTGAACTCATGTCCGTTATAAAAATTTGATGGCTCCTTTAAAACACACACTACCATATAATTTATGAAACATTTATTTCTCTCTTATTTTATTCTTATTTATTTGTTTATTTATTTATAATTTATGTTTTCACTAGTGATTAGTTGCCTTAGACCTTAGGCAATTTGCCAAGGGCTTATGTAAATAAATCTTTTTATGAATGAAAATCTGTAAGATGGCACGTTGCCATCTTACCCTAAAAAAAAACAATTAGTCTTTGATTCAGTAGAAATTCAAATGAATATTTGACCCCAACCTGTTCTTATAAAAAAAATTATCCTAAGCATAACCAATCACAAAATGGGAAGAGAATTTGCTGCGATCCTTCACACGTGAATAGTACCCTGAAATCCCTGCTTTTCCAAATCCAGCTGTCGAATTGTTTCGAGATACGTACACAGAAAAACAGCTGTTTCGAGATGCGTGCACATAAAAAGTTGGACGGCTGGATTTGAAAAAGCAGGAATTTCAGAGTTACTGTAGCCAAACTTTGAATCGCAGCAGATCCCAATCCCACAAAATGTAGGCAGAAGACAGCTTCAAATTAAATTCATAATTTAATATATAAACGGGTGTAACGTAACGATATGAAAAATCAAATAAATAAGAAATAAAAAGTCATTGCAAAATCTCTATTGTAAATAACATAACATGCCATCCACACATTAATTTATTTATTTGACATCCAATCAAACTTTTTTATACATCAAGCTCAAGCTCAGCACTTTTAGTTGGAGCAGAAACATTTGTTTGACTATGTAATAATATCTTAAGAAGTACATGGTTATAAAATTAACTAAAAGCTAACAAGGTAAGCAAATATTAAGAAAAAAAAAATATAATAACAAGGTAAGCCAAGATTGTCATTTGGTGTTATTTGCTTTTCTCTTAGAACAAAAGCAAAAGAAATGCAGTTGTCTTCAGCTCACCTTAAATTTGATTACTTCTTGAGGATCTTCTGTGGCAATTTAATTACGTATAGGATGTAACGGATCCTAATATTTGTATAAATATCTATTTCTTATTCATCACGAGGATGATGGTTCCGATGTCTCTATTTTTAGTTTTTGTATTGTGTTCTTTGAACGCTAATTTTTCATCTTGGTTTTTATATAAACAAAATTGAAATGTCCTACTTTGATTTGTCACGTGAAAAAAAATATAGATGATATTTAGTTATTATCAATCTAATTTTTTTGTTATTAACGATTTGAAAATATAGAGGCATAATGAAGATACTAAGAATTGAAACATCTGAATTCTATTTCATGAGTAATTTCTCAGTTATAGGGCTTCATGTTTATTTTTAATAAAATTATTCGACAGATTTGCAACATATCATTTTTTTATAATAAATAAATAATAATAGCATTATGACCTTTTGCTTCCTCAAGTGAATGTAGATATTTTAAAATTATGACCAAATATACTTTTACATATAATGATACTGATTAATTTCTTTATATAAATATTGAATATATAAAAGTTATAAAAGTGTAACAATTTAATGTTAATGCGAAAATACTAGTTTTGTATTTTATTTGAGTAACAAAATTACTACATATATAAAAGTCGATGTTTTTTATCAGTTATAAATTATTCGTAATATTTATGTTTTATTATTAATTCCCAAAATAACTTGAAATTATAGTATTTTGGGGTCAAGTGTTTTTTTTATCAAGTTATAAAGAATATCAAAAGAAAGAAAGTGCGTGTACATTTTTTCCTTGAAAAAAAGGACACCGTTGTGTCACAAAATTATTTAATATTTTGAGAACTTATATTATTTACTTTTCTTTTTTAGAGTTTCTTATTCTATTGATGTAAACGATTACTTCTCTTTTATGTATCTGAACCGGAGCATTCCAACAAATTGCATCTTATTTGACAAATTACTGAGATTTTGATATCTTAACATCTTTCACACCTTTCACAAAATTTTAAATAAATGTTATTTATTAACAATGATGATACAGTTTATCTACTAATTCATTGATTGAATACGACATCCTTTCAAACTATTAACCAACTAAAGAGTAAAGAGTTATCCAAATCCAAGATGAACCAACCACATAATTTGATGTACATGTTTTACCACAAACAATCCCCACCTCTCTACCCCACCACCCGTTTCATATCATATCCCCTTCCCACGATTCCGACTCCACCATTTTAAATGTTTTTATTCTTTTTCTCAATTTTGTACTCTTTTCCATTTTGAAATCCAGAGTCTATCGCTGCTTTATTTGTCTGTTTTGGCGCCTTCTCCTTCTCTCCTTCTCTCCATCCAGAAATGTGAGAAAGAGAAGCGATCATATTTGATGTCCTTCACGATCCATGGCATCTCCAAAATAAATTCTAACAAGTTTTAGAAAGAAACACCAGTAAGCCTTTCTTTCATTATGATTTTCTTCTTTGTTTTCTGGTATCATTGCAATCAACAAATTTCCTTTTCAAGATGTGTTTGCTTTCTTCTTCTTCTTTTTTTGACAGAAAATTTCAGATACTGACACATGCCTTTTCGATTGACTAATTACTTTGTATTGCAGTATAGTTAAGAAATCATGGAACGATATGAGGTTTTGGAGCAGATAGGAAAAGGGGCATTTGGCTCAGCTCTTCTTGTGAGGCACAGACTTGAAAGGAAGAGGTTAAGAGATCGGAAATAGCCTAAATTTTAAAGTTTTGGTGCCATTATTTGAAAATTGGCTTAGTTTAGAAAATAATTATCAATGACATTTTTGTAATCTCTGCCAGGTATGTCTTGAAAAAGATTCGTCTTGCTCGGCAAACTGATCGGTGTAGGCGTTCGGCTCACCAGGAGGTACATTTTTTTCTCTTTAATTTTGCTACTTATTTTGTGCCTAATGAGTTTCTTTTTTGTATTAAACAATGGAAACTAAACAACAAGAGAAAAAGTAAAAATATGTATTTTATATTTTATAAATTTAAAATGACTTTTAATAGAAAAGTCAATAGACTGAGTAAATTTGTGAGTCTTTGAAATTTAGAAGGGTAAATATGATATTATGAATTTTAGAGGGGAAATACCTAATTTCAAGGTTTTTGAGAGGTATAAATGAAATTCCCCCTTTTTTTGTTTAAACGAGGGCAACTTAAAACAAGAGAAAAAGTCAAAATGTAAAAGGGTTTAGAGGGCTTAGAAGTTAGAAGGGATATTACTCTCATAAATGGCCGTGCTTAAATGAAGTTGCTTTTCAATTTTTCTGTGCTTTAATCTGTTTTTGTTTGTAAATTTTGCATCATTTAATGACGAGATTACATGATTTAATGTGTACCTAATTTGACCTTCATTCTGTGACATGTTGTTTGCTTTATAGATGGAGCTTATTGCCAAAGTGAGATGCCCATTTATTGTGGAGTATAAAGAAGCATGGGTAGAAAAGGTAAATGTAGCACTTAAGTCCCTAACTTGTTTGAAATTGTAAGATGTATATCATTTCATACCAATCTATGGTTATTTTTTCAGGGTTGCTATGTGTGCATTGTAATAGGCTATTGCGAAGGGGGAGACATGTATTCTTTTTTAAATATTTCTAATGTTTAGATTCTTTACTTGATAATGAGCAAATGAAAAATAGGAAATCCCCAATTCATTGTTTTTTTCTTCTTTGAACAGGGCAGAGACTATTAAAAAGGCATATGGAATCTTGTTTCCTGAGGAGGTTTTAATTTAATTGCTTTATTTATTATCTCAGTTTTTTCTTCTTAAAAAATTGCCTTATTTGGCGTATTGATTGGTACAATGTAATGATTACTTGCAATTGCTTAATTGAGTAATTAGTAGAAAGAACACAAAGATTTAAAATCAACTAAATTATCGAAATTGTACTGAAATTTCGTATAGCAATTTCTTTTTCTTTCTGTATAAGATTTCCTTTTGTTCCTTATAACATTTTAATGTATATTTATAATTTCATCATGCTTGTTTTTATTTTGGTTTATGCAGAAGCTGTGCAAATGGCTAGTACAACTCCTAATGGCGCTGGACTATTTGCATTCAAACCATATTCTCCATCGAGACGTGAAGGTTTGGAATTAAGTCCCTGCTTTCCTCTTTATATTTGTACAAAAAAAATTTCACAGTATTTATCATGACCCTTGCAATAATCTTTCAGTGCTCAAATATATTTCTTACGAAGGACCAAAATATTAGGCTCGGTATGTCATTTTTTCTTTTCAAATCAGCTTATTATGTTCCTTGAATGCTGCAATCAGAGACTTAGATGTTAATTATTTTATTTTATTTTATTTTTAATTTGGAATAACCTTCAGGTGATTTTGGTCTTGCTAAGGTGCTCACATCAGATGATTTGGCTTGTTCGGTGAGTTTATCAAGACCATATAATTTTCCTATTCAATACTTATAATTTGTCTTGTGGAAATAAAAATCAACTAAATATATGATTTGTTGCAAAGGTACCCTAAATTGTTCAGAAAACTCTGTATACATATTATTATTTAAATTCATCTTGAAGAGGATAGGACAGCTATGTTCCATCATGTAGTGATGAATTTGTCTAATAATTAATAAACCAAATGGAAACAGTCAATTTTAAATAAATCATTGTGCAATCTAGTTAATAATTAATGCTTAGATGACATCTAATTTTACATAATACTTTTAAATGTACTGGCCACAACTCAAATCTTACAACATATTGGGTGTAAATTGCAAAAGTTCTTTCTACAATCATTAACATATATTGAAAATTATACCAACCATTGTTTTAAAATGCAGTCACATGGACCGCATATGCGGCCACATGTATGTATGTAGTCAATAACATGTACTAAAAAATAATGTGGTTGACAATATGCTAATTTGAATATGCAGAATGCATATTAGTTACACCGCTGTCTATGCAGTATGTGGATAATGGGGGAATTCATGTATAACCCTCAAAAACATGGAAATTACATATTTCCCCCTCTAATAATTCATAATATCACATTTTCCCATCTAAACTTCAAAAATCACAAATTTACCCATTTTAATGTTTTTTCTATTAAAACTCATTTTAAATCTATGAATTACCCATTTTACCCTTCATAAAAAAAATAAAAAAATATGTAATATGTTTTAGAAAAATGTCAAGTCTTCTAATTGGACGGTTTCCGAGGGCAAATACGTCATTTTTCTACTTCTGACGCTTATACAGTGACATTTAGGTATATGCTTGTGTAAGCGTAGAAGAAGAGAAATGACCCAGTTGCCCTCGAAAACCGACCAATTTGAAGAGTAACATTTTTCTAAAATTTGCTACTAGTTTTTATTTTTAATGAAGGGTAAAATGGGTACTTCATAAATTTAAGAGTTTTAGTAGAAAAGATATTAAAATGGGTAAATTTGTGAGTTTTTTAAGTTCAGAAGGGTAAAAATTAATTTTATGAATTTTAGATGGGGGAAATATGTAATTTCCAAGATGTTGAGGGGTATACATGAAATTCCCTTGCTGATTAATCATCTTAGTAATACTACTATAGTACTATTAGTAATACTAAGTTGCATAACTTTGTTTTACAGTGTGGTTTAGTTCTAATTAATTAAAATCAGTATGCAAAACTCTGATAATATTGTTTAGTCTCTTAATAGACAATTTGTATTTCTATAATATTTTTACTTGTTTGATAGTAAAATTAAAAGAATAATCGTCATATAAACCTGCATATGCAATATGCAGTGTTCTTCCGCATGACATTCAAACCGCCTTTTTGCTAATATGGTCACTCTTTTCCCTATTTAGGTTGTGGGCACCCCAAGTTATATGTGCCCTGAACTTCTCGCTGATATTCCTTATGGAAGCAAATCTGACATATGGTCTCTAGGTAAGTTAATATATTTTTTGATGAGTGTTAGTTGACTGATCTTTTTTATTATTATAGTTGTTATGAATCGCAATATTGTATTTGTTTTTTATTAAATTTAGGTTGCTGTATATATGAAATGACTGCTCAGAGGCATGCATTCAAAGCATTCGTAAGTTGGAAAAATTAGTATTCTAAAATTTCTGTCTCATCCTGCAAATCAGGTGATTGTTTAAATTAGTTAGAAATAAAAAATGACAGTTTTTGATAGTTTCAATTTGCATGTATTTCAAACAACCGAGCTTTCATATTAGTTGAAGTACTGAATGATATAAACAAGTAAAATTGCTGGTTCCTAGAAGGAGAAATTGATCAGAGTTGTAATGTAATCTATTCCATCAAACTAATCCAACCGTTGGCGCTTTAGAACAGCCCTAAAGCGCCCAAATTGGGTGGTTATACGAATGCTCTCGCAAGTTACAATCATTTAAAATCATAGATTTACTTGTGCTTGACATGAAAATTTTGGTCTAAATGTTCTATCTGCTTCTTGAATTTTTGTGAGCAGGATATGGGGGCACTGATAAACAAAATTAACAGATCGATAATTGCACCTCTGCCATCCACATACTCCAGTGCATTGTAAAAGCACATTCCACTAGTTCCTTTAAATTTCACTGCCATATCAGTTATACTCAATTTATTTTTTTAATAAGATTTTAACTACCTATATATTTTTTTTTTCATGGTAGCCGGGGGCTCATTAAAAGCATGCTCCGTAAGAACCCTGATCAAAGACCAAGTGTATGCCCCTTCTTTTTCTCTCATCATACTAATATTAATTTTTTCTTGCTTTCCAATCAGTCCTAAAAAAAAAATATTATAGGGGTGATTCATTCAATCCTTCCAAATATGAGGATCACAAGGGTAATGCCTAACCTTGGATTACATTGAATGTACCTTTCAGACCCCTATAAAGCATTAATTGTTTTCCAATGACCCATCCTGGTTCAATTATTTCAAAGTTGTGCAGAGCAATCCTCCACTATCCAGATCTATGCAACTGATTTTATAGGGGGTATTTTGTGTACTCAAACAAAGAAATTGATAGAGGGTTATCTATGATATCTTTTCATGCTCTAGAGGAGCTATAAGATACTTCTGCATTGACAAGGGTTTAGATACTTTTAGTAGGAAGAAGACTAGAAGTAACTGATATAAACTTCCTGTCCTTTGTTTTCAGGCCGGCCAATTACTCAGGCATCCTCAGCTCCAGCCGTACCTGCTCCAAGTGTGCCTCAAAACTTCCCCGATCAGTATCAGCACAGACGATACAGATCCGTACGATGAAGAGCATTTAGTTTATGAGGATAAACCAAGAAGAAAGATTGACGGCAGTGAAAGAATTATAGAACCCTATGCGGAAATTGATAAGGATAATTGTGTTGATTTTTCTGAGGTCGAGGTAAAAGAAGTATCATCAGTAGGAAGCAGCCGAGCCGAAGGGGGAAAATCAGCCAATGAGATGCCTCTAAGTAGCACAAATATGGTAACCCCTATGTACAGTCGTGCGAAGAGCTTCACTTCCCCGAAAAGGCGTCTTCAGCCTTCTAGAACCTTCCATGGAAGGACTGCTTCTAAAGAGGTTATTTTTCTTTACCAGGTCCTTTATTTATTTACTCTTTGCAGATAGCACCCAATGTTAGTAGTACTCGCAGGAAGATATAAAACATTTGCAGTATCTGAAACTTACCATAGTTCATGAATTTGGAATTTGCCAACAATAGCCAAGGGTAGGTTAGATTAGGTGATGATAACTGTATATTCAACTAAAATTTGTTACCAAATATTCAATGCAGTCTGCTTTAAAATGATTGTTTTTTTTGTAATTTTTTCAGTCACAACACAAATTGAACTATAGAATAAATGGCACTTGCACAAAAACTGGTGTGAAAGTTACTTGACCTCACCTTTTGTTCCAAGATAAGGATTAATAACAATCCAGCATATTTATGTAAAATCTAGGTGTAATTTACATGAAGCTATAAACCCTTCTTGGGTGCAAACTTACCAGGTCAAGTATATATGAGATAAATTCATATTTTTTCTGTATTATAGGTTGAACCACTGCCACCACCAGCAGCAAGAACCCCCACTCCAGTACATAGAGCTAGTACACCCATTAAAAGGAGCACAACACCTGTACCCAGAGCTAGTACACCCACTCAAAGGAGCACAACACCTGTACGTAATCCTAGTACAACTCGAAGGAACACAACACCTGTACGTAGAGCTAGTACACCCATTCAAAGGAGCACAACACCTGTACGTAATCCAAGTACACCCACTCAAAGGAGCACGGACCCTGTTCGACAAAATGCCAATCCTGTTCGAAGAGCTTCTCTCCCTGTTGAAACATCTACTCCTCACCAAATACTAACAACGCGAACGGCTGCAATCCTGCGCCACATTAAATCCCCTGATGTGTCAGTTAATTCACCTATCATGGATCGCATGGCCGAGTTCGATCTTCCTTCCTACGAAGTAGATCCAGTTCTTTCCTTCAAAGGCCGCACTAAGTCGTCTGTAACAGGTTCTGATTCCGGCCTTAATGACTGCTCCATTACCAAGGACAGGTGCACTGTGCAGGTATTCCAAGGAACTTAAAACTGATATTTTATTTTGTACTTGTCATGGCATGCTTATCATTTAGTTTTTATTTTTCTTGCTTTTATATAAATTACATCAGAGTATTCACGTTTCTGCCTTAATTGGAAACATAATGGACCTACGGGTACAACAAATTTACCCAACATTCCGGTAATGGTAGCATACTTAAACCTGATTTTAAGGATCATAATGTCTTGCTTGTACTGTACTATGCATAGTGCATATTGGTCCGTACTATGAATTAATATCTTCATTCAAAGTCCAAACAATCGATCTGAACCGTTCAACATGATCTCCATATGATAATTACTTGTAGATCAAATTTAACGTTTTTTAGATTTTTTTGGAACTATTTTTATAGATAAGTAGAATCACTACTTTTGAATGGTCTAGAATCTTTAGATCAAGTGATTTTCAACCTATCTAGAAAAATAGTAAAAAAAATTCTAAAAAATGTAAACTTTAGTCTGCAAATATATTTTCATATGAAAATCATGTTGAACAGTTCATATCAACTATTTTGACTTTGAAAACGAAAATGTTGATTCGTAGTACTAATTCGTGCTATGCATAGTACCCGTATCCTTACTCATCTTATTATAACATATTCGTTTTAGAATAATGACAATGTCTAGTCCCTATTACATTTGAAGGAACACAATTCAAATTCAGTGAGTCGTCAGACTAATGGTTCGGGTCCCATTTCCAGGTATTCTGTTCAGAAGAAAGAGAGGATTTTAGTGTGTTTTCAGATCCAAACCCAAGCTTATCAGATTTCACACATGTAAAGAGATTTGATCCATCATCGTATCAGCAGAGAGCTGAGGCCTTGGAGGGCCTGCTTGAATTCAGTGCTCAGCTCTTGGATCAGGAGAAGTATGAGGAATTGGGTGTTTTGTTGAGGCCTTTCGGGCCCCGGAAGGTCTCTCCGAGAGAAACCGCGATTTGGCTAGCAAAGAGCTTCAAGGAAAGAAACAGTAATTTGGTGCAGAAATTTGAATTCTAATGATAGTACTGTCCTCTTGAAGCTTGACCTGTGAGAGTTCGGTTTAGTTGTCTTGGTTATGTAAATGGTTTAAATTAACAAGATTCTTAATTTATGATTTGCTAAAGTGCTTTGACCTACTTTTTTTCAGCAATTGATATTTGATGCATTGGTTTTGCAAAGTCGTGTCTTGTAATTAAAACTCTAATATGAATCATGTGGGTTGCCTTCCTCTTTTCTTTTTTCTTTTCCCAATATCCTGTTTCTCTGAAAATAGCACATTAGCACCTATCTTTATCACATTTTACATAGGAATGTTCCACAGATAAGTATTAGAGACACCTGTCTGTATATATTTTTAGTATTAATTGCAGAGCACAAGGTGTTTAACTCATCTTTGACTGTTCAATATGTCAACTTAATCAATTTTTATATGCTTTGATACAGTTGTACTACAACATGAATTTTATTTGCTTTAATAAAAGTCTGAAACAAAATATAATTTTAATAAACTTGTTAACAACTAACTAGGCTTTTGTGAACCTGACAACTTTGAGGTGATTGGTCTGCATAATTTCAAAGCCAAAATAAAAAAATAATAAATAATGGTTGCCAAAATATATTTTTTTTTCTACTTTTAGTGGGTATCCAAACATATTAGAAAAACAAATAATGGATGCATTGCATTGGATTTTGAGTCAAGCAAGAGAAATCCAACTTTAGACCAGCTATTTCCAGAAAATCATCCACAATTTGTTCATTGCGATGAAATTGTCAACAGTAGGTAAACTAATTTAATCCTTATCTCATGTTCAAAAAGAAAAAAAAAAAGAAAAAAAAGAAGAAGATTTTTTTGGGTCTAAATTAGAGCATCACCCCAATTAAGCTTCGAGGCCTAATCTGTCTGTTTTTTGGGCCATAACGGTTGAATTTAAATGAAAATGGATTTAAGTTAAGCCTCTATCAGTGTTTACCTACAATGGTCAATGGAGCTCTGTTTTCATTCAAACTTTTACCAGTCAACTGCCATACCGACCAGGCTGACATGACTCTCGCAACAATTTCATTTTAGGAAGACTATGTAGTTCAAATTTGTTGCGGTTTGTTGCATCTTTAGCTTGTAGCTTGTAGTACTATCATTGGTTATGAAATCATGATATTTGACTCTTCTAATGATTTATTAATCTCACCACTTTTGTACAGTGCCAGATCAATAGATAAGGAACTTATAAACTATAGAGATATGAAATTTATAGTTCAAATATGTTGTGTATTAATTTAATATAATTCAAAATTATTTGATCAACAATTACGTGTCAATAAAACTAAATTTTTTTTTTCTAAAACCTTAATGGATAATCAATCAATTTTCAAAATTGTACCAAATTTTATTATGGTAATTAAATCATAGAAAAAGCATCTGTATTTTTATTACTTATATATTTATAAAATTTATCGTCAAGATCATGAGATAAATTATCGTCAATAAATTTTATCTTTATAGAAGTTATCTTGGGTAAAGTACAATAATTAAATGTGTTGCAATAGCAAAAGTCCAGTGGAATCAATTCACCTTCACCCCACTTGAGAGTAGGTCCGACGGACATCGGACCTACTCTGGTTCGATGGATTTAATCACCGTCGATTTGCTTTAAGATTTGTGCGGAACGCTTTAAACTTCGTGCCTGTTTGTTTCAATTTCGTGTGCACAAATCTTAAATTAGATCGGACGGTCATCATGCTCGTTGAACCTAAAAGTAGGTCCGATGGGCATGGGACCTACTCCGTTCTCCCTTCACCCACTTGAATTTCATAAAATCTCTTATTAAAAAAAAAAAAAGTAGGTAGGTTGGCCACAGCCCACAGCCCACAGATTGTTGGGTGCTCTGGCTGGTCAAGAATAAAATAATTTAATTAAAAAATTATAAAGCAAAATTAGGCTACTGGTAGTAGCAAACTAACAATCCCCCTTTCCCCCCTCTCTCTGTTATTTTCATTTTCAGAAATCACACTCCATCTCTATATATCTCTCTCTCTCTCACTGGACCAACAGATGCGCTTGTTACTAGTTTATCTTCTGATACTACTCCAAGGAGCAAGTTTTTCATGGATAATGCAAGGTGTCAAAGGAGACCTATTATCTCCTGCTCTTGGTATGATGATATGTTTCTCATGCATGCATATATAATCACATGCACACATGAAAACTAATTATGATGATATATATGTTTTGTTTTGAGGTGGCGTATGTGATAGCATGGTATGCGGGAAAGGCACATGTAAGGTTGATCAAAGTTCAATATTCGGGTTCGAGTGCGAGTGCGATCCCGGTTGGAATCGGTTTTGGTCCGGCGATCAATTTGCTTTTCTTCCTTGTTTAATTCCACAATGTAAGTTATACACTTGTTCCTTTTGTTTTCAGGTACTTGATTAATTCCCTTGAGTGCACAGTCTGTTTTAAATATATATATGTTAAAGATTTCAGAACTGTGTACCATATATCATCTCTCATCACTGTGCACACATGATCCACACGAATCTAAAGTTTATACGCACAAATCTTAATGCGTATTAATTTCCTCGTTAGACCGATGTTCTGATGCATGGTCAGAACTGTTCGATCCGTATTAAGATTCGTGCACACGTGATTCATGCGAATTTAATTTTTTTTTTTTTTGAAGGTTACACACGAATTTAAAATATATATGCACAAATTTTAATATGATCGAATAATTCCGACCGGGCACCGAATCGAATTTGTTCCGATGCTCATCGAACCACTTCCGATTTAGTGCAATGGGAGGTTGAGTAGGTCCATTTGTACCCTGTAGCTAGCAAAGAATGTGACATTTTCAGGGGCTACAATAAAAATAAAAAAAATGATGGCAAATTTGATTGAAAATCTTCCTAGTGAAAAACTTAAAAATATTTGATATGGTTGTTGAACTATACTAACCCATTCTCTCTGGCCTACACAAAATTGACTTGCACTTGAGATGGATGGATGTGGATCACTAAAAAAAAGTTATTTTCTTCTTTTCCTTTATTTTTTTTTTCTTTTGAAGGAACTTTTTCATAGCCTTAAAAGTTAAAATACAAATCTGCCATTAATGCTAATTGGAATTAGTATTTCTCTTTGGTCTATATAACCATTTGTATATACAAAACAAGATTGTACTTTTTTTTTACCTAAAATCATCATGTTGAAAATCATGTCTAGCAGCTTTTAGCTAAGGTAATGCTCTCCGCGTGAAATTAGGACATAAATTAGAAACCCGATAGACGATTTTAACCAGGTGCTTGATTTGAAGGCATAACTCTCATCTCATTCTAAAAAAAAAATCACTCTTTTAATTAACTCAAAGATCAGCATTAAAATAAATAAATAAATAAAAGAATGAAGAAATGAAGAAGAAAAACACTAATATCATGTTTTTTTTTTAATCTTCCCCTAATAAAGAGAAATTACATGGAACCAACAACATCAAATCCAAAAAGGACTTTGTTTCTCCAGTGTTATTTTTCTAATATGTTTATGAAGCATGCGAGGTGCTGTTCATAGTCAAAAGCCTAGAAGGTTAATTTGTTAGTAGCCCAAAAAAAGGCTCATGATGGCTCTAAAATTAAAGCAGTAATTCATCCATAAAATCCTGATTTAAGTAGTAGCAACAATAGTTCTAAAATTAAATAAGGAAAGCTTATATAAGTATAACCCAGTATTTGTTTAGCTAGAAGCCTAGAAGAACACACCATCTGTATTTAACTTGTTTTGCTTCTCAAGCAAATTATATGAAACATTAACTCATTTACTCAACTTCTGCTTGATTTTTCTCAGGTGTGTATGATTCAGTTTGTTATAATGATTCAATTGCTCAGACAAATACTCCTTTTCCAGCTATTCCTCATACTTCTCTTTTTGACCGTAAGTAATTACACTTGGCCTTTTTGTTAACTTCCTGAACAATTGCATGGTTTTTGCTATTTTTTTTTCTTATTTAGGCCGAAAACACCAAAAATAAAGTAGGATTTTAGCGGGTAAATATATTAACAGAGTAGTTTTTGCTTCATGCAGCGCACATACTATAGAGTCAAAACAACGCCCCATCATATGACTCGTGCGCTGCATGAAGCAAAAACTGCTCTGTCAATCTCTTTACCCGTTTAAGCTTAATCAGTAATCTAGTTACATACCTATGGCACCATTCTAGTTAAGTCCAGCACTGGTATTTACTTTCTTGGTTTGAAGTAAGATCTTTTGCAACGAATGCCCTCCTATTCAATAATCATTGTCGTAGTAATGTCTCCATGTCATTTACACTTTTTTGCGGTTTTATTAGCATGCTTGTGGTCATTTTGCGGCGAAGGAACATGCATCAAAATGTCAGATTTTGAACACAACTGCGAGTGCAAAGAGGGATACACAAACTTCTTGAACATGTCTAACCTACCATGCTTCAAAGAATGTAAGAGCGCACTTTGTTATGATCTTGCCACATCTTTTTATTACTTGCTTGTTTTACCCCTTTTCTTAAGGCCACGCCCCCAACTACCCCCCAACCCCCCCCCAACAATATCTTTGTGGGTACCGTTTTTACCGTCTTATCACTCAAACAGGGCTTATCTAAGCTTGATAACATATCCAGGGCAGTTACTGCTCAAACTATATGACGAATGTACGGTACCAGAATATTTAAAAGGATTCATGTGTGGTACTAATTTCAGGTAAAGTGAAAGCCGATTGCCCACTACTGGGTTTTACCATTTCAAATACTACTACATCTTCGCCTCCCAGTCATCTAGAGCAGAGTGGTAGTGGTGAGTGCCCTTCGTTGTCCTTCTGTTAATTTTTAGTTCTTTGATACATAATTGCTTTTTTTTAGTAGCAAAAACTCCAAATAAGGACCTCCTGAATCGGTAGAAGCAATTGTTGAATCTTTTTTCAACAATTAAAACATTATAAATATTACATTATTTAGTTATGAATTGATAAATGGGGCTACAGAATATATCTTGATTTACCAGTATAGTCCTGAAATCCAAGATTGGTCCAGATTTGCATAGGAAAGTTTCATTTGTCTTTCAATTTTTGTCTCTTTTATGTAAATTTCAAATTCTAATCTATAGAATTTCATTTTTCATCAGCTATTACAACCAAGTTAAGGCTGCAATGGATCTATACATGGATGATACTTCTTGTGGTATTGCAGCAGTCAATCATATATTCATAGAAGTTCAACCTTTTTCGTACAAAGTTTATCCAAATATAAAAAAAGAAACAAAAAATTGGTGAGAAAAGTGTCTTCCTGCGCATAACCCGATTTTTGTATGTATGAAATTGCAAGAGTTTTTAGATTTCAACAAATAAGAGAGATTGAGAAAAATATATTATATTACATTTGTAGTTCAAAAGGACCTGGGGTTGAAATTTAAGTTCAGTCAACAAGCATACTAAATGTAAATCAAGATATACAATCAGTTGATTGCATTCAAGTATGAAGATTTGAAACAATAATATGAGATAGCCAAAGCAATCAAATGGGGGAATATATCACTTGTGCAGTTGTGCTAATAAAAATCTGAACATAATTGGCACAGCTAATATGACTTCTCCTAACTGCACTATGATGCACCAACAATTTTACACAGAGAATAAAAAGATAAGTAAAAAGCACAAAAACTTATCTCTTAACAGTACCTAAAAGTCCAAAATGAAAGATATAAACAATCTAACAAATTAACAATAAATGAGAGGAAGCTCATTGGAGAAATTGACTGGTTAGTATCCAAAACTATACATTTATTTAAAACAACTGCGCATAGGTTCCAGCACTGGTAAGTACCCCAATGATTTAATTACTTTTTACTGGGTCACATATTTTGTTTTTTATAGGTTCGTTTCATGTTATATGGCTCAATAGTTGATAAACTAAGGTTAAATTGAGCAAATTGTACAATGGAGGATCGACAAAAACAAATCCTATATGTTGTAGGATCAATTATTGTACATTCAAATTTGATTGCAAAATTGAATCGAATCAGTTGTAGCATCAATGGGTCTTGTCAGCTAATACCTCAAAAATAAAATTGCAGTACTTTATGTAATAAATTTTGACAAAGTCCTAAATCCACATTTAAGAGAGTAGAACATAATTTTATTAATTATTAAAGAATGACGGAAGAAGAACAGCTTATTGTGCTTCTCGTCAAAACATGGATTACTACACAAATATACACCTTAAGAGAAAAATCCCCAACCTGCTCCTCCAATACTGAAACAAACATGTGATTTACTTGCTCTTAACACTGACTCCGTCTTTTCCCGCAATAATCACGGCACTTGTCATGTCCAAGAACAACCCGTGCTCAACAACACCTTCGAGAGCTGATATCTCCTTACCAGCAGCCCCCGCATCTTTTATCGGCGTCTTGAAATACAAATCCACGATGTAATTTGAATTATCAGTCACATATGGTGTTCCATCAGCATCTAGTCTGAGCTTTGCATCGACCCCCTCATCTGTGAAGAGTTCTTGGAGTCTAGTTAGGTTGTACTTCCAGCAGAATTGCACAACTTCAACCGGCATGGCAAGGCCACTGCCGCCGAGGCCTGTTACTAGCTTGGTATCATCAACTACAACTACGAATTTGTCAGAGGCGGCCTCCACAATTTTCTCACGCAGGAGGGCTCCACCTCGTCCCTTTACCAAGTCAAGGTTTGGATCAACCTGTCCAAACCATGAATCAATTTAATAAAATCAATACCATTTTTGGTATTTTGTCTGCCACTACATGTGTTGTAGAAAAATGTTCCAATGGAACAAATGAAAAATTGCTAAAAGTACAAAAAAACCGGAAATTGTTTAGCAGGCCGCATTTAGTAATTGATGATGAACCTCCTTTTCTTGACATTTTTAGTTGTTTTCTTCAGGTATGTTGTGATAATTTCAGCAATACATTTTGTAATTTAACCGTTTCAGTTCAGTTTAATGAAACGGGCATCAAGTCTTTTATTCAAAAAATATTTCAGCAATAACTAGTAGAAATTATGCAAAAAGCCCACACAATTTTGACATGCCAATTCAAGTTATTTTCTCTCTCTCTCTCTCTGTTTTTTTTTTAACTAGTAGAAATTATGCAAAAAGCCCACAATTTTGACATGCCAATTTTGAAATTATGCAAAAAGCCCACAATTTTTTTTAAACCTTCGCAGAAGCTGCGAAGTCGTGAGAGGGAATCGAACTCTCGACCTTTGGGTAACCAACAGTCCTAGGACTTTTTTCCTAGCCAACAGGGCTACCTCCCCTTTCTCCTTTCTCTCTCTTTTGTTGCAACAAAAATTTGGGGATTCCCCGTTCAAAACTGAAACCTAGAATAAGTTCCCGTGGTAATTGATCAGAAGCATTTGCTTAAAAAGGAAGACCAAGCTACCAAATTTATATGCATTCTATTTATGGAATAGCTGAGACATCATTCTCTAAGCTTCTTAGCATGACAGCTTTGAGAAAATCAAACAAAACAAAACCAAAAACATACCTCATCAGCTCCATCGATAGCAAGATCGAGTCTCGGATGCTCATCCAATGTAGAAAGCGGGATCCCTAGAGACTGCGCCTGTTCAAAGGTTCTCTTCGAAGTAGGCACTCCGACGATGCCAGTGAGCTTACCAGACGACAAAAGAGACCCAATTTCGGCCACGACGAAAGCCGCCGTAGAGCCAGTGCCAAGGCCGAGAACCATGCCGCTCGATACATACTCCACCGCTTTGATCGCCGCGAGTTTCTTCAGGTCGTCTTGGGTTAGAGCGGTGGAGGGGACGGAGAGGGCTTTGATCGGCGTCAAGCGGGGGCGCCGCAGGGAGGAGAATCGGGGAGGAGTCACGTGGAGGCGGGATGAGAGGTGGAGAGAGACGGAAGCCATTAGAGAGGTGGATTGAAGATGGGTGGTGTGGATTTGGGTGAGAGATCAGAGATGTGAGAAAGAGAGCTTACGGGGGAGGTTTGTTGAGAGGAGGGAGATAAACGAAGTCCATTAGCTCTGAACCTCTGAGGTATATGTCTCAGAATTCGGGCTAATCCGATCGTAGGTGGAATGCACGGGCCCTTAATATTCGTGCGGATTCTGATCGTACGGTTAGAATCTAAACAGAAATATTTTGTTTGTTGAGAAGAGGGAGATAACCTCCAAACGTAGATGGAACTCGGATCCCAAGGAAGGCTGCTAATGAGCGGGCCTAACTCAAACTCGGCCCAGCTCGGAAATAGAAAAAACTGAGTCGCTACTGTTTCTCTTAATTCTAAATTCACGGCCCAAGTCCTCCAGATTATTCCAACAATTTAAAAGATGAAAACCAAATCTCTCTGCAAACTACTGTCTTCCATGTGGCAGGTCACAACACACTCTATTGACCCGTTTCACGATAAATACATACATACACACAAATGCAGAGATCAGGGACTTCAAACCCGATAAGAGTTCCGATCTGAGATGAATGAATCAGAAGAGCGTTTTACTGCTGGTGTCGGAGTCGTCGTCCCCACACGCAGCCAAAGTTTCTTCAGCTAATTTAATATTTCCTTATCTGTATCTCTAACCCTATAAATTAAGGAAACAAAAATCTAACTAGATATACTTTAATAAATACGATATGGGTCACGATAGTGCACATTTTTTTAGGGAAACTTAATTAGGTTATCGGATGGGCTTCTGATCTAGTGCGGTATCCTACTGTGTAGAATCATATCGGCATCATCGTTTTAAACTGATATGAATCTCATAGTGGACCTTTTTTAAATTCAAAATAGGTACGTACATAATTTTGACTCAGCTAAAAATTATTCTACGCGATGGAGGTACCGCACAATTCACATCCTCTCCGCTAACGTAAAAAGGAATCTTTTAGAATTAGTGGATCTGAACCGTTTTTTAACTTTGCACGAATCTCAAAGCCCAATAATACTATCCCTGCGCTAGCCTGAATCCAAAGCAGATGAGAGTAAATCTCAAACCTTAAAGTGAAGGGAATCTTTTACACATATTGGAGAGGATACCAGTTCACCGGTAGCTCGGTCCAAAATTAATAAACTGAGCTAGGATCTAGTTCGGAGCGAGCCAGCTTGGCCCATTAACGAGCTAGAGGAAGGACCCTTTTCTGAGAATTAATTTCTCACTGTGTAAGTTTTAGGGTTTTAACCAAAAACCACGTACTTTGTCTCTTCTTTCCAATCTCACTCGGGTGTTCTAGCTTTTGTTGCTGTAAAGCTCTCTTCACTCCTAATTTTTGTATTCTACGCTCGTCTTTCCATTTTATTTGCTTACTTATTGAGGTATTAATTGCAAGTATGAATATATGAAGTATAATCGTATTAACAAATTTCCAGTTGTAATAATTTACTAGTAACAACATGACTGAGGAACTCAAATTGTACACTTTTGATTAAGAACTCATTTTTGATCAAGCTCAATTTGAAATAGATTTCACGACCATAAACACAATCTTTTAATATTTTTAGATTGAACTCGTAAAATTTAGAAACATATAAGATTTTTGTATAATTCATGAAGATTAATTTATTTTTCTCCAATTGTAGTTTCTATTTCCGAGACGAATTCCGAAAAATAGTCCTAAATTTTTAATGACAAAACTAACCCTATTGCTTATTAAATCTGCATTTATATTTATATTTTTTACATACACTTAACTCTATTCCATAAAACTCCATATAATTTATAACTGAAACTAATACTTCCGACATTTTTATTAATATCCAAAGTTTTAATACAAATTATTATTTATACCCAAATTTCGAGCCAATATTGAAAAATAGTAAAATACCCAAGCCAGCCAGAAAATGGCCGGCTTACTCTATTTCTTTTTTAATATTAAAATATAATAACATTTAACATTCAATTCAAACATCCGAGATGAATTGAACACTAATAATATTTTAATAGTATAACATTTGGTTGAATTGAATACTAATAATATTTTAATAGGAAAAATACAAAAAAGGAGTTTGAGTCAGATCCTTGAACACAGAGGACCCATAATATTTTAATATTATAACATTTGGTTGAATTAATACTAATAATATTTTAATAAGAAAAAAACAAAAACTAAAAGTTGAACCGAGATGCTCAATACAGCGGAAACAAATATTATCTGGATTATCCAGCAGAAATTGCTTTTCTATTACTGTTTGTTCAGAATTTCTACTAGATTATCCAACTAGTTCTCATGAAAACAATATTATTTTTGTTTAATTCATTTATTTTATAGATTATTAAAAAAAATTTCTGCTAGATTACTGTTTGTTCAGAATTTCTATTACTGTTTAATTCATTTATTTTATAGATAATATTATTTTTGTTTAATACTAATAATGGAAATACGTACTTTGCTCTCTTCGAAGTAAAATTAACCCGAAATTTTTATTAATAATCTATAAAATAAATGAATTAAACAAAAATAATATGGTTTTCACGAGAACTAGTTGGATAATCTAGTAGAAATTCTGAACAAACAGTAATGGAAAAGCTATTTCTGCTGGATAATCCAGATAATATTTGTTTCCGCTGTATTGAGCATCTCGGTTCAACTTTTGTTTTTTGTTTTTTTCTTATTAAAATATTATTAGTATTAATTCAACCAAATGTTATAATATTAAATATTATGGGTCATCTGTGTTCAAAGATCTGACTCAAACTTTTTTTTTGTATTTTTTCTATTAAAATATTATTAGTGTTCAATTCATCTTGAATGTTTGAATTGAATGTTAAATGTTATAATATTTTAATATTAAAAAAAAAAAGAGTAAGCCGGCTAAAAAATGGCCGGCTTAGGGAGAGAGTAACCCAGCCATTTTTTGACCGGTTTGAGTATTTTTCAATATTAACTCGAAATCTGAGCATAAATAATAATTTGTATTAAACTTTGGATATTAATAAAAATGTCGGCTAATACTTTGTTCCTACGGGTTATTTTATAACCGTCCGATCAAAATCTGAACGCCCGGTCGGATCATCTCAAAATTTGAGTTACTTAAGGGATCCGGATCCTCGCCTTGCACTTGTTCGTGAGACCAAATTTAATCTGACAAAACAAAACTGGTAAACTGGTAAACCAACACACTTGTTGAAATATTTGCTTTCTGGACAAGTTAACCCTGTTCTTCGCTACCATCTCTCTCTCTCTCAAACTTTCCTTTTCTCGTTTTTCTGATTTTCTCTTACATGGCATCCGCGACTTCTTCCACAAGCCAACGCGGCCAGGTAAGCTTTCGCACTAATGTCTCTCAAACCCTAATTCCCCCTTATACCATCTGTACTCGACAATTTTTGTAACTTTTTGCAATTTAGGTTGATTTGGTTGACTTCGTCGAGTGGAGTAGCGTTGAGTGCCTCAATCAGAGTGGTGGCCACTCGATTGCCAACGCATTGAAGCAGGTAATTAATTCCTCGATCGTTTGTTAAATCATCCCTTTTATTTAATATCAGGTTAATTTGATTTCTTCTTTAAAATTAGGGTTACAGAGACGACGATGGGTTGCATCTGACTAGTGATTCTGACGAGCAGCTTTTAATTTATATCCCCTTCACGCAAATGATTAAGCTTCATTCCATCGTAATTACAGGACCAGAAGAAGAAGGTTAATAGTCTGATTTCTTTTCTATGACTTCCATTGCAAGTCAAACTGTAGAATCTACTGTAATTTGAAACTCAGGAACAGATTCGTGCTATTGTAGGGATTCTAAATGGTAGACATTTGCCAATTTGAAAGTATTGCATTGGTGGGGAAAGGACAATATGATATAACATTTACCAAATAATTTTTCCTTGCAAATGCACATTATGCTTTTGTGCATCTGCTAATTTTTCTATGTACTTGTAATGGCCAATCTGCTTAGCACATTTTTAGGGTTTTAAATTAATAAAAATTGACAATTTTGTTTTGTGACCTGAGAAAAAGGAGAAATTTTATGTTGCCTGTTTTGTATTGTTGATGCATAGACCATGGTTTGACTCATATATTGTCATTATTCACTAAATCTTTAATGGAGCAGCTATTTTATTTGTTACATTATATATCAGGCCCAAAAACAGTGAAACTCTTCTCAAACAAAGAACATATGGGCTTTAGGTACCTTCTTTTTCTTGATTTGATCAATGAATTATCCTTTTTTTTATTTGCAGTTTCTTGTTGCCCTCTCTTTATTTGTTTTGAATATAACTTGAATTTTTGTTTTTTTATGATATATTCAGCAATTATAGTAAATAACTTGAAGGTGTTTGTTTTATGATATAATTCAGCAATGTTAATGACTATCCGCCTAGTGACACTGTTGTCTTGTCTGATGAAGAACTAAAGGTAAACCTTTATCGATGTCTGCTGTTTTTCTTTTTCTTACCTTGTAGATAGTAGATAGTACGTGTTATAATCATATGGTTACTTTTGCGGTCTAATGATTTATTTAGAAATAACGGTGCATATTTAATTGCCATTTTGTAGGGGAAGCCTGTTATCTTAAAGTATGTCAAGTTTCAGAATGTTCGAAGGTATTGTAAATTTTATTCAGCTTGTTTCCTTTTTTTTTCGAAGTTGGTATAAAACAAACTGTATATTTGGTGCTATTTGCAAGAAATGTCTAGGACTCAGTTTGTGCAGTGGTGAAATAATCTATGCATACTCTTTATGGAACAGGAGTGAAAAAGGTCAAATACCAATAGAGGGAATGAATGTATTCTCTTCACTAACACAAATACGTGAATTACAATGTCTGCAAATATCAGGAATGTTAGGTATCATTTGCAAATTCACTTGAGACCGGGCAATGTTGTCGAAGGATTTTTTTTTTCTTTTGTTAAATTTTTTATCCTAACGTGCAATAATTTTAGCAGTGCAACTAGCACCAGTCTGGTTTTTTTTTTCTTTTGTTAAAATATATCCTAACGTGCAATAATCGGGCAACAATTTTAGTAGTGCAACTAGCACCAGTTTTTCCCAGATTTTGCAAATGAGGACCAATTTGTTAGATAAGTATGATGCAAGATATTCTTCATCTTGTAAATTTACTTAAGCTTAAATGAGCTATCGTCCCACTTTCCTGATTACACTAATTAAGCCAAATTGTGAAATATTTACATTTTAAGTGAACCACTTTGTTTGAATTTACATGGAATGTTCAGGGAGGCATCGCAAATTTTTTTTTTTTGGGGTTTTACTATGCTTTAATAGATGGGTGTCATCTACCAATAACCCAAAGAATGTTGGGTGTTAGAATTAGATCATATGATAAAACTTCATGTTATTTGGAAATAGCAACTACCTAAAATGCATGTGATTTTATAGACCATCTTATTATATTATACCTTCTTTATTTAATTGAAGATGAACTATGTTGCAGTTTGACTATATTTGTTGAAGACAATCAAGGTGGTGGTGATGTCTCTATAGTTCATAAGATTGCTTTATTTGGAACCACGTAAGTATTCCATTGCTCTTGAAAAAATAATATGAAAAAAACTGAGTATTATTCTACATTTCAAGTATCTGGTACTTAATTTTTTGTTCCAAGTATTGCGATGGCAGCCTGCACTTTTGTTGACTTGTTCCAAGCATATATCTCGTACCGAAAGGTACAGAAGCAAGCTGCATTCTAGCAATCAAGTTTTTGGGTAACACCAACAAAACACCAATCATTGAATGTAAATTAATAACATACTCAGGTTGTGATAGTAGTCAAATTTTAAACCAAAGGGTACTTGCAAATTTGAATCCATCATCTTTCAGACAGAAAAGGTAGAGTTCCTTGAATAGATGATGGATGAGTTGATGTAAACATAAGTTTCTTCTGAACCCCTGCAAAACTACAGAATTTGTCTTTATATGGATGCATTGGTGAGGGTCAAAGAGGAACGGAGGTTGTCATTATTTTGTAGGTTTTCTACGGTGTTATGGCATTTCTTTTCCATGTTTTTATTGATGCTGAGGTGGATTGTGTGCTATATTTGCAGAGTGGATACGACAAACATGAAAGACTTGAAGAAGATAGAGGAGCATTGATTAACTATATCATATCAATGAAACTGCAATTTGGTTCATGGCATTTTGCAATTGGTCAACAAATTCATGTGTCATCATCAAATTGCTATTTTTTTCGCCTTGAATTTTACAGTTCTGGATGTAGCTTTTACTTTTAACAGTTAGCACTTAGAAGCATTTTGCCCCTGGCCATGAAATCCTATTTATAAGACTTTAGGATGCTTATGAGATACTTTCCTTGTCCTTTGGTTTGATATACCTGTAATCATCGTCATTTTGAAAAGGTCACGTAGTTGCTAGTACTACCTATCAGAACATGTACTCTGATTACAAGGTTGCATGGTTTATTATTTGTTTACGCAATTCCTTTTCCTTCTTTCATAGAAAAGTGCAGTAGAATTAATTTATTTTCCTTCGGTTATTGTTGTGGCCTTTTATTTCAACATTGAAATTGAAGAATAAACATAAACTTCAAGTCTAGAATTTGATAGCAAAATAGTCCAAACATAATAATATAATAACTTGCATATTAGGTACATAGAAACACTGACAACCCAAAATGTCTAGAAGTAGGAGCTTACATCGAGTTTTACTCGAAAACAAATTGCTCATGAACAAAGGTACTATATGGAATGGAGGTAGTTACCTCTTCATTCAAGATTGCTAAATATTTGGAGGAGATACAAGAAAAGATTAATGATGTCTAGATATAAGTCGACAGAGGCAATGACATAATCGTCGTAGCCAAACCTCTTTATAATGTTATCAGTGTCATAAATGATGAAGGCACAGAATATAAGTACCGCAATGCCAGCTATAAGTGTTGTGAATGTTTTCCCCAATGGAAAGAAGAACTGCACCAAAAGTTGCTTCATTTTAGTGACCTTAAACTTTCATATAACTGAAACAAAACTCTAATGCAAAACATGTGTTTACCTGAATAATGCTAAATATCGACAAAGTAATGATTGCTGCAAAGAGGAAAGGACCGAGGAAATTGAAATCTTTGCCTTTCTTAGCTGCCCAGAATGTGTACATAGTAAGTGACAGAAATACCACCACTGTCACACCAGCTGCTTGCAATACCAGCCTCCCTGTCATATAAATAAGTTTATTTAATTTGTGGGTCTTAAAACTAAAAAAAAATAACATATATAAAATCCTACTAGACAATTAATTTACTTTTCACAAATTCAAAAAATTCAAACAAATCTTTATTGTTGGTTCCTGCTAATCACCTTGATAGATTAGGATACATATTATATATACTAGGTTCAATCTGAACTGGCATTTTATAGATCATTACAAGATTTTAATATGACTATTGATTTTGTTAATTATTTATTGATCAGCAATATATTTCCAAATATCATTAAATAATATGTATGTATATCACATTCCGACATGGTAGGTTTACAGGTTTGCACTCAACTTCAGGATATATGTTAAGATGATCAAATTAAATTTCTGGCAATAAACTAACCAGTAACCACTAACAATAAAATTTTCATTTGGTTGAGGGGATTAATAAACTAACCACTAGCAAACATGCACACTAGACCAATCATAATGCTGGTGCACATAGTGAACAGAAGCAGAAGAAAAATATTTAGCGGGTGTCGATCTTTGAGGAAATACATTGCCAGTAAAACTGCACAATTAACATATGATCAGCATAAGAAGCAAAAAATTTAGTATCCACAATTATGGAGATTTCTGAATATTTTCTATGTATCCATCTGCTATATGCATCTTTTTGTAAATATAAATTTCAAAGATAATCATACAATTAATCCATGAAATTCTATCAATTAACTACTATTTTGTCAATTTAATTTCTAATTCATATACATCCTAAAGTACAACTTTACCGATAAATTCTGCAACACAAGCTCCAATCAAAAAACCCATAGTGGCCATTCGATTTGCACGGAAGTAAGCCTGGATAGCGGGCACGAAAACAAACACGGCTGCAACTATAACAGTGATAAGGAGTTGAAATGTCAGGATGGAATATACTTTGCGAATGAAGGCCCACCGCAGTTGTGGGTCTTCTACCATGTTCGGGTACAACCCGCCGCCCGAACTACCTCCGCCTAATTCAATGTCATTGCCATAATGGTTTGACGACTTGCCCATTTTCCCTGAGGGATCAAGGGAACCCGGGCGATTCAGTAAGGGAATTCTAGAGAGAGAAAAGTGTGCAAGGTGGTGCGGTGGTGGGGATATACTCAGAGCATGCAGGAAGAGAGAGAACTACGCGGGTTTTCTATTGCTGACCAAAATGATGATCTTTTTTCTTTAATGTTTGAGTTGGATTGCTATTTATAGCTTGGTTTTGGTCAATTTTGATGTCAAAGCAGTGCATATAAGAACCACGGGCGTTGTAACTCTACGCATGTAAATCATCCGAAAAATCGACTAATTATATTGGCGGTGATGTTTTGATTTCATGCAACGCATATATAATAAAAGCTAAAATAAAAACAAAAATTGACATAGACCTCAAAAAAATTTGAATCCAATATAATATACATATTATAATCATGTTTAATTAGGTGGTGGAGGCCTTTGCATAGGTGTTAAGCTTAATTTTTTATATTTTGTTGGTTGACACCTAAATAAATATCATGTAAGAACATTCCGTTGTAATTTATTTGTGTAATTAATTAAATATATCAATTTTTTTTATATATGGACGTCATGTTGATCTCACTGAAAATTGGATAATGATTTTTTTTTTATTAAATAAGAATGTATTTGCGAAGAAAATTTCACATAGACCTCAAAATATACACTATATATATATATAGTATTTGCATATAGTTCCAATGATACAGATTATTTTTGCGCTCCACCTCTATTCGTAAGAAAAAATCACGGGTCGACTATATTGAATTAAATACATTTTTTTTATTGAACTCATAAAATATTTATATCATAACTTACGGAAAACATACATATACGATATATTCGAACTCTTATATAAATTGATAAACTCAGAAATCTGAACTTGCATGATCCGAGTTCTATATATAACTTGAAAGTATATATACCTGTTACACCGCTCAACACCACCTACTACATCTCTCCTCATAGCTGAACCACACTACGCTTTCCACCCTCTTTCCGTTTCAAAGAATGGAGAGGGCGTTGTTTCCGGTGCTGCTGTACCGGCCACACCATAGCCACCTGTCGCAACCCCCTCAAATGTGGGAAATGTTGGAAGGATGGTCACTCTGGCAACAGGTGTCTGCGACCGAAACCAACTACCCCAACTACTCAAATCATCCCACCAGCCACCCCTTCAGATCAAGCCGAACCCATGTTCGATGAGCTCCTTACCGGCTCCTTTCCTTATGAGCCGGCTACCATGCCCCGCAACAGACCGCACCAGACTGTTTGCTACATCGAACGGGATGAGGAGTATTTCCAAGAGGTAGCTTACTTGCAGCAATGGGCAGTAGTCATGACATCACCGGAAGACTTCCAACTAGACTGTGGCGGAGCTGGTGACCCGAACTGAGCTCGTATAGAAAGACGAAGTACGGGTCAGTAAACTCTCGGGGTGGAGGTACCTCATCGTCCTGCCAATAGGGCTAGCACCGGCCACCTTCATCAATGCAATACCTAGATCCGTGTGGAGGAAAGAAGTCATCTTCCACACTTGAAACCCTAGATTAGATGCCACGTTGGAGGTACCTTTTCATACAAGGTGATACTCAACTTGATCGGAGTCCCGGTAGTGTTGAGAAAGGAATGGACGATAACCCGGGCAATGACTACGATCGGGTATACCTGAGAACTATCTCACCACAATGCCCTGATGACCTAACTGGGTGGCTAGCAGTAGTAGCCACTACGAACCTAGACATCCCTCATAACATAACCATTGTGGCTGGAGGTATGAAGGTCAATGTGCCTATCCAAATAATCAAATGGATGGAGACGCCACTATACAGGATTCCGACATCCCAGCCCCACCCCCTGCCTTCACTGGACCACCCATCAGCTCAATTGAATCCTCTGACGATCGATGAAAGAGTGGCACCTCAGGAAATAGATGATCCGGTCATAATCCCTCGCAAGGTGCTAGCGGAGATGTGCATAGAACAACCGTTATCTTCTCTGCCTCAGGAAGTCAAGGACTTCTTCAGGTCTCAAGGAATGGACTTGATGGGGGTGGCCGCGGGCGAGCCAATGGCAGGGTGCTCCACACCAAACACACCGCATGAGGCCACAATAAATCTGGCAAACGATATGGACGGGGATCAGGTGAGGCAAACCGATGTGGCGGCTATGTCCATGGGTGGGGAAACAGACAGGGCTACACCGGAGGGGTCCCAGGAGATCAGAGGCACTATTCCTAATTCTCCGCACGAGTTTTGGAGTCAATTGCATCACCACAATACCTTCCCCTCAGGCCCCGTGACGGTTTGATCACTGCCAACAACTAATCGGACAATTAATCAGCCTAAATTTACATTTTTTACAACACTGGTATCACATACTGCTTATGGTCTATACGGTAATCAACCGCACAGATATTGTAAAACCACATTTGATGAAATTTGTACGTAGTTAATACAGTAGTTTTCAAACGTATACATATGACCAGCTTATGGTCTATAAATTTCCTTGCAGATACTAGGGTCAATTTAGATATTTTCAACAATTTGGAGAATACCTTCCCAAGTATAATGCAGGTTCAGGTGTTGACATCAATTCATCTCCAATAATACTTCATAACAGCTTAAATATTCTCAGATCAAGCAACTAGCATATAGTACAAAGGACCTATTTACACATCTTTTGAACAAAAGGAAGAAGAAAGTAAAGACAATAATTCATTGCAAGGAATTGCACGTGCTTTCAATTCAAACTCGTCTTTAAATTCATGCAAATTTTCAACTATCAGCTGCCCTGAGCAGTGAGAGAAGCTGAAGGAATAGATTTATAATGTCAAGATAGAGGGATACTGCAGCCCAGATGTATTCATCATATGTGTGGCGCTTGATGATGTTGTCAGTATCATAAATTATGTAGCCTGAGAAAACTAGTGCGCCTAGACCGCCATATATCATGACAGAGATCTTGCCCAGAGGGAATAAAATCTATATGAGCAAAAAAAAAGAAAGATGGTATCACAAATACAAATTGAAAACAAGCATGGGTCATACTGATAATTGGATTTTGGTATCCCACCTGCCGGAGTAATTAAATCATGAACTGAGGTGATCCATTTAAATTCCCCTGCAGATTGGGTGAATTTCATGTATACCCCTAAAAAACTTTGAAATTATGTATTTCCCCCTCTAAAATTCATAATATCATATATACCCTTTTATATTTCATAAACATACAAATTTACCCATTTTATTGTCTTTTCTATTAAAACTTATTTTAAATTTATAAATTACCCATTTTACCCTATATATAGTAAAATAAAAAATAAGTAGCATATAAACAAAATCATGAATTTTAGAATTAAAATTACCGGGAAAGTAGCAAAATAAGTCCATTATTTTTGGTTTACCTGGATGAAGCTGAAAACCAATAGAACTATGACAGCAGCGAAAAGGAAGGGGCCAAGGAAGTTGAAGTCATAGCCCCGTTTAGCAGCCCAGAAAGTGTAAAGCGTAAGGCCCACCACCACTGCTGATGTCAGGATTGCTGCTTCTAAAATTATCTTGCCTACATTAAGCAATCCAAAATTTCACAAAATGAAGGATTCACTGTATGAACATTTTCTTTTTAGTGAGGCTATGGTACTATGCATAGCACAGATTGGTCCGTACTATAGATCAATATTTTTGTTTTTAAGTCCAAATAGTCAACCGTTTAATGTGATCTCCGTATGAAACTGTACAAGCAGACTAAATTTTACTTTTTTTTTTAGAATTTTTTTACTATTTTTTTAGAAAGGCAAAAAATCACTACTTTTGAATGGTCTAGAATTTTTCGATCAAGTGATTTTCTACTTATTTAAAAAAATAGTAAAAAATTCTAAGAAATGTAAAATATGATCCACAAGTTCATTTTTATATGATGAACATGTTGAACAATTCAGATCGATTGTTTGGACTTAGAAAATAGAGATATTGATTCATAATACGGATCATTATGCGCTATGCATAGTACCATAGCCTCACTCTTTTCTTTTAAATTTATACAAAAGGAGTAATAATACTTTTGGTGATGAAACTTGGTTATACTGGTGATGATAAATTGTGTTGTTCAGATGCATAGCTAAAACAACTTTCAACAATATGTAGGAATGCACACTTTTCATCATTTTAAATTATAATAATAGCAAACATATTTCAAACTTAGGTTTGAACTTTTCGTTTGTCTCTTTTCTTTTTCTGGACTTGTGTATAATTAGGTTCATTAATGAAATATGGTGTCATGCATTTTATAGACATAGAGGCTACTAATTGTAAACAAAAATGCACAAAATTAGTACAAGAAGGGATCAACTTGACAATGGTTAATTTGACCATCTTGACAATGGATTTAAAATTTTTTGAATTCAAATAAAATTGAAAATTGAAAAGAAAATTTATAGGTATGTTACTGGACATATATAGATATACTAACAGTCAAATTTCATGCAATTTAATTATTGTTTGATGATGCATCAAGGACAGTTAATTACGAACCTTTGAAATTTCAATTCATTTGATGTACGGTTAGATATAAATCAAATCTCATCATATTTTATAGACATCATATGTGGATAATATAGATCATGCCTATAATATTGGATTTCAAATTTAATGAAGAACTGCAGTGATCCCTCCTCTATTAGTAAAACTCAAACCATAAAAGTCAAACCATGCTAATTTATTATACTGACCACAGGTCATCAAATTATGTATTATAACAATCCAAAACTTGACACGGTGTTTCAAGTCATTTTCCATCTTTACCTTTTCAAAGTCAATGACATAGCTTCAAGGGTGTTTTTTTTTTTGTGTGTGTGTGTGGGGGGGGGGGGGGGGGGTGGTGTTGCTGGTATTTCTATGCAATATATAATCATACTAATATTTAATCATCTATACCATCCACCATCTAACAATCTCTCTGTTGGCTAAATCTAACTCATAATTACCGACCGAGTTATTATGATATCATCTACTTAATTTTAGATTAGTTAAATATAGCAGTTGAGAGATAGTAATATCCCAAAAGTAATGATAAGTTGATAACTAAACTAAGAAAATGCAATAGTAAATGAAGAATTGTGTACTAACCGCTGGTGAATGCACAAGACATTCCCACAGCAAAGCTGATGGAGGCAGTAAATAGTCCCAGCAATACAAAATTAATAGGATGCTTCTGGTGGTAGTAATACAATGGGCATAGTACTGCACAAAAAACAATTAAGATATTATAACAAGAAATCAATTGGAAAAGGAATTAACTGAGAAAAGATTCATCACCATTTAAATTCATTGACATGGTTCCAATTCAGAAATATGCCTTTGTGTGAATGGCCATAAAAATTTGGTGGATTCATTTTCTCATTTTTGCTTAATTTATTTCTATTAGGCACTTTCTATATGATTTTGGGAATTGTTCCCCTTAAAATCAAATTTTTTTTATAGCACTAGTGATTCATGAACCCCTATGTCCTGTAACTAACTCCTATTCCTAAAGGGATGTTTAATCAAGAAATTAGGAAGGACTGAGATCAGAATTGACCTGGAATTCCAATTCAGAAATTTAACCTCTGCGTCAATGGCTATACAAATTTGGTGGTTTCATTTTTTTTCGTTTCTGCTTAATTTCTAGTAACGGGGCACTTTCTAATTGAACCCATACTGTAACTATTGCTATTCATTAAATGATGTTAAACCCAATAAATTATGTTGGATAATGATCAGAGTTAACCTAAGTCCCTCCTAGGTAGTATCAAAATGAAGAAAACAGCCAATTTCCTCGTGAATAAGTAGGAATCAGTAATTTCAAAGCTTTTTCCTTCTTCATTTCCAGCGCAACCATATCCAATTCCAATTCTTGAAATTCGAAACAAGTACTTTGCAATAGCGAACTAGATATTCTATACTGGACCCATTTAAGTAAAACAACCCAATTTTTTTTTTTTTTAAGGTTGGTGACAATTTGAACCCAATTTTTCTTTACCCAATTAAAAACTTAGATATTATGAAGAGGAGAAATACAGAACTGATGAAGGGAAGAATGAGGAGAACGATATAGAGCGCCAGGCCACTGTTGGAGGAGACGAAGAAGTGAGAGATCGGCTTGACCGTGACCACAACAGCCGCGACGACGGCGGTAAGCGCCAGTTGGACGGTCAAGATGGAGTAGATCTTGCGAATGAAGGCCCAGCGCAACTCGGGGCTCTCCACCATGCCCGGGTACAGCGTCTCGGGCTGCCCGGACTCTATGTCCGTCTGCTTCTCCATTCGCTGGAAGTTGAACATACTTGCCATGAGAAACGAGAGAGAGAGAGAGAGACCAGAGATGGGAATTGACGGGAAGAGATGGAAAGGAATCGATGCAAGGGGAAGTTCCAAGGTTATGGAATTTGGACAAAGATTCTAACAGAGTAGTTTTGGCTTTATGCAACGCACGGACAGAGAATCAAAGAGTCCTGTATATGGTTCGTCCGCTGCATAAAGTCAAAATTGCTCTGTTAAAATATTTACTCTGAAAATTTTCCAAATTGTTTTTTTTTTTTACGGATGCCTTTGGCGACTCAAGACGAGTAATGATTTTACAGAGTAGTATTTGCTTCATGCAGTGCACAGACGACGAGTCAAAATAATACTTCATATAACTAATGCGCTGCATGAAATAAAATCTACCCTGTTAATATTTTTTACCGACTAGACTCGAGAGTCGAAGCCCCGTTAGCGCAAATATGACGAGGTTATAATATTACGAGTGAGTCTACGGTGCCATGCATAGCACGGATGGGGTCTGTGCTACGGCTCAAAATTTGACATTTTAAAATTTTAACGGTCGATCTGAACCGTTCAATATGATTATAAAATGAATATATACATGCAAATCAAATTTTACATTTTTTTGAATTCTTTTACTATTTTTTTAGAAAATCACTTGATCTGAACATTCTGAACCATCCAAAAACAGCCTATCTAAAAAAATAGTAAAAAAATTCGAAAAAATGTAAATTTTTACAAGTACATATTCATTTTATAATCATATTGAACGGTTCGGATCGACCGTTAGGATTTTGAAAAGTCAAATTTTGAGTCGTAGCACAGACCCAATCCGTGCTATGCATAGCACCGTAGCCTCACTCTAAGATTATTATCATTCTTGTGGCGAGTATCCGACAAATGAACGCACGTAGAGTGGAAAAAACGTGCCGTGTCGTGACTAACACGCCGTGACTTTGATCTCGTGTCGTGACCAAGTTAATTTTTCACGTGCCGTGCCGTGCCGTGACTAAAATGTCAAGAGGTGGTCACAGCACGCGAATGGTCACGCCGTGTCTAAACGTGCCGTGATCATACGTGACTCTGTGTGACCATTTAATCATAATTTAGATTAGTTTATTCAAGATTCACCATTAAATCAATATCTAATGGTCCTAATTACACGTGACTCGCGTGACTACGTGTCGTGCCATGCCGTGACTAAATCTTTCACGTGCCGTGTTGTGCCATGCCAAAGTTTCAAAAGATAAACACGGCACGTGAATGGTCACAGCAAGGAACACACGAGTCACGACACATAATTGACACGTATACCGTGCCGTTCCGTGACGGAGCCGGCTCTCCGCCGCGCTATTTTTCCCACTCTAAACGCATGCCTCGGTAGTCGGTAGTAGGTAGGAGATCGTAAAGATTTCAGAAGAGGCACGAAGCAACTTCCACGGTACGAGATTACTTCGGCGGGAAGCCTTCTTTATGACACATTAATTTCGAGTTTGGGCCAATTAAAATCCAGGTTCTAACTTGTTTTCATATTTTATGATTTTAATATTCAAACAGTAAATCCGAATATTTGAATATATATCATCTTCGTATCGAAATGTACTCGGAGACAAATTTTATATTTTTAGAACTTTTAATATTTTAAATTAAAAACACAACGATTTTGTCCTTATACGAAGAAATAGTGAATTTTTTAAAAAATATATAAAATTTAGTCTCTAAGCACATTTTAATATGAAGATCAGATCGAACGGTTTGGATCGATAATTTGCTTCAAATCAGAAATATTGATGTGAATAAAACAACCTCTTTAATTATTTTAATTATCTTTTAATATATTTATATAAGAGCAAGATTGCGGTTAGGGGTGTTCAAATGGATCGGTTTATTCGGTTTTAAACCGAACCGACAAATTTTGGTTTAATTGGATCGGTTGTCCGGTTTAAATGGTTTGGTTCGGTTTAGTTTTTGAAGAAGTTCGGTTTAAATGGTTTGGTTCGGTTTTGGGATCTCCAAATCAGTTTGAACTTAACCAACCGGTTTAATAAAAAATGGATCGGTTTATCAAAAACCGGCTTGGGTGGTTATCAAAAATGTTATCCCAATCGGTTTGAACCGAACCAACCGATTTTGAAATGTTTATTTGTAACTTGATATGTTTGTATTCGGTTCAACCGAATAAACCGAAGTTTAAATTGGTTTAATAGGTTCGGTTTTAGACCGGTTTGGAATTTTAATTCGGTCGGTTCGGTTGGATTTTCCAAATTCGGTTCAAATCGCGGTTCGGCAAAAAAAGTTCGGTTTGACTCGGACCGACCGGTTGAACACCCCTAATTGCGGTAATACACATATTACAAACCACTCGTGAAATTTCTGTTTTCATTTTTAAAAACAATCAATTCAAACTGCCCAATATTATTTATATGTAGACCATAATTTTACAAAATTTACAAAATAAAAACATCACTTGATCAAAAGATTACCGATAATTTGCAATAACATTTTTATAATTTTGATTCATTCATTTTTCATCATTTTGTGACCGCTTAATTTTATACAACTGATTTATAAATTTATAAATTCTGCATGCCAAAACATTACTCGTAGATCGATTTCAACAGTTTGTAATTCGTCATTTGAAACAAATCCGATAATTTGAACTTGATAAGCTTAATAAGTGTGTATTGTATTATTTTGCGATATGTATAATTAGCATGGCCTCAATCTTTCTATGATTAAAAAGTTAAGATATATATAGTCTTATACATAAATAAACAACAATCTTAATTTAATAAAGACATTCTTTAATAGATTTATTAATCAAAATTAGAATATAAAAGGAATAAGTTGTTGTGTACGCTTTTCTTAATTACTATATATTTACTAAAACACGATAGACTATATCAAAAATCTTACGGAACATGTCTGCATCTCGAACTTTGTTACTTCCGTATTGTGAATGATATTTTAACTAATTAGATTCAAAATATAATACCACACGAAAAAGACCACACTCGATCAAAGGTAGCTAGGAAGGTTAATTATGCTCTAGTTTTATCAAACCAAACATTGCTTCAAGTTGGTCCTCTTAAACATTGTTTTTTAAATCCGCCTACTAAAGAGTGTTTGAGCAGTTTGCAAACTAATTAAATTAATGATTAGTGTTCATGGTATATAAATAAAAAAAAAAGTCTCGGTTCCACTGACCACTGCAAAATCTCACTGGCACCTTCCAAGCTATTTTGCTGAAACGGAACCAGAAAATCTAGAATGAGAGACTGAAATATAAAATAAATAATATGCGGCAGGCAGTCGAAATTTAAACTCAAGTCTCCACAATAACAAAGTGAAACTCTAATTACTAAGCTACAATTACATATTTAGCATATTATAAGAGGACTTGTTTATATAAAATTAAAAAAAATCAGTTAAATGTTAATATAGATGATTAATTTTTTTAAAATTACGAAGATAAAGCACTATAGTTTGACCCAAAATTTTTATTTATAGTACAATAACTTCAAAAAAAATAAACCAAAAAATCACCGTTTTTGGACATTTCGAAATCTACCATGCATGACCGCTCCGGTATTGTGTGGCCCCATTTACTAGGGACCGCATAATGCCGATGCGGACCTTGAAATGGGGCCGCACAATGCTGGAGCGATCCCCCAATTTTTTTTAATTTTATTTAAACTGAAATCTGTTATTTGTTTTTTTTTTTGTTATAAAAATGGTTTTATTTGTTTTAATTTTAGTTTGCAATGTTGTTTAAATTGATATATTTTTGTCGTATCATATTTTAAAAATATCGTTCGTTTGAAATATTTTTTGTGTGTAATTACATGCCAAAACCTCAATTGGACAGAATACCGTGTTCTCATGTTCTGTCCGTGTGCTGTCTCCAAGGCATCGACCCTAGCATCTTTGTAAGTCACTATTACCATATCCATACACTGATCAACATATGGAGGGCTGAATGACATGTGTATGAAAATCAGTCGGAATGACCTGAAAACGAGGGCCCTGTCCTTGTTCCAAAGGATAAAAATGTTTCTTTGGGTAGAAGGCGACACAACAGGCGATGCACGAGGCCACCAAGCCAACTCACTAAATAAGAGGAGAAGAGGCCACCAAGCCAACCGAGATACACAAGAAAAACATAACAGAGCTGCACGAGATGCACGAGGTAGTTAATTTTTTTTACTAATCAATTTCACCTTTTAATAAAATATTGAAACAATCAGATTTAACAGTCACAATTTCAAAATTTGCAGGTTGAGAGTTTATCGATGTATTGGATGTTTATCTGGTTTTAATTGTATTCGTAAGAACATTGTTTATTTTCGGTTTATTAGACGTATTTTTAATGTACTCGTGAGAATATTAGCATTATATTGTTCTATTGTTTACTTCTCTATATGACTCCTTTATATTTGTTAGTAGTGCTTCTTTATATTTGATTAGACAAACGAACAAAAATTTCAAATTAAACGATATTTAAAACAAAGACAATTAAACAACTTTAAAAACAAAACCCTAACCAAACAAATAAACATTTCTGATAAAAAAAATATAAATCGGGGCCGCTCCGGCATTGTGCGGCCCCCAGTAAAAGGGGCCGCACAATGCCAGCGCCGTCATGCATGGTACATTTTGAAATTTCCAAAAACAGTAGTTTTTTGATTTTTTTTTTTTAAGCTATGCTATAAATAAAAATTTGTGAACATTTTCAGGGTGCCTTGAACAAGGAAGACCATATGGGCCCGCTATAGTGCCCGAACTGCCCAAGACTTGTTTTTCTTTTTTAATAATTGGAGGGTCAGAATAGTACTGAGTACATGTTAGCAAGAATGGGAAATTTTGGTTTTCCTTTACTTTTCAATTTCAATCAACTTTGAGCTCTCGATCGTTCCACTGAAACCAATTTTAAGTTTGATATCCACCGTAAGAACTTGCCTTGACAGTAAATTGAATCTATCATGCTGGACTTCTGATCTATATATTCTTCAGTCAAAATAATTTGACAAAGAGATTCAGAGAATTTAGAAAAAGATTCAAACGTCTGATACAGTTTCAAGTACTCTTATATTAAATTTGTACTATTTAAAAGCTATTTAATTTTATGTATTTTTTTAAAAGTAACTCCACCGATTTTATTACAGAAATTCAAATGTTTTACAGTTGGTAAGCACCAAACATCTGGTATCTATCATATATATATATATAATATATATATATATATATATATATATATATATATATATATATATATATATATATATATATATATATATGAGGAGGGCTCCAATGCCCCAATGCTTCGTGCCCCATTCGTGCCCCAACATCTATATCTTCAAATGCAAAGTTCAAACAGATAATCCGAACCGATCAACATGATATCCATATTAAAATATGATTGGAGACCAAATTTTATATTTTTTGGAATTTTTTTACTATTTTTTAAGATAGGTACAAAATCAGAAAATTATGGACCATCTAAAAACAATGATTTTGTACCTATCTTAAAAAATAGTAAAAAAATTCCAAAAAATATAAAATTTGGTCTCCAATCATATTTTAACATGGATATCATGTTGATCGGTTCGGATTATCTGTTTGACTTTGCATTGAAGATATAGATGTTGGGGCACGAATGGGCATGAAGCATTGGGGCATTGGAGCCCTCCTCTATATATATATATATATTTATATATATATAGAGTAGAACTAGGGTGCTCCTAAGTTCACCAAGCCCTTCCGTGAGCGCGACTCTAAAACCTATCGAATTGACTTCAACGACATTTTCAAAACCGTTAGATGTTCAATCTATATTAAAATGTGCTTGGAGACCAAATTTTACATTTTTTGGAATTTTTTTACTATTTATTAAGATGGTTGAAAATCGCTGTTTTCCAATGGTGCAGAATTTTAATAAAAACAGCGATTTTCAAACCATCTTAATAAATAGTAAAAAAACTCCAAAAAATGTAAAATTTGGTCTCCAAGCACATTTTAATATAGATTGAACATCTAACGGTTTGAAAATGTTGTTTGAAGTCAATTCGATAGGTTTTAGAGTCGCGCTCACGAAGGGCTTGGTGAGCTTAGGAGCACCCTAGTTCTACTCTATATATATATATATATATACAATATAAAAGAGCAAAAACAAGTACAATCACAAATAATAAGCAACAACCAAACCAAGCAAAAAGATACAACTAATGCCAAATCTATCAAAAGCCTTTAGTGATTGAGAGAAAGGCACCTGCATCTCTGAATTAGCTAAAACGGGTCCAGATCTAGGAATTGGATCTACTTTCCCCACCACCAGACTGGAACCTTGTGTACGAAGGTCCTTAATATCAAAAGGTAAAACAACTGTTAAGTTTGGAAAAATACTTCTCCCCCACTCTTGTACCAGAACCAGAAGGATGCAAGTGAGATGATCTGAGTGCTTATATTTCTTATTGATTTTGGAGTAGTATTTCTAAAGCAAACATTATTTCTTTCCAATTATATATAGTATTCACATTACTGCACCTCTCTAACTAATTCATTCAACAACCCGTCTTTAAAGAGAGATTTGGGCACCAATATACCACAACTCACCAACAACTTGATCACAGTTAAAAGTAAATCTATTTATATGGTAAAAACAATATCATAATAGGTGAATATGTAATCAATAGACTCATTCTGAGTACAGAAATTAAGGGCATATAGGATTACCGGTCCAGCCTCTTTTGAGAACATTGTCTTTAGTAAGTATTCTATTCCATTTTACAAACCACAGAAAACTTTTAATTTTAAGAGGGATTCTAAATTTTCAAATATTGTCTTATTCTTTGTTGGAGACTCAAAATTTTAACCATGAATAGAACATCGTACTTAGAGAGTAAAATGTCCATAAGAAGCATGGTTCTGAAACTCGGAATCGAAATCGGAATCGGAATCGGATTCTTGACCGAGTTGACTCGATAACTCGGATTTTTTTGGCAGAAGCTTGTTTTGTATCCAAAAAGTAGAAAAAAATTGGTAAAAAAATAATTTGTAGAAAAACTATGTTAAGGCAAAAACTCAAATAATCCACTAAATATATAATATAATACAAGCATAACAAATAGAAACATTTTTTATTGCCAGAAGCTATGCCGAGCTGGCTGGATCATCTCATCGTCCTCTGTATTAAAATACGAATGGGGATATTGTTGTACAGAGACAAAAATAAAGACATTAACGTAGTGTCAAATGAAGAATTATTAACATCCTCATATCCAACATATGGATTGTATGTCCTAGAAAATTCTCGATTACTATTTGAATTGTAGTTTGGTTGTACTCCATATTGATCAGAGTCAAAATAATGATGATTTACGTAGGGTTTTGGCTTAGGTTTTGCATATTTTCTCACACTTATGTTTACTTTATTAAAAAAGGCTACTGTCACCATTCTTTATTTTTTATTGCAGAAAACAAGTTTTGGGACTATTTTACATCAAATGGAGCTAGAATCGGGTCAATCGGATCAGCGACGCTCATCGACTAAGTCTCTGTTACGGTCCGTATTGCCTAATACGGACTAGGCCTAGCACAGACCAGGAGATGGCGCTGGAAGCACTAAACCCTAACCGTTAAGGACCTAATACGGACCGTATCAACCGATACGGCCCGTAACCGAAGGCATTTCTTGGGGAATAACTGCCGACAGCTGTTCCAGATCAGTTTCTTAGCCCCTACTCAACCTCTACACGTCCATCCACTCCTATATAAGGCCCCTGGACAGAAGGAATAATCATCTTTGTAATTAGGGTTAGATTTGATTAAAGTGAGAAGAGAGGAGTGCTTGTAACAATGCCGTTCCGCGGCTAAGTTCCTTTTATTAGGGCTAGGCAGTAAACCTTGTTACTCTTGATGTTTTGATATATATATTTCTGTTGATTATGATTTCTTGTTGTTGGAACAAAATGCTTTTGTGATTTACTATCTCTTCATCTAACTTCAATGATCTAGTTTGAGTCCGTTAGGGTAGTGACAGTACTTTAATGGTAAGAGAAACTATTTGTATGAATTAGCCTCGTTGAGATCTATTAGGTTTATGTGAAGAAAACCTTAGCGGGGAAACCATAAACCAAACCAACAAAACACGTACCAAATTCTATCACTTGCGTAAAGTAAATCGCAGTGATCTGTGTAGTAATTTGGGGTATTTGAGAGATCAGACATTTACGTAAGGAAAATCGCAGTGTCCTATGTAGAATCTCGGTGAAAGATCTGTCATTCTTGCGTAACATAAATCGCAATGACCTATGTGGTGTCTTTCATTAAACAACAACAGGAAATCAGACGCAACAGGAATATATTGTCAATGCGGATTGAGTGGCAATGGTGTGCCGAAATCCTAGGAATTCTCATCTCTATCTTTATTTTAATTACTTTTAATTGCTTCCTAATTTACATTGATCACAACAACATCTCTCAATTTTCAGATTTCGTCTAGCCTTTCGAAAGATTGTGATTCGATCGCTCAAAGCATTGAACCAATATTCCCTGTGGATCGACCTCGAATATACTACTCGATAGGATTGTGCGCTTGCAGTCCGAACCGATAGCATTTACGAGTTTATAAATATTAAAAGAAACATTGCTCTCTTTTGAGTGATCAAACTTTTTGGCGCCGTTGCCGGGGAATAACGGTTCATTGTGCAAGGCCTCGCAAGACGTCCTTGCTTTGACCATTGAATCCAATTAATTAGAAACGCCTAGATTTTCTTTTTATTTTCTGCATTTTTATTTTTCTTTCATTTTCAATTTCGTTTTTATTTTTTTATATTTTTTTATTTTCAATTTTTAGTTTAATTTTCAGATTTTCTTTTCTTTTTAGGAAACTGCACGCTGGCCGAATCATCCGTACGAAGATCCGAGAGGATTGCTAGTAGGAGAGGACAATTCGCTTCCACATCACCGATAAGAACCAATCATAGTTCTTCATCAAGTAATTCTGAAAGTGAAGAAGACTCATATTCGATCAACATGGATATTCCACCGATTAACAATGGAAGACAGAACAATGGTGATAATGAAGTTCACGATGCAGCAAGACCCAAACTTCTACGAGACTATTGCGTACCGCGCGCGAATGATCCTAATTCTAGTATAAACCCGCCAACTGTTACGAACCGTAATTTTGAGATCAAACCTGCTCTCATAAATATGGTTTCGCAACAGCAATTTGGAGGATTCCCACATGAAGATCCACATCTTTATTTGTCAATCTTTCTAGGAATATGCGAGACGATAAAGATCAACGGAGTTACCGATGAAGCAATCAGGCTAAGGCTATTTCAATTCTCATTAAAAGATAAAACAAGAGCATGGTTGTTTTCCTTACCGGCCAATTCCATTCAAACTTGGGACTAATTGTTTAATGTGTTTATTGCAAAATATTTTCCACCATCCAAAACTTCGAGGTTTAGAAATGCAATTACTAACTTCGAACAAAGGGATGGTGAAACATTGTGTGAGGCATGGGATAGATATAAGGATATGTTAAGGTGTTGTCCACATCATGGTCTAGAAAGATGGCTGATTGTCCAAACTTTTTATAATGGTATAAACCCTACCGATAGGTTATCTATTGATGCTTCCGCAGGAGGAGCAATCATGAACAAGGAACCTGACGATGCTTACAACCTTATTGAAGAGATTGCAATCAACCAACACTACTGGATCCCTGAGCGAAAGAAGCCAAGTCCAACACCTGGCATGCACCGAGTAGATGATATATCCATGATGAGTGCAAAGATCGATGCTTTGCAAATGGCACTCAACAAGCAAACCAAGCAGCGAACGGTAGCAGCAGTCAATGCCGCAACAGCATGTGGCTATTGCGGAGGAGCGCATGAGATGACCGAATGTATGAATGTGACGGAAACTGAGGAAGAAGTAGAGCAAGCAAACGCAATTGATAACAGCTTTCGACCTCAACCCGCCTACAATACATATCATCCGAACAACCGAAACCATCCAAATCTCTCATATGCGAATAACCAAAGGCCTGCTGCACCTCAACAGAACTATCAACCACAGCCCAATTATCAACCAAGATACAACAATCCTCAACAGAATTATCAACCAAGGCAATACAATCAACCACAGTAACCTGACATCACATCTTTAATGGAGAGATTCCTAGAGAAGCAAGATAAGGCTAACGCCGAAATCGCACAAAAAATCAAATCCTTAACAAACCGCAATAAAGACTTAGAAGACAATGTCTCTAAGATGGCAAAAGAACTCTCGAGTATTACACGCGGAAAAGGCAAATTTCTGGGCTAACCGAAAGAAAACCCGAGAGAGACTTGCAAATGCATAACATTAAGGAGCGGTACAGCTTACAAGGGACCTCCCATGCCTGATCAAACTTCTGATGAGATGCATGCAGAGCCATCGCATTCCGAAGAATACGAGCCGCAACCACCGGAGCCGCCCGTATTCGAACTACAGACATACCTTATTGAGGAGCAGAATGACACCGTAGGTGGAGACGAGCGACAACCCGAACCTGAATACATTTCACCACCACCCTACAAGCCACCTCTGCCATTCCCTCCAAGGCCTGCCAAGCAGAAAATGGAGCAGCAATTTGCGAGATTCATGGAGACACTCAAGCAATTACAAGTCACAATCCCCTTCACTGAGGCAATTGCAAGCATACCCTCGTATGCTAAATTTCTGAAGGAGATTCTTTCGAACCAAGGCAGACTCCGAGAATTCTCAACAGTTCCGCTCAATCTGGAGTGTAGTGCGCTCGTGTAAAGCAAATTACCGACGAAGTTGAAAGATCCGGGAAGCTTCTCGATACCATGTACCATTGGCACAATCGATTTTAAGAGAGCTTTATGTGATCTGGGAGCAAGTGTGAGTCTAATGCCTAAGGTAGTATTTGATAAACTGGAATGTGGAGACCTATCACCAACGCGGATCTCATTGCAACTAGCTGACCGATCAATTCGATATCCTGAGGGAATGTTGCTTGATATCCCAATCAAAGTCGGTAAATTCTGGATACCAGCAGATTTTGTGGTAGTTGACATGGAAGAAGATGAGCAGATTCCAATCATCATTGGAAGGCCATTCCTCGCCACATGTGGGGCAATGATCGATGTTAAGAATGGGAAGATTTCACTCAATGTTAGCGAGAACGAGATGATCTTCAACATGAATGAAACCAAAGTTCCACCTGACATAAATCTTGCTTACAATTTGGAAACAGTGGATGAGTATGGCAATGATGAATTACTAATGGATGAATTTGAAGACATCGAAGAAATGATGCACGAAGCAGAAATGGAGAGGCTGTTCATTGTACAAGATAACAGTCAGGTCCATCCAACCTCCGTGACAACACAAATCGATGATCTGAACAAGAGCCCTAATATCGCAAACAACATGAATTATTCTCTCTTAGCCCTTGCACTAATAAAAAACCTACGCGAAGAACTCGATGCAATTTCTCAAAGACTGGACGAGGTTGAAGTAGTACTCGGTGTGAGTCTAGCATTCGACCCCGGACCTCAAACACCAACCGACTTCTTCGAGAAGAGCAGTGATGATGAAACCACAGAAAACGCTGAAGGCAAACCACCCGATAAGCAACCAGCTTGCATTGACGGGAGGATATTTGGAGGAAACTGATGCGACACAAAGTCAAGCTAACGACTTAAAACAAGCGCTTCTTGGGAGGCAACCCAAGACCACATTTATATTTTCGTATAATTATTTATTTTCAGTTTAATTAGGACTTAAACAAAGAAATAACTCATACACACCTTTTTCCTATGATCAGGTAAGCATACTGGAGGAAAGGCTTGATTAAAAGACATCTCGGAAGACGGAAAAATACTCTCTGGTACGACCCGTATTGGCCAATACGGACCTTACAAATGGATACGGGGGCAATAGAGTAAAGACAGGAAATAAGTGGTGAATACGGCCCGTATTGGCTGATACGGCCCGTATCTAAGAGAATTAAAACTTAGCGGTTATTGGGTTTGAGCATAACCGACTCAATACGGACCGTATTGGCTGATACAGTCCGTAATGAAGGCCAATCCGGGAGATGCGAACCCGTTAAGAAGAGATGTTTGAAATCCCGCGCGAATCACGTCTCATAACCGTTAATCAATCCCGTTTTAATCCCTAAACCTCTTCCTCTTTCCTTCCCTCTACTCTCTTCCCCTCTATCTCTTCTCCTTCTCTTCTTCCCCTTTTTGCCAGAAAATCAAGCTTCCCATCCTTGCCGCCGATCGCCATCGCTGCTGCTCCTACACCTCCACTCATTGAAGCCGCCGCCTCACTCCTCCGCGCCTCAACCCCAATACGGACCGTACCGGGTCCGTATCCGACGGCCACTCGATCCAAATTATCCAAATTCGGTTTTTCTAAAATCCTATTTCAATTTCAAAATTTAGAAATCATTTTTGCATTCGCTTCAATTTAATCTCTGTTGCATTAATTTAGGTAATTAAGTTTTATTTCGCAAAAAAATCACAAAAATCACAAAAAAATTAGGTTTCTGTCAGTTTTCCAATTTTTACCAGTATAATACGGTCTGTATTGACCCAATACGGTCCGTAATAGTTTAACAGAACCAGCACTTAGCATTTTTAGAAACACCTCCTAATACGGTCCGTATTTGTGATCCGATCCGTATTTAGTCCTGTACTTGGTCAATTTTCACCAACCAGTCCGTAACCAGACCGTATTGACCAATACGGTCCGTAACAGAGGTTTAAAAATTGAGCAAATGGCCCCAAAAATGAAAAATATTTTAGGGGCAGTTACAAGGAGTGCCAAGAAAGCCCTCGGAAGTGCCGGCCCAAGTAATTCACCGCACAGCTCCTCCAGTCGATCCTCCCAGTCCTCCGGTTCACAACCACAATCCTCCAGCCATTCATCCTCTCATTCCGACACTCAGCAATCAATCAGAGACACACCAGTCTCAAATGCAGACTATGAGCCAGAGGAGTTCAACCCTCGGGATTTTGGTCTCGAGGAAGAAGACTCCGATGAATCAATAGAGGAGGTCCGGCCAACCGAGTACCAACCCGTCTTCTCGCACACACAATTCAAACAAGCCTACGAGAAGATGACAACAAGGGAGGTCATTTACCACAAATCGATCAACACGGAGACACTCGAGCGACTAGGCCTCCTTGCATAAACCGAACAACTCGCAAACCGCATCCACATCTGGCAATTCCTAAACCTAATCAGAGGAGTAAAAATTCACAAGGTTCTCACGAGGGAGTTCCTTGCGACCTACAGATACAATGAGGACTCCATTACTTTTCAGATGATTGGCGTGCATTACACAGTCTCCATGAGTGATTTCTGCGCCATCTTCAATCTCACCGATGATGGCACTTCTAATTCCCCTGACTGCCGAGAGTTCTGGTACAGCATCACAGAAGATAACCAAAACTCAACTCGACCGGCAAGCAGAATCATTCACCCCCAAGTCCGCCTCTTGCAAGTCATCCTTGCCAATTCCATTTTCGCAAGAGGCGAGAGTTCATCCAAGGTAACACTACCCAAACTCTACCTCCTCAAATGCATGACCGAGTCAACACCAGTGTGACCTCACCTCGGCCATCTCCTTTGCAAACAAATCCGTGAGGTCACCTTAGCCAAGAGAGAGAAAGGCAAGATTTCTATCAGATTCGTGGCCACAATCTTGGCCAATCACCTCGCTTTGCCGATTGATCATCTCAAAGAGGCAAGCGGGCTCACACAAATTGACATGTCATGCCTCCAAGCCATGAAATTTGTCACCGGCCATTATCCAGGTCCCTACTTCTACAATTCGCCGAAGGGAATCCTCCAATTCCCCTTCCGACACCTCAATCTCCGCAGTAGGGCCTCCTGGAAGATGGCACGACCCGCGAGCCCAACTTATGAGCCTCCTCAGGATTACATTGATGTAATCGAAAGCCAAGCCGCAATGCAAAATCAGGCTAATGTTGATCGGCAGCAGAGAGAAGAGGAGCCCCCTTTTCATGCATATAGGGAGGCAGGCACATCGGCAGCTAGAGCCGGATCTTCAGGGGCGGCACCATCTGATGCCCCTACAGCTGAGCTTGATCAGTTCATTCAAATGGTAGATTGGATGAACTCTAACCTCAACGAGCTAACCTTGACAACGGGAGAGAATACCCAACAAATGGCACAGAATAGCTCATCGCTCAGCCAAGAGGTTGGCGAAATCAGAAATAGCATGGAGGAGGTCCGGAGGAGTGTTGACGAGAGCAGGCGCGAGATTCAGCAGATGCGCTACATGGCACAGCAGTATTACCAGTATGCTCTCGACTCCGGATTCGAGTACCAGCCACCACCCTATGGACTCTTCGACTCGTCATTCTACGAGGAGATCCAGCGACCACCACCACCTCCACCACCTCAGGATTGAGGTGCAGTGAGTTGTATCTTTCCCCCGTCTTTTTACTTTACTACTTCCTTTATTTTTATCTCTCGAGCATTGGGGACAATGCTCAATTTTATTCGGGGGGTAGGAGGTAAATTGACCATGTATCTTTAAATTTTTCGCATTTTAAATTCTTAGGTGCTAGTAGTTTTACTCAATTTTTGACTAGGGTTAGAGGCTTTACCGAAAATCCTAGAATGATTAGATTGAGTTTTTTAGCTAGCTTGCATTTTTATTTTTCCTTAGGAGTAGGTTAATCAAATAGAAATTGTTTTAAATTGAATTAGGTTAAGGTTTAGACAATCGACCATGATACCAAAAATTCAGAATTTTTAAAATAATTAGTGATCTCAAAGTGAACAATTAATTGCTAACCATGAGAGTTGATCAAAAATCGCAAACCCTAGAATTTTTATTTATTGAGTAATTTATTTTTGCAAAGTCTCTTAAATTTGATAGTGTTTTAGAATACCCATTTATTATAGATAGACCCCTAGCAAAACTATGCAATAATTCCTTGTATGAATGAATACTTGGAATTGTGTGTAATCATGGTGCTTGTGATACAAAAATATTTATTTTATTTTTCAGAAAAATAGAAAAATACAAAAAAAATCAGAAACGAGAAAAATCCAAAAAAATAGAAAAATCCAGAAAAAAAGAAAAATAAATATAATAAAAGATGGAGGATAAAAAGAGTACGGGTGCCTACGAAAGACTGGTTACCAATAGACTCGAGAAAACCTCTCAAAATTTAAATTCTTGTACATATTTAATTTTTCAAAAATAGTCACAAGTACCAACACACTTAGTTGTCATACTTTGCTCCAATCAATTGGGAAGAAAAATCAAAATTTATATCATTAGAATTCCTATTGATTGGAAGGGATCCATTTATAATCGAAGGGGAAATTAATACTCTAAATTTTAAGGATATTTGTGAAATAAATTGCTCGGTAATAATTTTTCTAGGATAAGCATAATGAGGTCAATCATGGGGTGAATAAATTGTTCAAGGGAGAGGTCACGAATATTTTAAAATTTTAAATTTTTATTGTCATGCCAATTGTGCCAAACCTAAGCCCCAATTTAATTTTTAAACAAGTCCTTGAGATTGTATGGTTTAACCTAGACCGGATCTTTGACCAGCTGGGATGTCGTTGCTTGAGGGCAAGCAACAATTCAAGTTGGGAGGCGTGATCAGAGTCAAAATAATGATGATTTACGTAGGGTTTTGGCTTAGGTTTTGCATATTTTCTCACATTTATGTTTACTTTATTAGGAAAAAAGGCTACTGTCACCCTTCTTTATATTTTATTGCAGAAAACAGGTTTTGGGACTATTTTACATCAAATGGAGCTAGAATCGGGTCAAACGGATCAGCGACGCTCATCGACTAAGTCTCTGTTATGGTTCGTATTGCCTAATACGGACCAGGCCTAGCACAGACCAGGAGATGGCGCTGGAAGCACTAAACCCTAACCGTCAAGGACCTAATACGGACCGTATCCGAAGGCATCTCTTGGGGAATAACTGCCGACAGCTGTTTCCAGATCAGTTTCTTAGCCCCTACTCAACCTCTACACGTCCCTCCACTCCTATATAAGGCCCCTGGGCGGAATGAATAATCATCTTTGTAATTAGGGTTAGATTTGATTAAAGTGAGAAGAGATGAGTGCTTGTAACAATGCCGTTCCGCGGCTAAGTTCTTTTTCTTAAGGCTAGGCAGTAAACCTTGTTACTCTTGATGTTTTGATATATATATTTCTGTTGATTATGATTTCTTGTTGTTGGAACAAAATGCTTTTGTGATTTACTATCTCTTCATCTAACTTCAATGATCTAGTTTGAGTCCGTTAGGGTAGTGACAGTACTTTAATGGTAAGAGAAACTATTTGTATGAATTAGCCTCGTTGAGATCTATTAGGTTTATGTGAAGAAAACCTTAGCGGAGAAACCATAAACCAGACCAACAAAACGCGTACCAAATTCTATCACTTGCGTAAAGTAAATCGCAGTGATCGGTGTAGTAATTTGGGGTATTTGAGAGATCAGACATTTACGTAAGGAAAATCGCAGTGTCCTATGTAAAATCTCGGTGAAAGATCTGTCATTCTTGCGTAACATAAATCGCAATGACCTATGTGGTGTCTTCCATTAAACAACAACAGGAAATCAGACGCAACAGGAATATACTGTCAAGGCGGATTGAGTGGCAATGGTGTGCCGAAACCCTAGGAATTCTCATCTCTATCTTTATTTTAATTACTTTTAATTGCTTCCTAATTTACATTGATCACAACAACATCTCTCAATTTTCAGATTTCGTCTAGCCTTTCGAAAGATTGTGATTCGATCGCTCAAAGAATTGAACCAATATTCTCTGTGGATCGACCTCGAATATACTACTCGATAGGATTGTGCGCTTGCAGTCCGAACCGATAGCATTTACGGGTTTATAAATATTAAAATAAACATTGCTCTCTTTTGAGTGATCACATATGCAGATGAGCCTGAATTATATCCCCCACTGAACTTTAAGGTCCCATACATGCCATCATAAGAATTATTATTTCGACGCCTTGCCGTTAGTTCATTGACATCTCTATACTGCTATGTTGCATGGATACGGGTACGGGTATCGTATCGGATACGATACGGATACAGCGATACGGCAATTTTCAAAAATGAAGGATACGATACGGCTATTATGTATATTATTTTTTATGTTTTTAATTATATTATAAATTCAATACTTATATTACAATAAATAAATAAATTACACTTACATTATTAATTCAACACTTGTATATATATCAAATTTTTTTACTTGTAAGTTGTAATTTACATGTAAAAAAAATTGATAATTTTGCCATGGTATATGTATACACTACTCACATCACCCAAATTTATAATTCATCTACAAAATATTTAGAGTTTAACAATTGCATCTACAAACATAAAATTGATAGTGAACATTATAATACCAAACAACATAAAATTAGATCCATAACATACATAACATCCATTACATATTCAAATCAAATAGACTAAGCACTAGAAAATCTTAATTATAACATTCAAAGTCCATAAAATTAAACTAAGTTCATACTTCATAACAAATTAAACTAATTAAAAGATCCAACAAAACAACTGAGCCTAAATCTCCAAAACAAGTCGATACTTCATCTCAAATACTACATGATTAAGAGAATACAAACAAATTAGTGTTATGTATGTGGGCCTCATTCTAGGAGTATGCGGGGGGTGGCAGGGGGGCGGCAGCCCCCTGCGAGCGGTGTCTGAGGTTACGAAGCCCCAAATTATTTCTAAGAAGTCAATTGCATGGAAATCCTTTTACCGACGGCCCAGATTAGTCAAGTTACCCATTAAGATGTACGATCCACATTAGTCTGTTTTTACGCCCTTTCAGTGGGGGTGCTTGGTGGAATTATGATGGTACCAGTACCAAAACTATTTACTGGCATTGGTCTAAAGTGTCTTTTGTTAGCATGGTAATCAACATTCTTTGAGGTATTTGTACGAGTATCCCTATTCTTTTATAATGAGCAAGCATTATGCAAATCAAATTACAAATTGTTCAAGGTTCAGCCGATGAACAAAATGGACACAAATCAGCAGTTCAGCACAAATCATTTTTTCACAAGCCCCAAATCATTTATTTACTTCTAAATTTTTCATCAAATCATTTACTTCTAAAGACAAGAGGAAGAGAAGGGCAGCACTGAGATTGAAACTTACAATTCAAGGAAGAGAAGGGCAGCAGTCTCTCTAAACCACTTGTTGATCAATTGAAAGTTGAAACTTGAAAGTTATACTTGCAGCAAAAAGCAAGCCCTTGTTAACCGACCCCCTTAAAATTGATGGCGTCGATTTTAAATTGATGGCAGAAACAGTGGAGAGAGCGGAGACGGCGGAGAGAGTGGAGAGGCGAGCGGGGCGGAGAGGCGACCGGAGTGGTGCGGAGCGGAGGGCGAGCGGAGAGCCGTCAGTCTTCTTTCTTTCAATTCTGCGTTTTGTTTTTTAATTTTTTTAGTTTGGAGCGGAGAGTGTGGTTCAAAACCTAACGAGACGTATCCCGCCCCGTATCTCGCTGAAACAGCCGTATCCCCAAATATTCAACGCGTATCCTGACCGTATCTGCCTAATTCGGATACGCCACGTATGCCGATACGCCAGCTGGCATATCGGATACGTATCGGGGCCGTATCGGACGAGTATCGGTATCCAATACGTGTCCGATACCGATACGGCTTCGATACTGGAGTATCCGTGCAACATAGCTATACCGTCTTCATGTTTGTTCACTATCTGAGGTAGAGCCCCGTGGTTCCCTTTGCTGGTGGATTGGTTTAGAATCTGTGTTTTGAGTTTCCAGATACGTACTAGGGACGCCATCTCCTGGATCACTACCACCACTACCATTGTTTGAATTTTTATTACTGCCCTCATCATCAAAGACATCATTTAGCCACTCGTTGTCCCTATCATCAAGGACAACGTCTTCTTCCTCTCTGATATTAAAATATGATTAGAACTAATTAACTATTTGTTTCACAAGTTTTAATGTAATAAAAAGAAATTCCATCACCTGATCCAAGTTTGAAGCGGATCATCTTCATGGAATATTTAATCAAGATCAATGATCTGATTCGAATCATGATCATGTGTTCGTCTCAATTGTCTTTCTCTTAGGCGCATGTTGTAGTTGCAAATACAAGATGCATGAGCCGGTCCATTTTCAAAAGATTTCTTATTTTTGTATGGATCAAAGCAAATGTGGACCAATTTCTCTCACAATGTGAGGAAGAGACCGTTTGGCTTAAAATTCGAACGGCAATAGGTGCTAAATTTGGACATTCTTCTATTGCGTAGATATTCCACCATTCAGCAGGAGGGCACTGTTTTGCTGCTGTTAACATTTTCTCGGTAGAGAATGTTCCTAATCTTCTACGATACCGTTCAGCCTGCAAATAAATTTATTCTCATAGTATATAAATATTACAGAATAATAATAGTGAATATTCCATATCAATAAAGTTTGGACAATAGTGATTTACCTCTCTTTCTGTGCTAATTTGTTTGTGCAAATCAGGTTGTAATCTTGCAATGACATTTCTAAGGCTTCTCATTACTTCAATGTCATTTAGAACTGCTTGTGAGAATTGGAATCGCGGATTGAGAAAATATCCTTAAAAGTTAATGATATTAGATAAGTATTAATAAAAAAATAGCTTGCTATTTTAAATAAATTTTTTATCTGCTGCATGTATATCTCGGTGAAGTGTTTGTTCATCAATAATTAACTGCGTCTTGCACCAAGACTCTTTTTAATTTGCTCTTTTGCACGATCAAGTGCTTCATATAAAAAACCCATTTCTGCTTTTTCATCACAATCAACCATTCGTATCACTTTAACTAGTGGCTGAAATAGTTGAATTGTCTCGGCAATAGAAATCCAATATCTTTCATAAAGCAAGATATTTCTCACATTTTCAGCACCTTCTTTGTCCTTCTTTGTTTTCAACTTTCGAACTTGTTCAATCCAATTTGACTTTAAACCCATCTCTACAAGGGCATCCTTAAATGTGAATATGTTCTACAACGTAATGAAATTTGTTGCAAAGCGTGTGATACCGGGCATGAGCAACTCCTGATTGTTGGTAGTTTCATGCATCAAGTTAAGAGCCCACTGATGATTATATATAAAATTCGTAAATTTTTGTGCCTTTTCAACAACATCTTTTATTTCATCAATGTTACAATATCTTCTAACATGAGATCAATACAGTGGGTGGCACATGGTGTCCAAAATATGTGGCTGTAATTCTCCATGAGAATGCTTCCTGCCTTCTTAAAATTGGCACCATTGTCAAACACCACTTGGACAACACGAGTGGCACCAACTTCTTCAATCACTTCTTTGATCAAACCGCAAATGTAATTTGCATTAATTATTCGTCGCATCAACGGATTTCAAAAATACTGTTCCTTCGGTAAAATAAATCAAAAATTAATAATATTTCTTTTATTATTGGTGGTCCATTCATCACACATTATGGTACAACCAAAATCGTCCTAGTGGCTGTGAAAGGTTTTTATGTGGTTTTCAATCTCCTCAACCTCCATTGGTAAATATTTATTATAAATTTCATATGAATTTGGTACACGGACACCAGTTCCACATTCTTGTGTTGCTTCAATTTTTTAAAGTAGACACTATCTGCAACATGTGCAGGGATACTATCGTGAACAAAGAACTTTGTCCACGCTTGACCTAAAAATGTTTTTGCATCTTTTATACCCCTGAGCACAACATTAGAAATTTTGGGTTGTTGACTTGTTTGTTTTGAGTATAAATAATTATCGACTCTAGGTTGCCTATCAGACGGTCCGATCCCTACGTTCAATGGTATCTTATTACGACCAAACCCTTCAGGCACAATCATAGAAGCAGAGCGGCCTAACTCCATTGTTGCTCTAGAAGAGCCTTCGCCCCTACGTTGAAATTATTCAACCCTTTGGGACTCTCTACTTTCTCTTAGCCCTCTATGAAGTTCCGGATCCGATATATCCTCATCCTCATCCGACAAAATTTCAGGGACTCTTGTCAACTCATCTGCTATTAATTCTTCTCGTGCCCTTATTTTTTTGTTTTCGTAGTTTTTTTCCTCGAATATGTTGATTAAATTGACTTCGAATTTCTGATGGAACTTTAGAACATGCGCTAACATTACCCTTTATCCCACCCAAATGTTCTTTTCCTCTAGAAATTCCACCTGAAATGATTCTATCACACCATTTACATAGCACTTTTTTTTTCCATCATCAAGTGATGAGAAATGTGCCCAACCAATATCTTCTGATCTACACGTAGATCAGACATATCTAAATTAAGTAACAAGATATTATAAATTAATTATTATGTCTATTTCAAATTTAATTAATTTTTTTAATATAATCATAATGTCAAATAAAATAATGGAGAACAAAATTAGTAATTAACTTAGATTTGTATACTAATATTTAACTAACAAAAAATATGTACTATTCTAATATTAAATTTATACTAAGAAAATAACATAGAACAAAACAAATTGAACTTTAATCTAATGTGTGATTAAATTACAGAGAACAAAATATGAGTTAAGTACTTACTTAATCTTGTTTATGAATTGATGATTTGATCATGAATTAGGATATTGGATGAAAGTGGAGTTTCTGTTACAAGGATCTTTCTTCCTTTATCTTTCAGGCAATAAATGATAGAGCAGAGTACTCACTCTTAAACTCGCTACTCTCTTCCCTTCTACTTATCTAGTTGACGGATACACAGTAAGTACTTAACTCACGGATACATAGTAACTTAACTCACTGATACACATATATCAAATAAAAAAAGTAAAGAAAAAACCAAAAAAAGAATCACGGATACACAGTATTTTAACTTCACTTTAGTCAAACTTTTTAAACTTTAAAAAATATTTGTCGGATAGTTCACTTTAGTCAAACTTTTAATCCACAGTATTCATATTATAATAATTTAACTTTAACTTCACGGATGCACAGTGTACTTCACGTCTTCTCCAAAAAAAGCTTCTTCTCAAAAAAATCGCTTGACTCGGCTCATTTTTGCCTTGAATCGGCTCAACTCGGTGTAAAATCGGTTGACTCGGCTTGACCCAGCCTAAAAATCGGCTAACTCAGCCGATTCAAGCACTGTTCATCCGAGTTTTGCTGAAAAACTCGCACAGGCGCGAGACTCGGGTAAAATTGGATCGGTGACGGCCGATACCGAGTTGACTCGGAATCGGCCGATTTTCCAAACCATGATAAGAAGTCCATCTCCAACTTATTCTATCATTAATATTTTGTTATATATTAAATATATGGGACTGGATGACACCAATAAATCAAATGTTGTTATGACTTGCGGAAAAAATTCTTTATGGGATGCACGAGACACAGTTAATAAGAATAATCAATTGACGATTGACAGATTTCGAAAGATGGGAACTTAAAAAAGGTTGGTACACTTGCCATAGATTGAGTGTTGACGCCTCATCGGTTAGCAGATCCCACTTAGAGCCCGGGGTGGATAACCGGGCCAACAGTCGGGAGCACAGCTGCATAGAGATAGTATTTTAGTGCTACAGTAATATTTTCCTTCAAATTTGAATCTAACAGTCCATCCCTGCAATAACAAAGTTCTCCATACCAGTATATTGTGTAAATGTTTTTAAAGCAGTTGTTGAATTCAAATATACTAATTAAACTTTTCACCTGAACAGTAATCAACTTAATTAGTGCCATGACAATGAAACACATTTAAGGGATGCAATTGTTGAAGACTATGATGTTAATTTTGGTTTGTAATAGAGATATACTAAGCACAAGGCGAACGGACCGACCGGCTTTTGACCTAACAGGAAGGCAGGCCCCATTTTTGAACAACAACTCCGTCACTTAGATGAGGACATCACAAGGCAAGAAGTGCTCACGGCTCTAAACCAAATGCCAAAACAAAAGGCCAGTGGCCCCGACGGCCTTCCAACAGAGTTCTATCAGCGATTCTAGGACATCATTGGTGATGATATCATGGAACTAGTTAAAGGTCTTCATGCGGGATCGGTAGATATATCCAGCCTTAACAGAGCGGCCATTACCCTAGTGCCTAAAAAAAAGGGGCAAATAGAATCATGCATTACAAGCTGATTAGTGTTATCAACATGATCATCCGACTTATTACAAAGGTCCTCTCAAATAGACTACAACTGCAGCTGCAGGCTATCGTTGCAATACCCCGACTTTCATAAAAGGACGATCACTAATAGCATCTTTCCTGGTTTTGCGAGAACTATTAAGTGCTTTGCATAAACACAAGACCCCAGCAGTATTATACAAAGTGGACTTCGAAAAGACATTTGATATGGTGGATTGGTGTTTCCTCACCAACCTGTTGATCGAAAAAGGGTTCCCTCTGAGGTGGCTGAGTACCGTATTGGCAATCCTAAAGTCTTCTTCTTCAACTATCAAATTTAATGGAGAGACCACAAGTTACCTCAGACATGAGAGGGGATTGAGGTAGGGGGACCAGCTCTCACCACTGCTCTTTATACTGGTTGCGGATACCCTCAATGCATTCATAAACAAACTCCAACCTGATAAGGCACACTCTGATTCACACAGAAACCAGAGTTATTCAGTATGCGGATGACACTCTCATCATCACGGAAGGCACACCCAACCACACTGAAAATAATCACACTTATGTTAGAAACATACGAGTCACTATCCGGCCTAAAAATCAATTGGGCTAAGAGTAGCTTTGTACCAATATGGGTACCGACTTCGGCAATATCAGGAACACAGAGGATAATCGGTAGTCCGACCTCCCAATTACCAATGAAATATCATGGCCTTACTCTAACCATAAAAAAACCAAATAAGACAATTTCAGTTGATCATTCTAGCGGTCCACGAAAGGATAGAGAGTTGGAAGTCAAACCCTCCTGTCAAATGGAGGTCGCTTGCTTCTGGTAAAATCAGTACTGTCGGCACTACCCCTGCACTACGCACAGGCATTCAGACTGCCAAAATGCATAATTAAACACATAGATAGACTAAGAAGAAGTTTTCTTTGGAAAGGAAATGAGTAGTGTAAGCCTATCAACTACCTAGTAAACTGGGAGAGGATATGTGCCTTGAAACAAGAAGGGGCTGGGAATAATTGATATCTTGGATCAGAATGCGGCTCTACTGGTCAAGTCGATATGGAAACTACGCCACAAAACAAGTGGGCTGTGGGCACAAACCCTCCTTCAACTGTACGGTATATCCCACCACTCTGATTTGGGACCACAGGGCTCCTACTTCTTGAAGTCTCTAACGAAGTTTGGCCCCCTTTTTTGATGTTTTAGTGGTCACAAACCAGCAAACGAACCAACTTATCTAGAGATGGATGGAGGGAGACACCTTCACCACGGCCTCTGCATACAAGATTCTACATAAAAAATGAGTCAGATGCGCCTTCCACAAAGTGTTGTGGAAGATCAAAATCCTAGTGAAGGTAAAATTTTTATGTTGGCTTAAATGATAGACTACTAACGAGGGAAGTTCTCACCTCAAGAGGCTGTGTGGTGAGTACGAAATGTGTGATGTGCATAGCAAATATGTTAGAATCAAGAGACCATCTATTATGGCACTACACTGCGGCTTGTGCTTTCTGGTGGGGTTTTAAGGCAACAATAAACATGGGGGTCCCGACTACCAATACATCTATTGTTGAAGTATGGTAGGAGCATCGGGCATCCCTGCATGGGCCGGTAAAAAAGAAATGGGACAGCGCATGGGCAATGGGAGTATGGACATTGTGAAAGGAGATGAATCAAAGGATATTCTCATAGGAACGACGACAAGTGCACAGATTAATAGATGAAGCAGCTCAAGAAACACTGCAGTGGGAAAAAAATTGTTAAGAGGAGATTTGTGAAAGGAAAAATGGACATGGAGGACCAAGTCCTCTCCTTCACAATATGGTTTAGTGTTTTATTTACTAGTTGAGAAGTGTAGACTGAAGTTGAAACATTTGTAAATAACTTTTTTTATCAATATATTGCAAGCCAGCTACTTGCCAGCTGACATAATTTTTTTTTTTTGGTTTGTATTGTTTTACCTTTTAATTTTGAATATATTGATCAGCTTGCCTTGTTAGACAATACATTTGGAATCATTTAGAGAAATGTCTCTTTTCTCTTTTTTTTTTCTCTTTCTAAATGAAGGATGTGAAATAAAGAAAAAGGATAAAGCAAGAAGCATTCAATTTTTGTCTCACTGCAAGCAAGGAATAAGAGCAAGAAGCGAACACTTTTGTATTGTATGTTGGGTTGTGCATTGATCATAATTGTTGCAGTATTTTAAATTTCTCACATTTGTCTGCACCCGATTGTTAAGAAGAGAATAGAACTTATATGGATTCTTGATAAAATGTGAACTAACCAGAATAACTATCTTGCTGAAATCGACATTCCAATCCGACTCGGACCTACTAAAAATTTGTAAAAAAAATGATCTAAACTCGTAATTAATCAAATTCAAAAAATATCTTAACATAAATAAATATATAAATACTGAATATTTGAACATAAAATAATCTAAACCCAAATGATCCATGATCCAAAAGATGTCCAAACCCATAGCAATCAGACTTAATGGTTCAATTGCCTCCATTATGCCTTCATTTTTAAAATTTTAAATAAATCAAAATTTAAAACTTAAAAGTCAAAATAAAACCGCTGGATATGATCTACATTATTTTATCTATGCACATGTAAAAAATTATGGTATTTCAACTTTGTTTTGGTTGTCATTTAGAGCTTATAAAAATGTACTAATGTGGATAATTTCTAGACGTTGACTTTTTAACTTATCGATTCACATAAAAACAAAACCGAAACGTGATAATTTTTTATGAGCAGATAGAGAAAATAACACAGATCACATTTAACGGTTTTATTATAAAGTTTATGATTTCAATTTTGAGTTATTAACGTTTTAAAAATGGAGGCATTTGAACCCTCCTCTAAATTATAAATTTCTTTATTAGACCCAAAAAATATTTAGATCAAAACTTATGGTACACATACATGCATATGCACTAGACATTTTATTCTTAATTGATCTCTTCAATTTGAGTCCAATACGTATCTATTAAACCCAAAAGTAAGCAGGATCTAACTCCATCCAATCCAAATACAACCATATATCACTTATAGTAAGTTTTATAATATTACTTGCTTGCTCATATTGAAGCATGTAAATTAAAACGTGTGTTGTAAGTTGTTTAATTTTGCTCTTTTCTTAATTATGAGTACTCAATATATTCAGTATGTAAACTGTAATTAAAGCAAGGTTCAATTAATATGTAAAGTGAGGGGGACCTGGACCTATGTATGTATATGATATGCTTTATCAAGGCTCGAAATGAAATGGGTTGCTTTAGTAGATTTGAAGCTTGTCTCTCCCAATGCTGACGTCACCAAAGCAACACAATAATCACCCAAATCCATCCAGACTCACAAAATGCATATGTACCAATCATACACAGCTCCCGTCTTTGCCCCCCAAATTAAGTTCATGCATCATCGTAAGTAATTACTTAATCTTAATGCTAATTATCAAGATGTAAATTAATGCATGTACTAGTTCTTGTCTCTGTTGTTTATTTTAAGTTTGTTGCAATTTTTTTCTTTGTTTTACCTTTTAGGGTTCCTGAAATTGATTCATGCTTTCGTTTGGTTTGGAATATCGTCGATCAATTTAATGCAGGTAATAATAAAAAGTTTGTAGGAGATACTTATAAGAAAAGCGGTTTCTCATTCATTTGCTCATCAATTTGTTGTTTTAGTTTTCAAATGTGAAATTATCACTAATGTCATACTGCGTAAATTTTTCTCTTGATCAAACTATTCACATAGTGCGTACATAAATTGCTATTACAAAAAAACTAATACTATGCACTTAAAGGTTGGAACTATTCCTATATAAAACAAGATTGTTAAGACTAACTGGTTGAAAATAAAAATTAATAGGTGAACTTAAAAATGGTTTGCACTTTGCACAAGTGTGAAATTAGTACATTATAATTGGAAGGAAAAATGGGCATGGAGGACCAAGTCCGCTCCTTCACAATATAGCTTAGTGTTTTATTTACTAGTTGAGAAGTGTAAACTGAAATTGAAACATTTGTAAATAACTTTTTTTATCAATATATTTTCAGCCGGCTACTTACCAGCTGACCTTCAAAATTTTTTTTTGGTTTGTATTGTTTTGTCTTTTAATTTTGAAAATATTGATCAGCTTGGCTTGTCAGACACTACATTTGGAATCATTTAGAGAATGCCTATTTTCCCTTTTTTTTTCTCTTTCTAAATGAAGGATGTGAAATAAAGAAAAAGGATAGAGCAAGAAGCATTCAATTTTTGTCTCAATGCAAGCAAGAAATAAGAGCAATAAGCGAACACTTTTGTATTGTATGTTGGGTTGTGCATTGATCACAATTGTTGCAGTATTTTAAATTTCTCACATTTGTCAGCAGATTATCAAAAAGAAGAGAATAGAACTTATATGGATCCTTGATAAAATGTGCACTAACCAGAATAACTATCTTGATGAAATCGACATTCCAATCCAAGTAAACTCTTGAAGCACTCCTATTTTTTATGAAGTATTAAAGACTCACTCAAAAACAAAATTATAACCATTTTATTTCAAGGAGACAACTCTCTTGAAGCATTTCAACACGCAAGGTTCTTTATTCCTGGCCCAAGTAGCTTTCTCTTTTCCTTTTTTTTGTAAGGACACAGATATGATAAATCTACTACGTAAATGAGCATTGAACTACATGCTCTCCTTGCTAGTGTCTTCCTTATAAAAGGGAGCATATATAATATCGCAGACTCTAAATTAATTATTCAAATATGAAAATACGTACACAGACTCTGAATTAATCTTAATGCTAATTAGAAGATGCTAATTAATGCATGTACTAGTTCTTAAATAACCAAAATCTAGTTAAAATGCATTAAATTATGTATCACTATTTTTTTTTTTGTAACACACTCTTTCATTTTTATACATATTTTGGAGAGATATTAATTAACTGATATATAGGCACCGCATTGAGTGAAATAATTATAACTTGGTTGATTTTCGTTAAATAAATGCATGACAAAATAAAGTACATATATATAACAAGATGATACATCTAATAATTAATGACTGATTAATTAATTAAGAAAGTATATATAATGATGTCTCAATTTCAGTATATACTTAATAATCACCATAGTTATTTAAAATATGGCCATGCATGCATCTAATTAAAATTGTTGATAACATATTCAGTATATACTTAATAATCACCATAGTTCTTTATTCTTAGTTGGCTTGATCCAAAATTAATAAAACTAGAATAACATATTCCGTGTCATACGTTAATTGAAATAATAAAAAATAAATCAAATCTAATACTTATCTAAGTCCAAAATTATGAGTACTCAATATATTCAGTATAAAAAATAAGAGGTCTACTAGTAATTTTAAAATTGATTTTACAAAATTATATTATATATAATAATTAAGTTGTACTTTTTTAATAAAATGTTATAATTTGGATTGTGGTAATTAATTGAGAGACTATATCGATATCTTAATTTGTTCTACACTTGAATAAAATTTAAAAAGAAAATATATATATCCTGTTTACTCCTATTTTTTATGAAGTATTAAAGACTCACTCAAAAATAAAATTATAACCATTTTATTTCAAGGAGACAACTCTTGAAGCACTTCAACACGCAAGGTTTTTTATTCCTGGCCCAAGTAGCTTTCTCTTTTCCTTTTTTTGTAAGGACACAAATATGATAAATCTACTACGTAAATGAGCATTGAAGAGCAGTCAATCACACAACATGCTCTCCTTGCTAGTGTCTTCCTTATAAAAGGGAGCATATATATATAATATCGCTAGTACTCTCTACCTATCAAATGAGTCACATACAACTTAATTAAACTCTGATTAATATACTTATATACAAACAAGAGAGGGAGTAATAACAATATGTCCTTATCTAGTGTTGAACCCCCACAGATCATCCCAGAACCTAATTCTGATGACGTCTCATTGTCCAATCCGAGAAAGGGTCTCTTCAAAGCAGCCATGAATCGCGAATGGAAAAAAGTGTGCGATCTCTACCGTAAAGACGAAAAAGTTCAAGGCGAGCATATTACACGTGCCAATGACACCTTACTTCATGTCGCAGTTTCTGGTGCCACAGAAAAAATAATTTTAGATCTCCTCGATATCGTTCAAAAAAACAAAGGTATTACTACTTTATACCTAAGAGAAAAAAAAACCAATATGCTATATATAATAGCTTTATACCAGACACCATGTACAGCTAGCTATGTGATGTATCATATAAAAATTCTGCCTTTTTAATATTAGGCAAACCCTTTCCGATATTTTTATTAAAACCCCTAAACAAATAAAAATTATCAAATCTGCTCCCACTTCAAAATTATAATTATTTCTACCCTAACCGCCCGTGGACTGGGCGGTCCACTTTTCCCACCAGACCGCCCAGCCACTGGGCGGTCCACTACCAATACCTGACCGCCCAGCTGCTGGGCGGTCCGCTATAAAACCCTATAAAAGGGGTTTTTCTCTCTCCAGACGAGCACAGTATTCATTCTTACACCCCAGAAAATTTCCAGAACCGAAAGAGAGAAATTTCAGGCGATTTTGAGGCGATTGAGCACAGTAATCAGCACAGTAATCAGCACAGTAAGTACAGTAATTTCAGCACAGTAATTTCAGCACAGTAATCCCAGCACAGTGATCCCAGCACAGTAATCCCAGCACAGTGATCCCAGCACAGTGATTCCAGCACAGTGATTCCCGCACAGTGATTCCTGCACAGTGATTCCTGCACAGTGATTCCTGCACAGTGATTCCTGCACAGTGATTCCAGAACAGTGATTCCAGCACAGTGATATGCTGGTTGCACTGTATGTGGGCGGGAAGTTTACCCGGGGTGCGGAGGGAGCACAATACACTAAGGAAGCATCATACGGCTTCGAGATAAATGAAAATACCTCATTTGTTGAACTGAAGGGTATTGTGTATGAAAAGATCGGTGTGAACCCCAACCGGTGTGATATAGATTTAGCTACCCGGATTAACACAGTAAGAAGTGGTAGACCTTACTATACCCGATATCCAATAACAGATGAGTCGTTATGGAGGAGTGTTTACAACACTTTTTTGTCACAGGGGGTAATGGTAATGGACTTATATTCCAGGAGAGTTCAGCGTGATCCCGGGGTTGGAACATCTAGGGAAAATAGAGGTTATGATCAATCGGGTTATGACAACCCGCGTCACTCGAGTTATGACAGCTCGAGTTACGAGCACTCGGGTTATGACAACCAGGGTAATGAGCACTCGGGGTATGACAACCCCCGCCACTCGAGTTATGACAACTCCCGCCACTACAGTTATGACAACCCCCGCCCCTCGAGGTATGACAACCCCCGCCACTCGAGTTATGAACCGCCCGTATCACCTGTTTATGAGAATTATGTACCTGATTTTACCACCGATCTACCACCACCACCACCACCTCCTCCTGAAACTCCAATCCAACCCAGATTTCCATCTGCACCACCATCAATACGTTTAGTGTCACCCATTGCTGTCAGGAGAGACCTTGACCTTGATGCTGAGCTCGATGCCATACCACAAAGAAATTTGGAAACCGGTGACGAATGGGAAGGGGATTGGGATTCTGATCACGAGTCAGAAGGTGATGGACCTTTTTTACCTAAAGAAGACAGATTTCCGATTAGAGGTCGGACAGATAGGCATCCGTGCCCCACATTCAACGATACCACTGCTTTTGAAGAGGCAGACATCTCATTTTTTGGGCCGCGTGTCAGGTACAATCAAGAGCTTGCTCCGCAGCAGGTTTACACCAACATAGATGAACTTGTGAAGAAAATACATGAGGTCCATGTTCACGGCAACTGGGAGTGCATAATTGAAAAAAGGGACCGAAGAAGGTTGGTAATTATTTGTAAAGACAAAGAGCATTGCCACTTCCGTCTATATGCAACCCCTGTGGGTAAGGGCGAGGCATGGATTATTAAGAAGTGTGAACCACCTCACACATGCAAGGCTCCGTCATCAAGGAAAGACCATGCAAATCTTACGGCTTCACTTATTGCCGATGTAATTGAGAATGACATTAAGGAGGACCCATCGATGAGCCTTAAGGAGGTCGGTAGAGCTGTCAGACGGGTTTACAAGCATGTCGTCCCAAAATACAACAGGTTGTGGAGAGGGCGTGAACTTGCGATTTGCCGAATGTTCGGTAGCTGGCATGGGTCATACGACTTGCTTGCACCATTGCTGCAGGCCATAGCAAGTACAAATCCCGGCACTGTCTACGAATGTTGGAATGTAGGCGTACCGACTGTCGACAACGCGTTGCAATTCAAGGCCATAGCATGGGCGTTCGGTCCATGTATTCAAGCTGTGCCATACATTAGACCGGTCATCAGTGTAGATGCATGCTTCCTGTCTGGCCGTTACGACGGGAGACTGCTGATTGCATGTGCATATGATGCTGAAAATCAGTTGTTGCCTTTGGCCTTTGCAATTGTTGAGCAGGAGGACGGGGAAAACTGGGGATTTTTTATGAGGTTCGTAAGAAGACATGTGATTGGCAACCGGTTCTTTTGTGTCATATCAGACCAGCACAAAGGAATCAAATATGTTTTTGATCGCCCAGATTTCGGGTGGGAGACAGATTGTGTGCACAGGCTGTGTATGCAACATATTACAGAAAACCTACACAAGAACTGCGGATCTGGAAAATGGGTTGCAGATACATTCAGAATTGCTTGCAAGAAGAAGAAGCCGAGAAGGGTGGAAGAGATGTTCAAAGATTTTGCCAAGGTATGTATATATGACTTATTTGTTAACTTATATTTTATGACTTATATATGAATTATTTAATCAAACGTTTTATTTGCAGTACTGTCCAAAGGCAAATTTGTACTTACTCAAGGTCGGAAAAAATAATCCCGCCGATCTGACTGAGCCACCCGCATATGAGAAGATATTTCAAGCCCGTGATGGAGGTTTCCGATGGGGAATTATGACCACAAATGGGTCGGAGTCCTTAAATGCTGTTTTCAAGCAGAGCCGGCAGTTGCCCGTGGCAGCAATTGTGGAGGACACCTTCTACAAGTTAAATGCATGGTTTGTTGCACGGCGTGCTAAAGCCCAGGAATTACTGTCAAGGTATGTATATTTTTATTCAGAGATTTTGCCAAGGTATGTATATTTTAATTTGTTGACTTATATTTTCTGAATTACTGTTCAGGAATCAAACGTTTTCAACAAGGGTGGAGGGAAAACTAAGGAAACATAGGGAGAAAGGTGCAGCTATGAGAGTTGTCCCGTACGGGGATAACCAAATGGAGTTCGAAGTGCACGTTCCAGATGAGTTTGCTCCAACCGGCCGTAGACCGGATGGGACTATGGAGTTTGTGAAAAGGATGTTCAAGTATGTTGTTATTTTTGCACCTGACAATACTGTAACATGCACTTGCCAAGGAATCCAGTTGGCCCACATACCTTGTTCTCATGTTATGGCGGTGTGCCAAGAGAGAAACTTCAATGATGATGACTATGTCGCTGTCATGTACCGGACCGATTACCTTGCGAGTACTTGGGGTGCATCTTTCCATCCTTATCCCAACCAGTATCAGTGGCCGCCCTACGATGGTGATAAAGTCTATCCCGCAAGCGGGTGGATCAGAAAAGGAAGAAGACCCCACAAGCGGCAAGTAATGACCATGGACGAGATGGAAGGTAGGCGAATGGGACATCAGGCCCGCCGTTCAACAACTGACAGGCAGCGAGCAGGTACGGTTAATTTTATTTTGATTTTATTTTTTATTTGTTTACTTATATTTTATTTTGATTTTATTTCAACTGGAATGCAATGCAGATTCCATTAACGCAGCCAACGAAAGAGAAAATGCTAGAGTTGTTGCTGAGGCTTCCGGTAGTAGCCACCGCAGTCATGAAAGCCCAGGAACCGGCAGTAGCCATGGAGAGACATCCGGTAGTGCCGCACAACCAGCTGAAACCAGACCCAGGCGTCGTATTTTGAGTTTGTTCGGCCGTCGTCGCTGATTACCAAGTTTTGTTAAATTATGTTATGAACTATTTTAGATATATATTGTGAACTATTCTAATTGGTAGTTTATGAACTATGCAATGGATTATTTGCCTCGATTATTTTATATGCTTCATTTTTGTTATTTTTATTACTTAATTACGTATACAAAAACTAACACCATCAAATATAAACAAACACAGAACTAATGAAATAAAGTCTACGACATAAATTCCTAAACCTAAAATCGCCTCAAAATCGCCTCAAAATCGCCTGAAATTTCTCTCTTTCGGTTCTGGAAATTTTCTGGGGTGTAAGAATGAATACTGTGCTCGTCTGGAGAGAGAAAAACCCCTTTTATAGGGTTTTATAGCGGACCGCCCAGCTGCTGGGCGGTCAGGTATTGGTAGTGGACCGCCCAGTGGCTGGGCGGTCTGGTGGGAAAAGTGGACCGCCCAGTCCACGGGCGGTTAGGGTAGAAATAATTATAATTTTGAAGTGGGAGCAGATTTGATAATTTTTATTTGTTTAGGGGTTTTAATAAAAATATCGGAAAGAACTTCACATGAAACTTTAATTAATTTTCTTGTACAAATGGCCCGATTAATATCAAAAGGCAAAATTAAGTTGTATGTGTGTTCAAAATGACACGTTCGGTACGGTAGCATTTTTCCTACTTTGGACTTCATAAATTTAAAATTATTATACATTTAATCTACATATGAATGCAAAACTTTTACAGTGCAAAACTAAAAAAATTGTGACATATTGTTTGTTTCGAACTGTTCAACCAATATCAAAAGGCCTAAATCATTTTTTTTTTTTCTATTTCTGATGCTACGAATTTGCACTTGTAGTTGCTTTAGAAGCCATAGAACTAAAATAAAGTATGATATATGCAGAATATTTATTCTGAATACCAATTTGATCAAGCAACAAAATCTTTATTTTCAAACTAAAAAGAATATTCAATCCACATCAAACAACAAGGAGCATAGTTCTATCTCTTTCTTTAGAATTTGCGAAAAAAAATTGAAATACATGCAATCATATACACACAAATAATTTCTTAGCTAATTAAATTCTTCATATTTTTTGGAGCTCAAAAATAAAATCATATCTAAAGATTATCAAGTAAATCTTGAAATATATTTGTATAAGACTCGTTCTACGAGTAAAGATGGGAGAAATAATTTAAAAAAAGAAACACAACACTAAATTTTCAACAAATAATGTACATACAGTCCAATAATTGGAAGCATCCTCGCTAACAAATATTTGTAATACTAAATTTTATAGGGATCAAGATGAAAATAACAAACCAATTCTGGCATGCTACAAAAATAGGTGATGATAATCAACGGAGATAGTCGGATTCCATATCCTCTGAGGTAACAGAATATTTCTGTTTAGATCCGGACTATTCAATCAGAATCCAGATTAATCTGACCCAGGAGGAATGCACAGACTCTTTAATATGCGTGTGAATTCTAGTTAGACGGTCCAGATCTAAACAGAAATATTTTGTTACCTCAGAGTGAATTCCTCCAACTCATGGCGGAATGTTGGATTATCAAATTTATATCATCTCTAGTACTTTTAACTTCAAATACCTCAGTCTCTTGCGTATTTGCAGTGTTAAAATTTTATATATAAATATTTCTATTTAGTATAATTTGTTCAAATAAGATAAATTAAAACCAAAGTAAAGTTAAATGGTAGGGTCAAAAGAAAACAAAATAAAATAAAAAATTGTTCCAGAGATGGTAAATCTGTGGAAAAGCATCCTCCCAGGTACCGTAAAAGATTCCCCTCACTTTACGGTTTGAAATTAACTTCCAGCCGTTTTGAGATTTGGGCTAGCACAGGACAGTATTATTGGGCTTTGAGATTCGTGCCAAGTTAAAAATGACGGTCCAGATTTATTAATTTTCCATATTACGGTACCGGAGAGGATCTGAAATTGTAAATCTTTATCTGAGTTACTGACTGTACCAGTCAACATATGTCTTTATCATATATTTTTGGTTTTGAAACCTTCCTTTTACTAAGGAAAGAGAGAGAATCTAGCTGCTTTAGTAGAATTTCATTATTTTCCTGTACAAAATTTAGTAAAAACACTAAATCATAAAGATATATGTTGCTAACTTAGGATCCTTTTATTTTATTTCTAACATTAATTTTTCAATTAATTGGTTAACTGAGAATTAAACACAAACTTTTGGTTTTCATCTGATTTTGCTGATTCCCAATCATATCGGTTAAAAGATATATTCTAATTGTTCCAACCATTTCACTACATTTATGATTATTAGCTGAATATAAATGAAATGATTTTCCAAAGGTACATAAAGTAGCAGTAAAGTAATACATGATCACTTATCGCCAATAAGTAGACAAAAAAACCTATCCTTTCCGAAGATAAAAAAGACTCATAAATTGTGAAGAGCGCTCTTGTTCTGCAAAAAAATATTTTAAAAATATATAATCAGCACATAAGAACAAAAATAATTTATGTATTATTTTTTTCTAGGGACAATTTATCTATTATTAATTTCAATTTTTCTTGAGAGGCATAAACGAAAACCTTTCAAATAATCCGTTTGCTTGCTCTTGTAAGCTTCGAAAAGACATTTAAAAGTTTGGACTGAAGTGCTGGGTCCCTAATGGCAGCGATATGCCATACCGCTTTTCCCATTTTAGTTTGTAACAGCCTCATCATAGTATTCACACATAGGGAATCCGAATTTGTCGGCCTTTGTCGCATTAGAGCCCAGTCCCGTATCCCAATTCGTCCCCGGATATCCGAAACTTCCGTGATTTTATTTTACCCAAAAAAAATATATTTTAATATAAATAACCAGGTTTTTAAAAAAAAATTATTTCTACTCAAACCGCTAGGTCCGAATTTTTAATTCGGACCGCTAGGAATTCTAGCGGTCCGAATCATTTAATTCATGCATTTCATTTTTCGGCAGAAACCATTCAATTGAAGTCAACTATTTTAGTTTAATACAAAACCAAAAGTCAACTATTTATAATTTCTTTTGACGGCTCAAATTGTTTCAATTGAAGTCAATTATTTTATATTGTTATTTTCTTCTAATCATTTTATTTATTTCTAAATCCCAATTTTTTTAAATCCCAATTTTATTTTATTTTATTTATTTCTAATCATTTATTTTATTAATCATTTTATTTTATTTCCAAATTTTCTTAATCATTTTATTTATTTATTAATCATTTTATTTTATTTTATTTTATTTCCCAATTTTCTTAATCATTTTATTTATTTATTTCTAAATCCCAATTTTTTTTTGAATCTCAGGTATTTGAACTCCATATTGGGCATTGATCGAAGATGATGATCAGACCTGCTTTCGAGCTCAATGCCCAATATGATTAATAAATAAATAAAATGATTAATAAAATTGAGAAATAAAATAAATAAAATAAAATGATTAATAAAATTGAGAAATAAAATAAAATAAAATAAAATGATTAATAAAATAAAATAAAATGATTAAGAAATAAATAAAATAAAATAAAATTGGGATTTAAAAAAATTGGGATTTAGAAATAAATAAAATGATTAAGAAGAATAACAATATAAAAATAATTGACTTCAATTGAAACAATTTGAGCCGTCAAAAGAATTATAAATAGTTGACTTTTTGGTTTTGTATTAAACTAAATAGTTGACTTCAATTGAATGGTTTCGCCGAAAAATGAAATGCATGAATTAAATGATTCGGACCGCTAGAATTCCTAGCGGTTTGGGTAGAAATAAAAATCTTTTAAAACCTGGTTATTTATATTAAAATATTTTTTTTTTGGGGTAAAAATAAAAATCACGGCCGAAACTTCGAAGCTGAAATTTAACATTTCGCGGCTAAATAATCAAGAACCGATTTTAGATCATCTAAGTATCTAACTGGACGTGGGCTCCACACGATACCGTCTACACCAGTGATTTTGGCGTAAGACTCCAGGCGTACTCAAGGTTTTCTAATAAACCTTTATGACACAGCATAAACAGCTATCACCGGCACGAAGTAGCATCCTCTGAGATATCTCATATTTTGCGTGACTTTTTGGGAAATGTCAACCATTCAAATACGTTCCGCACGAATCTCAAAGCTCAAATAATATTGGCCCCCTGCGCTATCCCGAAAAGGCACCGGACACGTCGGTCACGCAAAATATGAGATATATCAGGGGATACGCACTCAGCAGGCACTGGTGGACTGGCGGTACTAGCTGCTCGCCTGCTCCTAACTGAAGAAGAAGGGAAGCGAAAAAAGCGTGGTTCTGTATTGATTTTTCTCAAATTGCTTTAGGTATCTCCTAACCGATTGTTTCTTTTCTTCAAAATCGATCTAAGTTCTAGGTCTATGGGGGATGAAGTAGATGACGGTTTCCCTTTCCCTCCAATTTGGGACAATATCTCGGATTAAATAAACGCAAAGACATTATCTGAGATTAACTTATGCTTTCTGTCGTTTCTTTTTTGTTTGTTTTCTGGTAATTCAGTTTGTGAACTAAAATCAATTGTGTAGTATGGAATGGTCGTCTACCGCATTTCTATTTCTTTCTTTATTGATTGTTTTATATTTTGGAGGTTCTGACTGCAGCATTAACCTTCAAAATTCATTTAAAACTTGTCAGCCTATATGCTGCTTTTCTTCTGTACATATAGTCAATAATAGGTTGAGATCTGAAAGCTCGTACTATAATGAGGAGGATCTAAGATTTCTAAGAATGCACATTTGGAAGAGTTTTTCTTATTATGTTTCAGATATTTTCTATTTTCCAGTAGAACCTGCTCAGTGATGCTTTCTTCTTTCTAATTTATTTTGATTAGAAATGCTAATAGTAGTGTAACATAATCACCTTTTCAAACCCAAATGCATGAAATGAAATAAGAAGTGATTTCATGTTTAGTCTGATTCAAACTATTTGTACTTCTGTTGCAGCTACAAATGGATCAGTACAAACCGAGCAGCTGAAATTCGAAGACATACCTTTCCTTCTTTTCAGGACCATCGTGCAGACAACTACTTATAGCAGCTCAACCAGGTCTCTCTCTCTCTTTTCCACACCCCTCCCCCCCCATCCCCTTGTTTGTGTCTGTCTTTTGGTGCATCTATCGTTGCTGTGTTTGTGTGCTTTGTACACAAGTGTGTGCAGATATAAATTGACCTCTACTGGTTTCCTGAAGCAGATTCTGTTCATGCATGGATTGTGAAGCTAAATAGCCATACTAAGGTTAGATTACCAGTACCTTCCGTAGTAATTTAAAGTGGATAATGCCTATTTAAGAGTGCTATATTGACTAGT